>VXBH01004374.1:1009704-1225261 GCA_013400035.1 Rynchops niger
GTGTGAGAGGGGAACGTTCCCCGTCACCTCAGCAACACCAGCAAAGATCCTGAGCCTGCCAGGGCCAGACCTGTGCCTGCCGCGAGCCTCCTGGCTCAGGCTGGCCAGCATCTTGCTGGCAAATGGCCTCCTGTGCCAGGCTGCCCCCTGCACTCCAGACTATTCCTGGGGCTGTTGCTGGGCGCTGCTGACCCCCACCCTGCTGTCCAGGGCTTGGCTCTTCCCCAGCACTGACTCCTACCTGGGGCTTGATCATGGTCACTACAAGGCAGTAGACAACCAGCGCCACCAGTGACCCTGTGAAAGCAGAGTAGACAATGAAGCCCACTGGGCTCATTCCCCAGGGCACGACAGACATGCCTGTGCTGCTGGCGTGACATACAGCCATCACCCTTTCAGCAGCTGTGGTGTCTCTAGCACTCAGCTATGGCAACGTTTGTGATGCAAGCGACCCTCCCAGAGCTGAGCTGAACGGAGGGAGGCGACAGTCACCCGAACGCTGGACAATGGCCAGCACAGCTGGACCAAGCTCAGCACAGCTGGTCCACGGCCAGCCCGCCCCGTCCCGAGGCCTGGCCCTGTGCATTGACGTACAAAGCCTCTGGCTTGTCACTAGGAAGGGCCAAATCCCAGGTCCTGGCCTGCGCTGCCCCTTTGGGAGCCCATGAACGGCCTGCTGGCCCTCTTGAGTCCCACTCAGCCTGGCCCCACAACCTGTGTGGTGACCAATGTCCATAGCTGGGCCTATGGAGAGATGCACATGGGAAATGAGGAGGTGACTGGTAAGAGCCAACATGACTTCACCAAGGACAAATTGTGCTTGATACATTTGGTGGCTTTCTGTGACTGGGTTACAACGTTGGTGGATAAGGGGAGATCAACTGACATCACCTACCTTGACTTGTGCAAAGCGTTTGATGCTGTCCCACACGACATCCTAGTCTCTAAATTGGAAAAGCATGGATTTGACGTATGGACCACTCGGTGTATGAGGGCCTGCCTAGATCTCTGCACTCAAAGAGCTGTGGTCAATGTCTTGATGTCCAAGTGGAAACCAGTGATGAGTGGCGTTCATCCACCAAGCTGTGTGGTGTGGTCAACATGCTGGAGGGAAGGGTTGGGATGCCATCCAGAGGGACCTTGACAGGCTTGAGAGGTGCACCCCTGCCAGCCTGATGAATTTCAACGGATCCAACTGTAAGGTCCTGCACATGGGTTGGGGTAATCCCAACCAGAAATACAGGCTGGGTGGAGAATGGATTGAGAGCAGCCCTGAGTAGAAGGACTTGGGGGTGTTTGGGAATGAGAAGCTCAACATGAGCCAGCAATGTGCGCTCACAGCACAGAAAGCCAACTGCATCAAAAGCAGAATGTCCAGCAGGTCGAGGGAGGTGATTCTGAGCCTCTAACCTGCTCTGGTGAGACCCCACCTCAAGTCCTGTGTTCAGCTCTGTCCCTCCCTCAGGGCAGCTGCCTGGCATCAATCTCTGCCCCAGCCATGCCATAGCAGTGCCAGTCTCCAGCTCCTCACAGTCCTGCCGTTCCTGGCCATGGCCCCACTACGACGCACCCTAGAAAGGGCAAACTTCCCACCTGGCCTCGGCCCATTCCCCTCCCCAGGACGGTTTCTGATGTCTGTGCTAGGGTTTGTGGAGGATTTGAGGTGGTGACAGGGCTCCCTGCCTGCCGGGCTCCCTGACTGGGTTGGTGAGATGAGCCTTGGGTGTAGGCCCTGCCCTTCCGCTGTGGGGAGCCCTTTCTGCTCCTTGCTCCTGGTCTACAGGTAGCCACTGGCCCATATGATGCATTAACTTCACATTCTGTCTCAAGTTCATGCATCTACCCCTGCATGTGTTGGAGAAACAATTTTTCATTAACCGAGGTACTTTTTTGCAGAAGTGTTTGATGTCACGCTGTAGCTGTAGAATTTGTAGAATTTTATCGATAGTTCCCCCTCAGATGTCATCTTGGTTATGCAGCTGTTTCACAGCCCCTCCTCAAAGGTGTTTGTAATGGTGGCATCACTTCCCCAGTGATTGTCAGCTGGTGGCAGGATACTTCTCCAGTGTATACAACATATATCATTTCCCTAGGTGCTTGCATGTTAGTTATGGAAAGTTTGCTGCTTGTGTTCACTACTTATCACCACATTGACTCAAGCCCATGTACTTTGCACACGCTTCCATAAAACAATAGGTACTTTGACCAAGAAGTACTTCTATCATGGCCAAGATCACGAGGAAGAAGCTGAGCACCAGGATCATTAACCTCAGGAGATGTAAGTAGGAGACAGAGTGCATGGAGGTGGGCAACAATCTCATTTCCCAGATATCAGACAGACATCCCTGTAACAGGCCAGAGCTTCAAGCAGGTGAAGGATAACCTCCTCATTTGTGGAGCGAAGGAAGTATTGTTGCTTCAGCTACTGCTTTCACAGTGTCCTCAAATCCTCCACAAACAGCCGTTATTCTTTGTCCCAGTAGCTAAAAGAAGACTGATACCCCGAGTCCACATTCTCTGATGAGGAAATCCTGAGCAAGATTCAGGATGGTTTGTCTCTGGGCAAACAACCATCGTCCAAACTCTTGACAGCTGCCAGCACAGCCAAGAGTAGAGACAGTCAGCAGAGCTCCTCAGTGGAGCCAGTCTCCCACCAGCCTGCTCCAGTCGCAAGACATGGCACTGTGCAAGCGAATAAAAAACCTGTGGCCTGTCACAAGGAAGGGCAATTTCCTGGTTCCTGGCCTATGCCATAGCCAAAGATGTTTCGTCATCATAAGTATTACTGAGTGGTCAGTGCACTGAAGAGAGTGTGACAGCTCTTGCATGGGCCAACTCTCATGTCTCATGTCTCTATCACAGTGCAAATCTCTTCATCCTTTCACACGAAGTAAGCTCTCTGATCACTGAAGTGAGCAAAGAGACCAATCACAGCATAGTTTGAAGTTCCAGGAGTCCTGTGGAGATCCTCTAGTCAATTCTTCTTGCTCAAGTTGGGTCAGCTAGAGGAGGTTGCCTAGGACTTTGTGCAGTCGGGTTTTTGGTATATCCAAGGACAGAGACTCCACAGCTTCTCTTGGCACTCTCTTCCAGTGTTCACCCACTTGCACATTAAAAATTATTTCATATCTTCAGAGTTTTTCTTTGTTTTGATTTGTGTCCATTATCTCGCTTCCTGTTACTGGCACCACAGAGATGTGTCTTACTTTTTGTCATCTTTACACACTCCCATCAGATATTTCTATACACTGGTAAGACTTCCCATGATTATTTGGAAGTCCAGTTTACATGCATACTTGGAGTCTTAAACTGTAAAAATATTTGTGGCCAAGACTCCAGTTTTTGTTGAGAACTCTGAAATGCACACATGAAAATCTTGCACTTCAGCAAGGTAACCATTTTGCAGTACACCAACTTGCATTTGGAGTACTGGTACCATCATATAAAAAGGGATTTTGAAAGTTTCAGCCTCAATTCATGGTTCCTGAAATCAAAAGATCAATTTTGCTCTTCCTTTAGTTAGCAATTCTGCTGATACTTTTAGCCACATCAGCATTGTGTGATTGTATGTGCCAAAGAGTTCTTGAAATGGTTCTCATCCTGGAGCTAAATTTGTTCTTTTGGGCACAAATGTCACAAACATACTTTCTCACTTCTTCCACATACAACTCCTATGTTGGGCGAGAGCTAGCGTAACATTTAACAAGAATGCTTGGGCTTCAAGCCTTTTGGGTTTTTGGTGTGTTTTGGTTTGGTTTGGGTTGGGTTGGGGTTTTTTTGCCTTATCATTCAATACTTCTTCTTTTCTGACCATGTATGGTTGCATCTTGCCATTCAGTTCAGAAAAACACCACGTGTTTCTGACTTGCTACCCAGCTTTGGCACAGTCCAGCCTTCTATGGTGAATTTTACATTCTTGCAAAAGCTCACAAACTGCTGTGCCTTGGGGTTCTTAGTGAGAATTAATTGTTTTTAGTAACCACTTCTGTGACCTGATTTCATTTATCAAAATCTCTTTGTAGAAAAACCTCAGCAAACTGAAAAGTGTCAGACTGTAATTTCAGGTCAATAACTTACAGCTTTACCCTTTTTCTGTGCCACATCTTAGCTCTCTTCCCCACCCTCGGAAGTGAATGGTAGCTAGACTCCCAGCCCTTCTTCTGTCCTGAAGCAGTGCTTCTGCCATAGTGTTTGTGAGAGAAGTGCTTACATCATTATCTTCAGTCAGTTTTGACCTGAGCTTCCCCAGCTTTCTTGCTTGTTCTACTTTTGTGGCTTTTGTAGGCAGTTTGTGAAATATTCCCTTTTAGGAGTAGTTTTGATGATACAGCTCTTTCACAGGCTGCCCTTGAAGGCATTCCCAATACAGAATCACACAGTAATTGTCACTGAAGCTGCTGATACTCTAGAGAATGGTTTATAGAAAATGCATCGTATTTGTTTACCGAAGTGTTGCTCCTTGTCCTCATTGTATGTTAGCATCACGTATGTTACAGATTGCTACAAGTGGTTGTTATACAATGGTTAGAAGTCAGATACGTGGACTTTGTGTTCACTTCCACAAAACAGTAGATACTTCTGACTTTTTTCAGAAATATGTTGGTGTCTAGCTGAATGAAGATGTGGGGAGATTTTTGTGTAATATGTAAGCATAGAGAAGAGCTGGAAGACTCAGGTTGGCCGTGCTTGGCTGGAGAAGAAGAACGGTGCAGAAATACTGGGGTGCCCATGGTAAAGGCTCCATGCTGTGCCACACCGTGAGGGTATCAGGGATTAAGTCTGAAGTAGCCTGGGGAATCTGAGCAGGATGCTTCGCTGTGCAGCATGAACACCTCCAGAGATCCTCCCATCAGGGAAGACAAGTAAAAGTGTTCTGTGGGCAAGCGTCAACCTGTGGTCCTGCTTCCAACACGTGCCCGTGAGGACAGAACAACAGTGATTATTTCCTGATGTTTCCTTTCCAAAGCAGGAAGAATGGAGTTATGAATGGGGACAGGTGGCATTTTTAGGCAATGAAACTAAAGAACTTAGGCTGAGAAAAGAGAAGGCCTCAGACATGCAGATTAGCCATGCAGATTAAACAAATTTCCTGATCCCTTCCAAATGGCAGTATTTTTCAGGTAGCGCAAATGACCAGATAGCCTCCTAAGTGATTCTGTTTTGAAGCAGTAACCTAATCTGAAATTTTTGTGATGGATTAGCAATTTCTTAAGCCACCCAACTGCACTGCATGAACAAGTACTTTATAAGATAGCTGAGAAGGAGCATAGAGATCCTCGAGGGACCACTAAATGCTAAACATGTAAGCTGTGACATAAACGCAAGCAGTTAATCCAAAGAGTTATTAATTAAATGTCCAAGTGATATACTGGCTATGGGAGAGAACTCAGGCAGGATTTATGAATTTTAGGGCAAAAATACAATTGGGAATAAGAAAATAGAGAAATATATACATTTTTATTTCTTCTTGGCAAAAAAAACACATTATGTTGGGTCTATAAACAAAAGTGCATGAAAGCATCAGTTCTTCTAACAGATAAATGACTAAATGTGCTCTGCTCTGGCTTGGTATTGTAGGAACAAAGGAATAACTTCACAAACCTATTTCAGAACCACAGGAGAGTAGAGACTTGTCTTTAAACTAGCCTTCCAGGATAGATGTTGCATGATCCTTGTAGATGTAGGAAGGACATCTTCCCTCTCATACAATGGAGAAGGTGCCTGGATTGTGCTAGTGTTGTTCCCCTGAAACAGCAACAGCCTGAAGGGCCTGCCAGCTGTCCAAACCACATTTAATCTTTAGAACAGCTGTGCAGATCTCCTGAGTGTGCCTTGCTGTGATTCAGGCCTGTCGACACTGCTCAGAAATGACTGAACTTTTCATTCCCTTTGCATAAGGAGCAAAGAATCATGACTGGGCATGATGGAAACTGCTGAGTAACAGGGAACAAATCTGACATGGGGGTGTCACTCTTCCTACAACACTTCAGTCTCCTTATGTGAATTCTGCACCATCAGGGTTTGAGGGGTGGCAAACCAGACTAAAAGGAGTAGAGCTGGGAAACAAGATTTCACAGGTCTTTTGAGGGAAGATCCAGCAGGGTCAGAGTAACATGGAAACATGCTTACTTGTGCAGCGTGAGCCCATCTCCATCTGTTACCTGTGCAACACAGGTATACTTTCCCCTGTTTTCCACAGTAGGAGACACTTCTATTCATGACCTGGCACAAGGCATGATGCTGTCCCACTTCTGCGTCTAATATGAATCAAACATAGAATCACTGTCGCTGAAGTATTCAACTAACAAACATTGGAAAATGCAGATGGGTTGGTGAGATAGCAAATAATAATGTGAACAGAGCTGCTGCATAAGTTTCTGAATTGTTTTGGCGGCAAGATCGATGCTAATGCAAAGTAAAGGCTAAGCCTACAAATGAGGAGCTACTGCCTCCTGATGTGTCTCTGGGAAGAAGTTAGGTACACCTGGCAACATAATGGAATCTCCATAGGGAAATTCAAGCACCTCACAATCTTCTTTCTTTACCTAGTGATTACAAGGTGAGACTGGTACAGCGAAAGTAGGAACAGATCTGCTCTCTACATTTTGAAAACGATGCTGAAAACCTGGAGAAGGTGCAGAGGAATCATTTGAGGTACAGAAATCATTCAAGAACTGTATACAAAAAACTCAGAGAGTACAAGATTTTAAAGAGTTAAATCTCTGTTTTACAAAGAAAAAGATTGAGGTCAGGATTGTAAACCTAATGAAGGAAAAAAATGTTGGATATATATAAACCAAATAATCTTGCAGAAAAACACAGAACAAGAACGTACAGCTGCATTGCTGACGTCAAAGATTTTCTATTTGCAGAGCACCTTTTTCTAAGAGATAGTGAAAAACATTGATGCTGACTATCAGTGGGCACAGTAGATGGCTGTTCTTGATTTCTGCAAGAATGAAGTCTTTCTGGAAGATACACTTTGTCAAGCACAGGCTTGTAGTCTTTGTGTGAGTGGCTGAGTTAAGTGTAAAAGTCTGCGATATTTCAGAAGCCAAAATGATTGTTCACATAGCCCTTTATGGTATTAAATTTAGTGTATAATCAGAGATGGATCTATCTAACATTATTTTTGAGCTCTGGGTTAACAATAAAGATGTGCAACAACGTGTATCAGTGCAGAGCTTATACTTGGAAAGGTCAGATCCATTTTCAGCACCTAATGACAGACTTCATTAAGTGAGTCAGCTTTAAGTTTTCACTTTACCTAAGGGGTTGTCCCTTTTTCCTTACTATCTGTTGTACTTATTCCTACACAGGGAAGAAGAAGATGCTTCAGCCTAGCAGAAGGGAGGCTTCAAAGAATAGGCTGCTTGTGGGTACCAGAGTCAGTATTTTTAGAAAGAGAGGCTGAGAAATATTTAGGTATGATGCTGCAACGTGTAGGCAACGGATAAACTTCCAGGCAAGTAAGAGTGGATGGGATTGTGCAAATAATCAAGCAGTTGTATACAGCTCTCAATTCTTGTTTGTGTTTTCACAGAATCATTGGAGTGCTGGTTGTAAGGAATCTCAGAAAGGCTCTAGTGCATCTCAAGCTGAAGGCAGGACTATTGCCAACATAGGAAAAGCCATGGCCAGTCTGATTTACATTTCATCTCTAAGGATGATGACTCCACCATCCCTCTGTATAGGAGAGATGTATTGTTCCTGGACTGCATTATTCTTCTGCTTAAGAAGTTTCCTAGGGCACAATCTGATCCTCCCAAGGTGCAATTTCTCGTCATTGTCATCTTGAACCTCAGTATTCTCCAGGTTCATTTTCTAACTTAGTCATAGGATTTTTTTGAGTTACCCTATTCTTGCTTTCTTCACCAGTGGAGATCAGCATGCACCTCATTCTTTGCAGTGTTATGGGAGATGTTACAGCCTTCCCATATTAAATCATGCTAGACTTGAAATTCTAGCTGTTCTGCCCATGCCATGGGAGAAAGTTGCATCTCCTCATGTGTATGTTGATAAGAGGAATCGGGTCCCTCTCACCATCCCAGCACACTCACTGAGGAGGATCCACAGACACAACAGAGAGTGAAAGCATGACTTGACTTGTGGTTGGTGGCATCCACTAAGCCACCAGGTGGGATGATCTTGTTGAATGTGACGCATGGTATTGGTGGATGTGCAAGCCACAGTTCATGCAGAAAATGGGTAGTACTAGGGGCAGATGGGACTTCTCTGCATACAGTTAGGTCTTCTGCTCTGCAGTTCTGCCCACGGAAGGTTTGGGAATTCTGCCTTGGAACATTGCCTCCTGTGGGCATGGTGAAAGTTGATCTGTTGTGTGGACATTGAGAAGGAAGAGAGGCAGGAGGAGAAAAGAAACAGCTCCAGCCTTCCCTTTATCAAACTTGTCATGATGTTGCTGCATTGGCTGAGACCCTTAAAGGCCCTCATGGCCTATTCTTGGCTCCATGTCCAGTGACTGTGTCATGCCGGCCTAGGACATGGCCTCCTCAACACCTTACCAGGACAACATGGCAAAGCTGCTCACCAAGTGTGCACCTTGTGTTAGGCCAACCACTGTGTAATGGCAGGGTGTGATGTTTGGAGTGGGGGTTCTTCACAGTTCTATTGCCATTTATATTTCTGCATAATCTGTGACTGGCAACCAAGTTACTGGGTCTTATAAGGTAGCACAGTGTGGGAGAACAGCAAGGGAAAATGTGGGAGTGTATTTCTGACACCAGTGCTAGGCAGTTAGTTCATTTTGATTTTTGTGTGCAGGGAAATAGAGGGATTTTTTTTGTTGTTCAGGGCTTCTACACTGGCACACACTGGAAATTTCATTTTTGAAAAGGGAGAGACGGGAGCAGCATACCAAAGTTAAAATGACTTGTGCTGAAGACTGTAATAACTGAAATAATGGATAAAAAAAAGTCTCAAAGCCTGAGTGACACCATGACTCAGGGTTAGAATTGGAGGAAGAACATTTTCTTTGACAGAAGTTATTTTAGATTTTTGCAGACATTTATTTATTTTTACCTCGTTTTAAGGTGAAAATTAGAGACATTATTTTGTTGGACAATTTTTCTGGTGCATGTGGAAGGGTGGGGGTGACATGACCGAAAAAACCCACCTCTAGCCCTGCTTAGGAGAATTTGGCATGGAACTTTTCAGTGGGTAAGAGTTAACCTAATTTATGTAGTCCTTAGGATGATTAGATAAAAGGGCAAATAGTAGGAAAAGATAAAAATAAATATGTTTGAAATTTAAAACACATTTGGCCTGATTTACACTCATCTTTGTGCTTGTTGCCTACAAACATCTTGGCAAACAATTTACTAGCAGGAGGGTTTGTTGAAAGAGCAATCTATAGCGCCGTGCTGCAGAAGAGTCAGGGAAACTGCATTTACAGTCAGGCATATTAGGAAACTTGATTCTGCTCATTAGGTCAGTGGCATCACAGCAGCTAGTAGGTCTGAAATAGGAAATCCTGCACATTTTATCAGTAGGAAAGGACCTAAGACACATTGTGTAGTGTGCTTGGGAAGAGAGCATGGTGCTGGGCCACACCTGGAGAGCGTGTGGTCTGTCACAGGCAACAACTCAAATAAGAAATGAGTTCATGAAGATTATAACGCGTTCATTCTAAACTGAAATGAAAGTAGAGAGCTCCTAATTATTCCCATCCACATCGGAATGCAGATAGGTATGCACACATCCCACTTTGCTGAGCACTTTCCATGTGGCCAGGAACTTAAATTAAATTGGAAGTTGGTACATCTTAAAAAAAGCCTGGAAATCAGGCATCCTCCAGACAGGCTTCACTAAAGAAGAGCTGTAGTGGAGAAGCCTATTGCTCAGCTCTTAATGCTCTGGGCACAGGGAAGTGTCTCCTTGGCTCACTCAACAGTGTTGCTGGTTCAGGTCTGGCCTGGGGTGGTTTGAGGGATCCATGCACAGGAACCGTGGCCACCACACGGAGGAAATGCTGGAAATTGGCTAATTCCGCTTCAGTGCCTGGTCTCCTTCTAGCACACATGGCACGAGCACCTGTGTAAAGCAAAAGCAAATTGTGCTGAGACTTCCTACAGCCTCCAGACAAACCTCAGCAAAATACTCCGCTCCCCCCAGCCTCCCAAACAAGTCTGCAGGCATAAGCTGTGTCTTTTTGCGGTCTCTGCCGTCAGGCATGCCTGGCATCGCTCTGTGGCTGCTTCTTTGAGGAAAGACAGACAATTTCCTAGGGAAGCTCCTTGATAATAGCCTTGAGCAGACAAATTCTTACAGGGAAGGAAGTTGCAGGCAAAACAGATTTGACTCAGGGAATTTCTACTTATTTATTTCCAAACAGCACAAATTTCTGATTACTGATTAGGGTATTGAAAAAAAAAAAAAAAAAAAGACACAAAAAACCATCTTTTGTCTTCATTCCCCTGACTCACCCCCAAAATCAAACGGTTATCATCCCCCCTTCCTTGCTTCAATTCCCAGACTTTCACCCCATGTTACAGTTAGCCTGTCCCAATCTCTATGGTGGCATAAGAGCTTGGGGCCATGTCTGGAACTGTTTCTTGCTGCTGCTTTTTGTTTATTCATTTTCTCTGCCACCATTTGCTTCTTTATTTTTTTCTCTACTGCTCTTTGCTTCTAATTCATTCTCACAGAGCTCTTTCTTATGGTCCTCATATGGTGTGGGTCACCTATAGCTGCAGTCCCTCAGGGACGTTCCTACAATGGCGTGGGTCCCCCATGGCTGCAGTCCCTCAGGGGTGTCCCCACATCAGTGTGGGTGCTCACAAGCGCAGCCCCTTGGGGTGCACTTACCCCTGTTGCCATGGGGACCTCCCGCAGGTGTCCATCTCCATCAGTTTCGTTTCTCACTAGGCTGGGTTGTGCTAGAGAAGAGCAAATTGTCTTTTGACGAATCTGTTCAGCCGTGGAGGTGCTCCTGGGCTTGGTTTTGCTCTGCCCACGAGGATGGTGTGCCCCTGTGCTGAGCGTGTACCTTCTGTGTGTCCTTCGTTGCATTCCCTATATTGAGGGCTTTTTTTCTTTTCATATAGCTTTTAGCAGTGATATATGAGATTTGCAAATAAACACAAACCAGGTTTTGGGAGACCTCACAAGGAACTTTATTCACTTCAACAAATGACGGAAAGGAATGTATTTGAT
The DNA here is from genome assembly GCA_013400035.1 of Rynchops niger. NCBI lineage: Eukaryota > Metazoa > Chordata > Aves > Charadriiformes > Laridae > Rynchops > Rynchops niger. The sequence goes on from VXBH01004374.1 coordinate 1,020,880, forward strand.
AGAAAGACCTGTGTAAAGTTTTAACAAAACTGCTTATGAAAGGCACGTGACTTTTATTACTGCAATAAACTGCTTAAGTAACTCTGTAATATGTTCAGTTTGTAGTTGGAGTTGGGGGAGGTGAGGTAACATGCAGATTTTAAAATCAACACCTTATCAGCCATTAGAGAAGATAGCGTGCGCTGACAGCAGGCATTTCTGGAGGATGCAAGGTCATCTCAGATAGTGGTGACCGTAACGCTGCTGCCTTTCCTGCTGAAATGGCCCCAAAGTAATACCTGACTTGCAGCCATGTATAACATATACCTATAGCAGGGTGGACATGCCCTGCTCACAAATGGCTGGAGAAACAGGATGATCTGGGGAACAAATGGTATATTTGCAACACTTTTTTGAGAGCTGATTTTCCACAATGACGTCTCTGGTGTTTAGCATTTGTTTTGCTCCTACCAGGGAGCTTGTGAGAGTAACAAGAGACTGCCAGGAGATTTGTTGTGATAAAATGCTTACTTGATCTTTGCATTAGTGTTAAAATTCCATCTCCCCCCTGCCTGCTGTGCAAACGTATGATATTTTCTACAACTTTCATGAAGAGCTGTAAAAGGAGAAGATGAAGTAAGAAATAAGTAATGTAGGTTTTTTTTTTTGGAAGTCTGTGTTGCAGGCAGCGTCTGGAGTGGTGTAATGACCGTGGAAATGGACGTCTGTCCGACTGAACTGCAAGGGGGAGGCTGTGGGTAGCGGGAAGTGACAAGAAGCTGCAGACAGGGATGGCGTGGGTGGGTTCAGTGGTGGGTGGAGGCTGGCTTGTTTGAAGAGAAGTCCTCAGGACAAGCTCGCTGCTCTCTGGAGTGGGTGTCTGCCCAGGCACTGCCTGGCCTGAAGCATTTCACTTGCAGCCTGAGCATTTGTCCACAAGGTACTCATTCAACACCTCTCACAGACACTGCTGGCTTGTTTCAAAGCTACGGAGTGCTCAGAAGCTCCCATAAGACCAAGCTATACATTTGAATCCTCAGGCCACATTTATTATTAATCCTGAGTAGAAAATGGTCCTTTTGCACTGAACCTCTGCTGTACCATACTGACTCTGCTCAAAATATGTAATCAGAGAATCACAGAATAGTTTGGATTGGAAGGAACCTTTAAAGGTCATCTAGTCCAACCCCCCTGCAATGAGCAGGGGCATCTTCAAATAGATCAGGTTGCTCAGAGCCCCATCTGACCTGACCCTGAACGTTTCCAGGGATGGGGCATCTACCACCTCTCTGGGCAACCTGGGCCAGTGTTTCACCACCCTCATTGTAAAAAATTTCCTTCCTTATATCTAGTCTAAATCTACCCTCTTTTGGTTTAAAACCATTATCCCTTGTCCTATTGCAACAGGCCCTGATAATGAGTCCCTCCCCATCCTTTCTGTAGGCCCCCTTTAAGTACTGAAAGGCCACAATAAGGTGTCCCCGGACCCCTCTTTTCTCCAGGCTGAACAACCTGAACTCTCTCAGCCTGTGCTCACAGGAGAAGTGCTCCAGCCCTATCATAACTTTTGTGGGCCTCCTCTGGACCTGCTCCAACAGGTCCATGTCTTTCCTGTGCTGAGGGCTCCAGAGGTCCGGAGCTGGATGCAGTATGGGACACTTATTTAAAATAGCTAAGGCTGAGCTGTGTTGCTACCCTCAGTGACAGCATTTTTGCTTCTAAATAGTTTTTTTCCCACTATAATATTGGTGACACCGCAGCAGCCAGATAATAAGATAAGCATCATCTAAAGTGCTGCTCATGTTTCTGGAGTATATGGTCATATTCTGGAGTCTATGTACAGTTTAGAGGCAATGTATGTTTGAGGTCTACATATCCTTTGAAAGACTTTCTGGAGACCTGGATGTGTTATGCACATCTATGAAACTGGTGGGCATGTACCTCACTAGAACTACTACTAATAAAGCCAGGGTTACTACTACTAAGTATGCCATGTGTGTACTGAACAAGAGTTCACTGTTAGCTGTCTCAAAAATAAGAGAGATTTGCCCGCCCCACAGAACTAGTTTTGCTATGGGGTTTATTTACTTCGGTTGAATGTTTCTACCCCTTACATATGAAACACTGGCTCATGCAAACAAACTTATAAACCTGGCATGAAATCTGAGGAGCTGCTGTGATGAATGAACAGTGTGGTAGCTGACTGCTTGAGGAATATATCCAGTTCTGCAGTAAATACCATTAAGTGAGAGTAAGAAGAGAGGAAGAGAGCTAAAAAAGCAGTAGAAGTGAACTTGCTCAGTCAGAGCATAGCACTACCTCAAGTCCATTTGTTGTTTATCTGTAGTGCTTGTTCCCTGCCTCTGACAGTGCAGGGATTGCACTGCTGTTGGGACAAATCTCACTGTGTTTCTGAGTCCCAGACTTCTCTCCTTCTCTCCACAGGAACACGGAGCTTTATCCTCCCAGGCCTGGTATAAATTCCAGTGTGGTTTGAGTTACATGCAACGCCAAACATTAAATTAGCAGAGAAACAGGAAACTAAGTGAGGAACTGACTGCCAGCTTCTGAACTTGAGGAGCATAAGAATGTAGAAAGGCAAAAAGAGACAGAACCAACTGGAGAACACCAGTTTCCACTTCTGAAACCTCCTAGAGTGATGGGCCAGACTCCTCTTTGGTTGTGCTGCCTTCTCCATTGTGAAGGCAGCTGCTCCAAGGATCCCCTAGAATGCCTCTAGAGGACTGTTTGAGAGAGATTTTCTGCAGAAAACTTCATCACTGAAGGAAGGCTTGGTAGTACAATGCTGAGACCCAGCCAGGTGATTTGAAAACCTCCTTGCATTGGATTAGATCTTTAGCCCATCCTCTGCCGTAGTCTAAACTCAATACTGTATGCTGTGCCCTATAAGTCAAGCAGCTGGATATCCACAATTTTCATAGAATAATAATTGCAGAGGCTAATAAATCTCGTCATTCAGAATGGCTTTGGAAGAGTCTGTCTTCTTTCTCTCTGACTGGTTTTTTTTTCCGATCTGCTCTGACCAGCATAAACAAACCCCTTCTCTATTTTGTATTTACACAGTCAGTTGCTCAGAGATGCTTATCTTGGTCCCTTCTGCATGCAGGCTGCCGCTCAGCCGTGACATCATCATGACTCCGAAGGCTTGCGGTGGACTCCTGAGGAAGACTAAGAAGACTTGCGGTGGACTTCTGAGGAAGCTGCTGCAAAGGACATGAAAGGAGGCTAAAGTCAGCTCTTAAGATTAAGATCAATGGTTTCTCAACATTTCAAAACATACTTATTAAGTGAATACGCACATTGCTTGTCCAGGCTGGTTTCTGGGAATGGGGTGCAATGCTTTTTCCCTTATCTGCCTGGATTTTCCTGCATAGACGGTGTGTCTGTCTTCAGTCAGAAGAAAGTGGCAGGTTATTTAACATGCACCTGGAAAGTGCAACGCTCATCTGTGATTCAAATTGGATAATAGGCCATAACACTCAGGGTTACAGAGAGGTCAAAAGCAGAGCCATTGTTCAAAAAGGGGAGGTTTAATGCAATTTTTAACCATTACGTTCACTGAAAGATGATGATGGTAGTCTACAGGACAAACGATTAAAGACCTCCTGAATTGTTAATCTGTTATAAAGGAGTTGAACTTTATCTGACCTTTCCACCAGAAGCTAAAATCAGTCAGATTTGGTGACAATATGCGCCTTGTTACAGCTCTCATTGAAAGAAAGCAGAATTAAGGATAATCTCAATGTGGATAGCATGCAGAATTTGGTACTCTTGACTGCTTCAAAGCATAATTTTATATTTCCACTTAGAAAATCAAACTGATATTACCAAAATAAAAGAAGAAAAAGAAAGGATCTTCATGCTGCCTAGAGTATTAAAAATAAAGTCTCAGGCATATATTTAAAGCAAACTAACCTTCAGAAACCACTAGGGTTGATATTTGCTAGACTATCTGCCATTGAAATGTGAATCAGCTCTTTCAAGTACCTCCAGTTCAGTGCATTTTTGCATAGCTATATCCTTATTAATGGTATTCTCTTCCCTTTAAAAGGAAACCCGCAAGCGGACACTCACACACAGACACGCACGGAAATATTTAACATCTTCCAGCAAAACCTGGGGATGTGGTAAAACTTACGAAGCAGGATTAATCTGGCTGAAAGTAAATACCACCGGTATGGATGTTTATATCAGAACTAATCACCCTGGAGAGAAACAGGCACTGCCGGTGTGTGATTCATCTCCTGCTAAAGTAGATGTCTGAAATGGGTCAGACATTTATTTCTGTCATTATTTTCAAAGGCTGCCTTTGGTGCCTAAGCTCAGAAAGGGAGATCTGTATAATAGACATCGAAGGATGGGTGAGATGAGCATGAGTCATCAGTGTGTCCTTACAGTGAAGGCAGCTACCTGCATCCTGAGCTGTGTTAGAGAGAGCTCAGCAGCAGGTCCAGGGAAGTGGTTATTGACTGAGCTTTGAGCAGGTGGTTGGACTAGATGACCTCCCCAAGTCCTTTCCAACCTGAATCACTCTGTCAACCTGTTCTTCTCTATTCAGCACTTGTGATATTCCATCTGGAGTACCGTGTCCTGTTCTGGGCTTCCCATTCCACAAAGGCTTTGATGAAAAGGAGTCCAGCAAAGGCCACCGAGATAGTCAGGGAGCTGGACCACAGGGCTGGAGCATATGTTGGATGGCTCAGAGAGGCTGAAACAAGTGGGTCTGTTCAGACTTAAGTAGAGAAAGATAATGGGGTATCCTGCAACTTTCTTAAACTGCCTGTGGAGGAGATAGGGAAGACATAGTCAGACTCTTCTTAGAGGTGTCCAGTGAAATGATGACAGGCAATAGATAAAAGCTGGAACATGAGAAATTCCAATTAGCTAGAACGGAATTTTTTTCACCCTGTGCGTGGTCAAACACTGGCACAGGTTGCCCAGAGAGGTTGGAGACATTCAAACCTCAAATGGACAAAGTGTCAAGTGATGTGTTCTAGGTTTGCCTTGCTTGGAGCAGGCAGCTGGATGAGATGACCACCAAATATCCTTTCCAGCCTGTGTTATTCTATAAATCATACTATACAGATATGTTTTAGGGATAAGTCTGGTCCTTGGTAGAATCTAGGTTGTTGCTTTCTCTTCCCAACTTGTGGTTTTTTATCTGTAGTCTCCTTCTCTGGAGATACTCAAAACCCACCTGGATGCATTCCTGTCCAGCCTGCTCTAGGTGAACCTACTTTGGCAGTGGGTAGGACTAGATGATCTCCAAAGGTCCCTTCCAACCCTTACAATTCTGTGATTGTGTGATCTTTCTTGTGCCCATACCCTTCTGTTTCCTGTAATCTAGTATCAGATGATACTGGGCCATGATTGTCTCTTTTTTTGTCTATTTTTGAAGGGTGCGTGCTCAAAGCTGCTTCCATGCCTAAACACACTTCCTTTAAAGATGCCTAGTTTGCATATCCAGTGGAGCTGCCCCGAACTTCCTGTATATTCAAGGAAAGGCATCATAGGTGCAAATCATGCAGCTGATTTTCAGTTTTTTAGATGCCAATGTTGGTCCTCCCATATTCAAACAGCCCTGCAAAAAAGATGTTTTACCCAGATCATTAGAGTGATTTGGTTACAGTGCAGCCTCAGTTACATTGACATAACCAAGGAGGCTGTGATGTATGGGGTGAGTGTAAGGGAAACGGGGAAGCAAGACATGGTATTTTACCACCAAAACCAATGGCTCGTGGTATTCAGATATCTGTTCTGATCTCCTGGTTTGGAAACAATGATTCATTTACCCTTGATGCTTCTATCTAAAACAAAGATACCAAAATGAAGCAGTTGGACGCAAAGTCCCAGCCAGCTTGACCATATCTGAGGTTTGAAGTGACAAAACCACCATTCTGCTGCATGCACAGGGCCTTCCCACCCCACGCTTTCGGCCAAGCAGGTCCCTGTTTCACATTTGCTATCTAAACTTGCCTGCTCCTAAAGGGAAACAGTCAACCCTCAAAGTGCAAAGTATTTTAAAGCTGCTAAGGAAATGTTCCCCTTTTTCATTTATACGCTGTCACTCATTTAGAAAGGGCAGAATACAGTAATAAAGTCACAAGCCTCATTGCTTGCCCCAGCCAAATGTGACTGAGAGATCCAGAGGCTTACAGGCAGGTTGATTTTGAAGACGAAGACAGTCTAAACATAGTTCTATACTGTGGGATAAGGCAGCAGTTCAAGTTCCAGTTTTATCACTTGTTGTTTCCCTTATCAGTCCCAGGTGTTTAGTGTCTTGCTTAAAGTCCAAATTTCTGTAAACAAGCAATGAGTTGGGACCCTTGTTTAGTTGTTCTAAGAAAGAAAAAAAAAAAGGCTGTGTTTTTCTGGATATTGCAAAAGGATAACTTAAATGTGATCAAAGAGCTCAATTCCCACTAAATTTTCTTTCCTTTAGTACAGGATTTGCTCGCTCTCTTTCTCATCTAAATATTTTTGTCCTAACTTTTTAAAATCTTTATACATCAACTTGATAAATGGCATGACCAAACTCAGAGGCCTCAAAAAAACAAATGGCAAAACCCAAATAACTAAAAGGTGTCTTAAAAAAAAAAAAATTAGAATTTTCAATGTTTTATTTAGAGTATGATTTTTGCATTAATGAGGATACCATGTATTTCAGGAGGGCTGACTCATGTGTGCTGGTAATTTAGAGTTAATTCCTATATTTTGAAGCAGCAGAGCTCTGAGTAAATTGTGGCACTTTCATTAGTGAATTTCACATTACCAGGGTTTTGCAACCTTCATTTCGTAACAAAGACAGGAAAAACAAAACAAGTCCTGAAGCATCTGAAACAAGAAAAAACAAATGACTCTCTGCAAAAGTGTTATTTCCCTGTCCTCCCAGGAAGTTTGTTACCCATACTTAAAAGACCATGGCACAAAATGAAGCAATAAGGACATTAAACAGTGCATATGGTATCTCGCTTTGTTTATGACAAGTGAAGAACACGATGAGACCTGCAGCCACCTTTCTTTTCTTTTATCCTACGGGCTTTTCCTGGAGCACCAAGCCATCCTGTTGTACGGACATAGTTTCCATGCTTCAGAAGACATCACAGGCGTGCAGGGAAAACAGAGTTGAAGCCATGCACGAGAGGCATGTGAGCACGGGGACCATGGCAAGGTAGAGAAGCAAAACCTCTATATGGAACAACAAAGGGGCTGCGAGGCCAGGGCAGGAGAAACTGAGTTTGGGTGTGCTGCCATCCAGAACCACCCTGGCAGGGCTCAGCAGAAGGAAGGCCATTACCTGCTGTCGCTAGAACGTTTCCTGCCGGTACTTAGTCTGTGTTAGTCACCACCGTAACCTCCTCTCTTGCTGCTCAGTCCTTCAGCCTGCTGGTGATAGCACCTGGCGCTATGCGAGAGCCTTGCCGCGTCTGGGCACACTGTGCTTTGACCTGGAGTTAGCTACCTTTAGCCCTGTGATAGCCATTTATAGCTCCGAGCTTCCTCGTCTCATGGATTCTCCTCAGCTCAGCCAAGAAACTGCAACGAATGTCCCCCACTTCTGGGAGAAGAGGAGGCGGCTTTGTCGCTTACTGCAAGCTGAGCCATTCTTGAAGCATTTCTGACAAAAGCTGGAGCTTCAGTGGGTGACACCTTCATGGCAATAACAGTGAAACAGCCAAGCCCTTAATACCCTCTTAGAAAATTGCCTTTGGCGTGTAGTACAAAAAGGTTTTTAAAGAGGTGGATATAACAGAAGGGATTGAACACGGAGTTCATGCAATTCACCCACTTTGTGCCATGATCCCCTGTGTTCAAGTTCCAGCCTGGATTGCAGTTGCTGACACCTGCTGAGGTTGGGCGTTCTCATAAAATTTTCAGGCTGGCACTGAGTGGTACAAATCGTTGGATAAAATTTTGCATGCAGGTCCTGGTTATGTAAAATACGGAAATTTAATCAGTTGTTGTTCAGCCTCTGCTTCTAGGAAGGAAGAGACATAAGTAAGAGGCTTTCTGGAATAGTCAGAATAATGGGTCAAATTTGATCTGGTGTGAGCTATTGTCTAGCTGGGATAGGAATTGAGTCTCCTGTTTTAGAGTCTCTAAGGTTTAATGAGGTCTCAGCTTAGTCACTGTGGGAAGGGTGCAATGAGAGATAAGAGCTGGAGCACTTGATATGTAGCCATCAAAAAAGAGTAGAGAATAGTTCTTTGGAGGAAAAGAGTATATTCTTTTATTAAAGCTTCCACCGCTCACTTGCTCTGTTACTGGACAAAAAAATCTGCAAGGCAGAAACCATTTGCCAGCACATTACTAAGTCTGAAGCTCACTTGAATTACTCAACATGTCCACATCAAATCTTATCTTCAGAGCCAGGGCAGACGTCAAGGATATAATCAGAAAGACCTTATCCCCTGCCTATCACAAGCTTTAAGCAGAGGCTAAGCTCTCTCTGCCTGCATGCCCAGACATAGAGCTGGCATCTAACCACATGGCTGTTTTCTTCTTGGAGGAAGGGAATTACGTATGGCATAATGTATATGGCATAACTGAGTGCCGTTGCCCATGATCTTGCAAGAGCCTACTGTGAGATTAAAGTAAGAAAACTCTTGCTGTTTCCATGTCCTCCTAATAATACAAAGGATATTAACTTGACTAGCAAACTGCCCAACAAATTCTAAAAATCTTCTCTAACATAAGGACAGTGAGGTGTTGTGATGGTTCCTTGCACTGAAAGAGAAACACATCTGAGCCTGTAGAAAGAAAGACGCTGCAGCTGTCCTGTTGGACTTGAGTCTGGTCTGCAGATGGAGATAAGGAAACCTTGCAAACACTTCTGGTGGGCACTGGTTTGTCAGGCTGCCCAGGTCACTGCTCACATAAAAAGCTGGTTTTGTCTCCTATGCTACCAAAGACCAGAAATTTATGAGAGTTATTCCAATTCAGGTCTAAAACCTGAGCACTGCGTCCCAGAGACCTTGTAACAATCTGGTTTCTCACTTTCTAGCACAAACTAGAAAAATGAAAACCACAGGAACAGCAGCAAAACCCCACATCCCTGGAACGGATTGCGTTGGTATAAACTGACATGGAATCTGGCTTACATGGATCCTGCTGAAAGGAAAGAAAGAGGGCTCCCTATCCATCCATCCATCCATCCATCCATCCATCCATCCATAGGATTTGTCCCTCTTTCCTTCTTTCAGCAGCATTTCACTCTGAAGACCTAAGTCACCACTTGAACTAAGGACTGTTTGCAGCCTCCAGGGCTAGGTTCATGGACATTTGTGTGTGATTACTTTAGAAAATTGGATGCCTTTTTCTGAGCTGTTTTTAGTCAGAGACCAAGCAGCTATTTATTACTTTGGAGATGTTGTACATTTTCCAGCTCTCAGGAAAAGCTTTATTCATTTTTGGTTGCCACATACTAAGAAAAAAAAAAGAAAAAAGAGTTCTTTCCCTTGGCAAACTGTGAACACTTAAATGGAATAGCTCTGGATTTTGCAAGGGTAATGCTTGCTGGAGGAAAAGAACAGCCCTCTGGTTTCACTTAGCAAACTATGAGCTTTGCGCAATATCGTGACCTCTGTTGAAAAGATGGTTGATTAATTAGACTATATATTCTGGAACAGTCTTTATGGATTTAAAGCTTATTCACGTATGTACGTACAGTGCTTGGAGAGCACCAGGTGATAATGCATCACTAACTGAAGAAATATAGCTCCTAGGAAAAGAAGGGTGTCTCTGAGCATTACAAATTTTACTGCCACCTGAAAGCAGACTGCCTGTCCTACTTGCTAAATTCCTAGGTAAGAGCCACAGCTTTTCTGCTTGATCAGGATCTCGTTCCCGTAGGGTTTGAAGGAGCAGGAAAAGTTCAACAGCACTTGGTTGCTCCAGTCCTCCTTCATTTGGGCAAATGGTTCCTTTGCTTGTCCCTTTGTCCCTCCAATAATCAGCCTGAAAGAAGGATTCGCCCTAGTGCTGTACCCTTCCCATTCCCCGTGAGAGCACAAGCGCAGGGTACAGAATGGATGGGAGAAGAGCAGACCCTCCCAAGCTGCTTCTCTTCCTGATGAACACACATTGGAGTACAGGAATGATTCAGGACTGGAGTAAAATTAATTGCTAAGCAACTATCAGGCAGTCTTTGGGGGTAATTAAGACCTGTTTCTACTGCAGCCACTGACTGTAGGTTGAGGTTTAGGCAAGATTGAGATGGCCTTCAAGTTGGTACCTAGAGCTTCTTATTGCCGAGTTCCAGACCATCAAAGATATCCAGAGCATAGGAAACATCAGGCTCAGATGCTTTGGAGTTTGGACTGATTGCACATGGCCCTTGGCTGAAGTGGGATACATCCTTCACTCTATGTGATACTCATTCCTTACTTTGATAGTGACGCCGTAAGAAACAGAGTTAGTGGAATATCTTGATAATAATCTCTCTAATCTCTCTCTCTCTCCCTTTTTTTTTTTTTTTTTTTTTTTTTTTTATGTGAGGATGAACTCTTCAGAATTGTGCCCTCCTTTGCTTTTACATGACTATCAGTTACGTCTAGACCTTATAATGCCAAGCACATAGCACTGATGATAGTGTGTAGAGTTGGGTAGAAAAAACATAAAGCAGCTGCTATCTGTGAGAAGGGGAAACATCAATCCTTAGAAATCTTGCGAAACACCCAGACCTCTATAAAGTCAAGGGGTATGAGCAAAATACAGAAACTTCCTGCTAAAATGGAAGAGAAAAAGGCATTTTGGATGATGGATAATTCTGTAGGACTAACATTCACCAAAAACATTTCCCTCATTGATTTGTACCAGGAATCACGATGTGAAACGTTAATTTTTCAACACAATTAATGCAGTATGAATCTAGGTGAATAAACGGGGTTGAAACTCTGTTTTTTTCTCAAATCAAAGACAAATTTTTTTTGCGATCAGATGGGGCTAGGATTTTTGCCTGGGAATACAGTTTATGCTGTCAAAGCCAACGGCCAAGCAGACTGTAAGAAAACATAAACAGCTAGGCTGTTGTCTAGGCTTTTCCTAGGTAAGAAGGTATTTGATCTCATTACTTCGTGCTGCTATTGGCACTTTTGTATTGAAAAACAATAAAATATAGTCAGATGGGGCCACTAGTTTAGAAGAAATGCAGCAAGGATTCTGTAAATATGCTTTGGATTTGCCTTGACTGAATTACAGCCACTTGTATTCCCTCTGTAAGAATATTTGGCAGAATGAGTTAACTGTGGAATTGTTTACTGACTGTTAAGCAATGATTACAAATCATGCACATGAAGTGACTTATTGAGCTCATAATCATGAATCTGGCACAGGAAGTATGAACCCGAGGATGACTATTATCCAGTCAGAGATCACAAATGTGCTGTTTGTGTCCCCAGTCTGAGATCGTATTTATCAAACACAAAAAAACCCCCCAGCTCTAAAAGAGCTACAGGAAAGAGATATTTGTTGAGAAAATATATGAAATAATAATAATAATAATAATAATAGAATTGTATTTTTTAAAAGCCACAAGCAGTTTCTTTCTGTCCCCAAATTCCCAAAAGTATTTTGCCAAATCCGCATCTTGCTCACTATTACACTTGTATGGAAAGTTGAACTGTGATTTCCTGTATTCCAATGCAAAGTCACAGTGCTGCTCAGCTTCTGAAACCCAATAATCTTAGATCTCTGCATGAACTGTTGATTTCCATGATTTAGCGTTTGCCTGCGATTGAACACTGATGCTATCAGTAAACTGTTGCAGCAGGGTTTATCTCTTTTTGCAGTGCCTGTGCATTTATCAGGCAGCTGTCAGTACGCACAAAAGGAATTCGCAGGCCTACAGATAAACACAGGATCACAGAAAATAAAAGAAAGCATCCATGCTGGTGCACACTCTTCTCTGCACTGCAGCGTGGCTCTGCAGGTAGCTACATCCCTGTTTGATAAAGCACCTCCATGTTTATATGTTATGGATTTTGATGGAATTTAACAGAGAAGTTAAGTCCGGTTGCTGAATCAGCAGTATTTAAATGATTGAAGCTGTACTATTAATTGCTTGGTAGGTCATCTTTCAGTGCTAACGGACAAATATGAGATATTCTTTCTGTTTTTATGTTTTCTGTTTCAGAAGTAATGTTAAGATATGCATGGAAGTGCACCTCTCCAACAAATTTAACGTCCTTAAAATAATTGAACTCCTAAACATAGAAAAGGAAATTCTCAATATAGTTCTAGACCAAAGACATGGAAAAAAACTACAGACTTAGAGTGGGTGGTTCCATCTTCCTAAAGTATTTAACAGTATGAACGAGAATTTTGACTTTAAACATTTACATTAACAGTTAGCAATTTGCAAAACCCACACACTTACGGTGACTTGCACAGACTCCTAGAGCCCTGCTTCCACCTTGGAACAGAGACAGAGAGGAGCAGGTAGTTTGATCACCATCACATAGACCATCCATAGCTCAGCCTAGATTTGAAGCCACGTTTTCAAATGGTCATTTCTGTTTCCAATGGCCAATCCATCTTACCAGCCCAGAGTCCTTGTACTGTGCCATCAGCCCCAGCAGCAGGAAGACAGGAGCTGCTGAGATGTTTTATGAGTCTGGGGGCTACCCCTAGCTGATCACAGACTTTTCCATGTGGTGACCATAACCAGAATGGCTTGGCAGCAGAAGCCCCCTCTCTTGAATGATAGAGAACAGAACAAACAAACCTGCCATTTTCAGGCCCATTATCTGTGAGGGACTTGCCTGTTTGGGAGGTAATTTCTCAGCAGCAACGCTTGCTAGACTGTTGACCTGTTGTGCAGAAGGCTGTAGCAAGAGAAGGTTGCAGAAGGCTGTAGCAAGAGATTTGCTCTTGCTGGGTGCAGAAGGAGGGACAAAGGAAAAAAGAGCAAGGTGAGAGTGGGGATGGCACATTTTCCCACTGCTAAACCCTGCCTTCCTGCAGGGGGCTGGTGCAGGCAGACACCCTTTCCACCCTGGTATAACGTATAATGTGTATTTTGATTAGCGCAATTTTTTCCAGTTGGTGAATTGAAAGCTTTTGCTTTCAAAAGTCATATAAGTTGTGCTATCTGAGTTTTAAGTACAGAAGATACTTATTTCATTCATTCACTTAACAGCAGTGTTTGTCCTACGTAAACGGCTGCAGTATGGAGGGAGAGGAGCTCCTGCGAGGGTCTATGCAGAAGACAAGTAATTACTTAAGAGACAGGCTATCCCTCTGCGCTGGCATGTTGCAACTCACTGTCATGCCACAATGGTATTTTAGACAATTACAACACAGGACTGTACATTTTTGCACATATACATTTACTTGACAAAACGAGCCTTTATGCACACATGGTGGGTAATTGCTTGTCCAAGCATCTCACACAACTGCACGCACACTGGGAGCAGGCAGAAGAGGCCCTTGCCTGAAAATGAGGGATCCCAGAAACATGCTGAATGAATTTCTGCAGTACACGCTGCCCTGTAATTGTACTCCCAGCAGCGTGTGTGTGGAGTTCCTGAAAAAGCTCTTGGGAGGGAGGGGAGGAAGAATAAAACAATATCAAAGAAGAGCCGTGTGGTGTTGATCAGCTTGGAAAGCCATCTTGCTAATTGCTTGCAGGATGCATTCCAGGTTACTGCAAGCCAAGAGGCTGCAGGGTTTGTTGGGCTGAACTGAAAATTACAGTGCTTTCTCCTGTCCTTGTCTTACTTGACTGATAGGAGTCTTGCATCCCCTTGGGCACTTGCAGGAATTAGGATCTGGTGTGTAACACTGCAGGGCGTGCTGCTGGTTGGGCTTTGATCAGAGTTCAGCCTTTGTTGTTGAAAGGAGATATTTCATCTCATCAGATTCAAAATGGAGATGGCCTGTTCAAGGCTATTGCCACAGGACTTGTCTCCCCTCCCATTCCTCCAACAAAAGACGAACAAAAGCAAATGACCAGCCAAATTATGTTTTGTTTCCACGGAGCAGACTGTTACGAGTCACTCGTATATTCATTATTACCAAGTCTGAAAGGCATCACGCTGGGCTGATTTCAGAGCAGTTCCCTATTAGCAGTACTTTTTAATGTGAGTATCAAAGTCGACTTTCAATTACCATCCATGACCTTAGAAAAATACTTAGCATTGTACATCTGAAGTTCATGCCACTAAGCCTGGTAATTGAAGCAAGCCCAGTAAATATTCCAGAATGAACAGCAAGAACCTGCCTGTCCTTCTGTGTAAATCACCCTGTACGTATGCTCTGTGCTGAATGCTTTCTTCTGCCACCAGTGAGGTTTGGCTTGGTCCACAGCCTGCTCCTCACTAGCACATGCTGGACTGATGGTTGTTGAATCATTTCAGATTCTTTCATGGCAAATGAACCAGGCCCAAGGTTTAGATGGCCGTGAAGGAAGAAAAGCACCAGCTGGCCTTGTTCTGCAGTGTTGGATGGAGATGAGGTGCAACGGCAGGTAGCAGGCAGGAGGCCAGCTCCGACTGACTCACTTTGTTCAGTCGGTGCTGTCTGTAACTGGGAATCATGCCACCCTGCAGGTTGTGAGGTATAATTCTGGTGCATCAAGCCTAAAACCAAAGTGATTGTATAGATCTGGGAGATCCCAGACGTTTCACCAGCTGAGATGAACGGCAGTTCTGAGTATCGGTACTCATTGTGGGATCTGAACACTCTTATCTTCACCCTGAAAGCTCTTTCTCAACGCACATCTTCTCAGTTTTCTTAAGCAGTAGGAACTATTCATGAAATTGCTTCTTGCTGTCCCTTGAGTGGTTCCTGCCCTTTCTGCCTTCTCTTGAAAATCATTGTCCTCAAATTAAGCTCATTAGTGTGGGAGTGGATGGAATTTGTGCCTTCCTGGATGCCCCTGGCATGCCACACACCAATGTGATTTCAGTCCCATTGCTATTGTCTCTGGTGTTCCTGGGAACTTCCCTGACCACCTCATCAGGTTGACAGGGCAGACGCTACAGTTGGGATATAATGGATTAATCATATCGAATAAATGATTTAGCCGTTGAGCTGACACATAGTGACAGACCCGAGAAATAACTCTTCATTTCATTCAGGTAGCCAGACACTTTGATGGATGGGGACTACAAGGTAATTCACTAAGGTTAATGGACTATTATTATGCCAGAGGCTGACAAAATTAAGACTTCACCAGTTAAACTGGGTCCCAGAGATACTTATGTTTGGGGCCAAGTGGGAGCTGGAGCCATTACAGCAGACCAGCCTTCCCACCACACTTGGTAGCTCCCAGAGGCTGCAGGTGTGAGCAGTCCATAGTTTAACAGGTCACTGATTGGTATTTACCCCTTCCCTCCTGTTCCTTGAGTGCTGCTGAGCCTGACTGAAATTCTGGGCAAGATGGGGATCTCTAGCAGATAACACAGTCACATAACTACAGATGGGTAAAAGCTGAGAGCATGAGGCAGCCTTGTCCTGTTATTTGGGATACAACAGCCAAAGGATGTTCCAGATCCACGAGGAAAGCAAGTGTTAGCCCTAACCAGAGGTTTCTCCCAGCAGTATTAACAAGCGCTCAGATCCAGTGGCTGGCACACGGTAACTAAGCACTAGGTGTGTGTGTTTGGCTACCTGTCACACCCAGACCATTCCTTGGAGACGCTAAGGGGACCTCAGATGGCAACGAACCTCAGTTAGCCCCACCAAAACGGGTTTCTATTTTGCAAAAGAGGTAGCAAGCCTGGCCTGACCCTCACACCCCATCATTAAAATTCCTTGGGAACTCCAGACCAGCCGGGGGCAGATTCCAAGTCCTGAGGGTGAGGTCATGTCTGCAATGAGCCCATGACAATAATTGCCATTATGTGGCCCTATTTATCCTCTGAAGTCACACTAACGTTGCTGCAGAATGGGGCCACAGGCAATAGAGGGCCATCCATTTGTGATTTTATGGTTTTATTAACTTGAAGTTGTTAATCTGTTGCTTCCAGTTGCTTTGGTCCAGCACAATGGTGATGTGCCATGGATTGCTGAGCTCTGGTTTATCAGTACTAATAAATAAAAAAAGATGTCTTTTTAAATAAATGTAAAGAAGAGCTGAAGAGTGCTTGTCTTCAGCACATCCTGAGAGCGTGTGTCGGTACAGTTTGCAGTTGGCTTTTGCAGTATTGCTGTCCTTCCACATTTTGCTACAGGAAGACTGTAAATTGTTTTCTTCAATAGACAGGGATTTGAAAAGGATTTTTCAGAGGTCAGCTGAGTTTTGGTGTGCTTGAATCTGGGTTGGAGGCAGAACAGGTTTAGGGCTTAGGCCTGGCTCTAGCATAAGCACTTTGTTTTTCTGCCTCTCTTCTCTCCCAGGTGAATTTGCTTTTCTTCTTCGTTGTTTGCTGTGTTCTACAAGAACTGTTATTCCACCTAAACAGACCTGTGTGCTCCTGCTTAACCTGAGTAACGAGAGATTAACAATGGGGCATATCCAGGAAATGTGCTGCATTTTTTAGCATTCAGGCACTTTCTGTTGAAGTTTGGAGTTCCTGCATCAGCCATGCCTGGACCTCAAGAGTGCTTTGCCCTCTGAGTTGGGTTTTCCTTATTCATTACCTTCTCTGTCCCGCAGGGGAGGAATGACATTTTAAAGATTACTCGTTTACAGTTTCTGTAGGGACAACATCCTTGTTGCTTTCCTGTGTGCTTCCTTTCTCTAGCAGACAACATTCCTTAAAGGAAGTGGTTGAGTTGTCTGTCTACATGTGGCCATAGGACTATTATCGGTGACAATTCTTTACTTTTTTAAACTAAAAATTTACAAAGGTTTGTTTTCAGAATGCCTTTCTAATACAGTACTGTAGCACAGGGGAAGCAATCTGGGGCAAGAGTAAGTTAATAAGAACTTATCATTAGGAGATGAAACCTAAATAGGAAATATAATTAAGGCAGCATTATGTAGCCTAGATCTTTATCCAGTCATTTCTGCCACTTTGTTTATGTTCTTCAGAGTTAAAAAGAAAAAAAAAAAAGTATTCTACTTCTTTCAGCACCTTTCTGTTGCCAGTAACCACACTGGACATGTAAACCAATATGCCAGTCTTTATTCCTTTTATGCCAGAAAAAAGCAGAATTAGTTCCAGGTAGTCTGTGCAGTGAGTCTGGTTTAAGGGAGAGCAGGAGAACGGGCATCTCTCTCCGCAGACCCTGACTTCTTTGCTTGTCAGTTGGTTGAGTGAGGAAGTGGTTTAAAACAGTTTGGTGACTTAAAAATTAATATTCTTTCATGATATATAAACGTCTGTCTCCCCAATCCTATTGTGCTGACATTATCAAGGAACGCTAATGAGGAACTTAGAAAAGCTTTTTAACATAGATCACAACACTCATCCTGGTGCGCTCTGCGCAATTCCCGGCTGCTGCGTGGTTACTCAGTGTCCAGCTTTTTGTACCAAAAAAGAAATTTATGGCTTTCTTGCTTTACTCATTCCCCTTTCACATGATGCTCCTTGAGCTGGCTCTGAAGATAAATCCTTCTGAAGCCTTTAAACATAAATCAGAGTTCAGGGGTGATGTGCACTCAGATGTCAGCTGTCTATAGCTAGTGTTAGCAGCCTTAACAGCTTGCTGCAAATTCAGAGAAAGCCTCTTTGCTTTCCACTGCAAATTCTTTCCCTGGGTCATTACAGATCCATGGAAACAGTGCGTATGATGCACTAAGAGTTAAAGTTTTTAATCTAATTTTATGTGAGTCTCTGCTTTGTTGCTATCCTTTGTCTGACAATTACTGTGTAATGCACAGGCAGTAATTGCACTGCCATTTGTTTCACTGAATTCATTAGCATGTGTGTGATTCTCATCTGATAAAATACATGTCTTGTGCAGAACATTTAGCAGTAGACATGGCCTGAGCCTTGACTCCTGTGTGTGGTCTGCATTTCAAATTCCTGAAGATTTGTTGCCATTTAGTTCAGGGCTTGGATTCACACTTACCTTTACCGGAGAGAAAAAAAGGGGCTTAGTTTGACCAGTCTCACAACTTGGGTGCATGTTTGGCAGCAGTGCCCACGGATGTAGATGTGCCCAGATATCTAGAAGGGAGCAGAGTGTCAACGTGAGCAAGTCTGAGGGCAGAGTGGGAATGGGGCAATAGGCATTTCAGACATCTGCGTGCAGCAATGGCTGTGGGACTCCGTAAATGAGGTGTGACCTGACCACAGACCACACAACCATTGCGAAACGACTTATTAAAAAGTGAGAGTTTCATGTCTCTCGCAAGCAAACCCACCCACACAAGACAGGAGCCAGAGCATTGTGCGTAGGGCTTGGGTGCCTGTTCCTCATCATCACTACTGCCTGTTCCCCCACAGCCACGGGTCATTTTCTGGCATGGGACTATTGACCTCCATAGATTACTGGCCCAAAATTTTCACATTGGCAAATTTCACACAGCAAGACACCAAAGGCATTTGCACTTTTTGGGAACAGGGGCAAAGTCTCCTCTGGAGATCACATCATCCAGCGCTCCTCAGGCCCTGCTTTTTCAAGCAGATCTCCTCCTTCCACTTACAAAGTCCTTCTGAAGCCTGAGGGTCACTTCTCAACTCTGGAGGTCAGTTTGCACAGATCCAGTCAGAGCCCTTCCTAGTTTATGTTTATTTAACACTTTAAGCTGCTGTAACTAATCACTGCAGCTCTCTTTTCATGAGTCACTGAGTTTAAAAATAGACATTTGGTGCATCTGGATTTGTTCCAAGACACATACTTCTGGGTTTTCAGATAGACACATTTTCTCCATTTGTATAATATTTCAGAGGAGTTGTATAATTAATTATTTCTTATCTTGATCAATATGTTACCAAAGTGGAAATCATACCCATCCTTCTGCTCAGTTTTAAGAGATCTTTTTCCAACTGAGAAGCTGCTGTAAAATAATTACTTTTTCAACTAAATAAACGTTGCCTAGCTCAGGAGCCTCTTCTGAGAGCAAGTGTATTGGAAGTTTTTCTGGTATAGCTCTCCAGAGAAAAAGGCCTCAGGCTGTGCTGGTCAGGGGAATGGATGATTTGGCTAAACCAGTAGCTGTGACCGGCTCCTGCATGGTTTGTATGAAAATCACAGATTTACTGCTTGATTTATGTTCTCCTTTTTCAAACTCTGTTCCAACTGGCTTTAGCAATGGGCGCTGGACAAATTTCTACAGGATCAAAAGAGCTTGGCTCCATGAAATGTTTAGCTGAACTGGAGTGGAGGAGTGGCTGGAGGAGAGACTGGAAAGTTGATCAAAATATTTCCAAGAGATGGAACTGAAAAAGGAGTATGTTGTTGCAAAAAATCGTATTTCTCTTCTTCTAACCATTTGAACTGGGGTGATAATCCAAATTCTCCATTCAGATCTTTGGCCAGTTAGCAGGGGAATCAACTTGCGGTAAAGCTGGAGATAAGCTCAGTGTCCTTCATTGAGATTTATGTTGTTCAGTTTAAATGTTTATTCTCTTACCACTTTGGAAATAGCCTATCCACTCTGGAGATGGCAACCTGTGGTTACAAGAGGGAGAAGTACAGAACTGGTTGAAAAAAAGTGTTTTTCTTGATATAAGTGCAGCTCTGGATCAGATGGGGAAGAACTGGGACAGGAGATGCATCAGAGTAAACAATTCTGCTTGGAAGGGGAAGTCTAGAAAGTTACAGAACACGGAGGGGGAAAACGGTGGGAATCCACATGAAAATTTTACCTAGCGGTGCTGGATATGTGTCAGACTGGCTGCCTGCTGGGAGCTGGAGCTTACAGAGACTGACGTCTGGTGTCTTTATTCTTTGCTACAAATCATAGTCTCTTTTTGCTATCACTTTTACTTCTGCTACCAGTACAATGCAGTTATTTGAAAAAGAAAGCTGGCTTCTCTTTGTACTACTGTGCATGGGAACTCGTTGCATGGGAACTGTGCTGCAAGATACCCTTGAGATCCATCACTGGTCTAAAATATTACTCTAAACCTATTAGCTTTAAATCTTTTGCAGTTCTCTTCTTTTACAGTGAAGTGACGTCTAGCAGGGCAGAGATGGAAAATCCCTCAGTGCACACCCGTTTCTGTGGCTCTGCACTGTGGTGCAAGGGGGAGCTTTGGCGCACCTTGGCAATTCATGTCTGGAGGACAGGAGCTGTGAAAAGATAACTACGAGAAAGCAGGTACGGTTTCCTCAGTCACCTACACCAGATACCTGAAAAAAAATGAGAATATGGGTTCAGTGTGCATCCGTGATGGATTGTGTGTAGCCAAACCCTGGTGAAGACCACAGGACTTGAACAGCTCTGCTCCCCTGGGACCATCAGCAGCTCTAAGGGGACACCAGGACAGCGCGTTGAGTGTGAGTTGGGCCTTCTTTGACTCAACCAGCGCATCTTCCACTGAATGTATGCCCTAAGGTGCCAGTTACTGTTGAAATCTTTGCCAGAGTGTCCTGGCGTATCTTCTGCAGGGTCCCTGTTGAGGCTGACAGGCTGCGGTGGCAGAGCACACCTGCCTCGGATGGCTGACAGTCTGGCCCTTGCGGTTTGCCATTCTCCTTGTGCTGGTTTTTGAACAGATTTTTTGAAGTGTGCCTTCCAGCAGCTCTTTGAACTCTGTGGCTGGAAGTGATGAATGGGTGGTCAGTGAAAAGACCTAGAAATAAACTGCTGATTCAATTATGAATGAAATTGGCCTAGCCAGCACTATTAAAATAAATATTTTGTCTTACATTGACTAGAGAAGGGCGTGATTTTACAGCTGTGTCCACAGCCAGGCTGATGTAAGAGCCCAGGGACGTTTCTGATGCAAGAGAAGTCAGTTTAAGTTGAACAAAAGCTGTTGCTGAATGTGGAAATGTGTTCTCAGTGATGAAACATCCCTAGTCAGAAGTATTTTTCTTTTGGGTGATTTAATAAAGTACTGGAGAACACATCTCAGAGAAATCTGCCAAAAAATTTCAGACCTCAGTCGATTGCTTCCCTCCTTTCCCTTCCTTCCCTGGCCCAATTATTACATGTCCTTTTAATTACAATTATTATTATTGTTGTTGTTGTTGTTGTTTTATTATTACACGTCTTCTACAGCTTTCTGCATTGCCGTTAGGTGTTGTGGCTTTTAGGCAATGTTAGTTTAATTCTCCATAGCACATGCTTCATCTCCTTTGAACAGTGAAGTAGTTGACTGAGACGGCACTAAAACTACCTGACTGATCTTCAGGTGAGCACCATCCTGTGAATAAGGGTGTTTGTGTCTTTCCAAATAAATGCTCCAGGGTCTTAGCAGAGATGAGCATATTCCACTGCATGGGTTCTGCTCACTCTGTATTTGGAAGGAGCTCAGAGAGCTGAAGAGACTTCAAATACGAAAGCAGCACTGTGAGAGATGGTGGAGATGTCTGTTGGCACTGCCAGCTGGTGCTTTGCAGTCACCCCCTGAAAGGAAGCATGTTTCATACTGGGAAGCACTGGTATGGAAGTGTCTGTTCTGCACTTGCAGGGAGACCTTGGAGGACATGCTCAGCTCAAACCCGAGTACTCAGTCATGTAAGCCACTGGAGCTCCAAAATCAACAGACATTCCTCCAGGAACATCAGATGAAGGTCTGGACGTGAGCTATGACAGAAGTGCGGTCCCACATTGCATGTCTGTGCAGCAGCTCCCGGGGAGTTCTGGGGCTGCTCCTGGTGAACATGGTCAGGTCCCACACAGCAGCCCTCCTGCACATGTTGCTGGCCTGCCTGGGTGCTCACTGCGGCTCCACAGGCATTAGGGCTCATAAGACTGAGTGTCGGAGCTGTCATGAAACTGCACCTGAGCATTATCTGTGCAGGTGACTTTGGTGGTAGGTCTCAAATATGTCACGTTTCTAAGACAGCTCACACTGGCTCTGTTCTTTTCCTGCAGGGCAAAGCAAGGGGGAAGATAATGCACCCCCACTGATGGGCACCCGCTGAAATTGCAGGAACCTTGTTGACTCCCTGCTGGAATTTCAGTGGACAGCAAGTTCCCTTTCTCCTTTAGGTGCCATGGGAGAAAAATCTGTCCTTGGTCTTGCAGATCAACTGGAGTACAGTAGCTGTACTGGCCTCAGGTGAGCCCCAAAGTCTATCATGGTTTCTTTGTCATAAAATGATATTCTGAAGATCTAGTGGTCACTGTCCTCTGTGTGCAAGCTATCCTCAATACTTTTTTTTAAGAACAGCAAGAATGTCCAGCAAAGGACATTGATCAAGGATCAGCAATAATTTTGAGATACACAACTTCTTCTAGAAATAGATTGGGTTTTTTTTTAAATGCAAATCGATTTTACTTTACAATAGCTTACCCCTTTCCAAAGCACTTACAAGACCACGGGAACCCTGACATCTAGTAAATGTTGTTGGACAGGGATTGAAGATTTTGACACCATCATAATAACCTTTACCCTACGGAGATGAATAAAGTGATGGTGACTGTGGTTATCTCACTATTGATATTCAAGAGAGAAGGTCCCAGAAACTCCCATGTAGGCTGCAGTGTCCTGCTGTCTAACGTAATGCATGATGGCTACAAGTGGAGAAGGGGTATAACCATCAGGTGTTGAATCAGGATAGATGTTGCTAGCTGTCAGTGATCCTTTGTGTCACTATGGGCAAAATATTTGCATCATCTACTTGTTTCCTTTCCTGTCTGGACAATCAGTGATACCCACCTTAGGAAAGCTCTAGCAGAGATGAGAAGTGTGAGGGAAGACTAGCAAGTCAAGACTAGCAAGAACAGGATTGTGAGGGACTCACATCATCAAAATTCACCACCTTTACATTACGGAGCAATTCTCAAAATCAGTCAAGAGTCCAAAACGAGGGTGAAGAGAGCTAAAATTCATACTGAACTCTGAGGGTCATGCTTCCCCATTTGCAGCCTCCTCTCTGCTCTATAGCATCAGTGTGCATGGAAATCCAGGGAAGTAAATATTGTTTTGTTTGTTGGTTTGTTTTGAGCTCCATGTAGCACTGAAGTTGAGGGTGTGCTGCAAGACTGGCCTCATAACTCATGGTGTGCTTGGTAATTGAAGGGTAAAGGGTAAAGATAATAATGTTGTCTATTTGAACAAGAGGTAGAGTGGATTTGGATGGGTGATGGATATTACGAAAACAGCTGCTTGTTTCCTCTGTGTGTGTGTGTATTTTGGGGCATGCGCACAGTCTGTCCTCCATCTAGTGACTATGCAAAAGCTGACGCTAGGACTAACAGCAAGATTAAGAAGAAAAAAAAAAGCATAAACCAGAAACAAATGGTCATTTTTCTTTGTGCTGATTATACTCCAGCTACAGGATCTTCTCTGAAAATGTATAGGAAAACCTTATGTCAAGACATACAATAAAATATTAGTATTCAAACCTAAATAGCAGGAATGATTTTATAGCTGCTGCATCTGCTGTACCTTAAGTTAAACCTCTACAGGAGGTTTTCTTTTTCAGGGATGTTCTTTTTCACCATTTGAAAAGGATCCTTTTTATTCTCTTGCTGGCTGAAGAATGGCTGGGAGAAACAGGGCAGTTAATTGAATTAAAGACTGAGGCTCATTTCAGCCCCTACAGAAATGAATTTTTTCCCCACTTTCATTTTCCTCTGCAGTGACTAATAAGGCATTGCTTAATCCCCCTTGCTGCTTTTGGGCAGCTGAGCTAAAATGATGGGGAGGCGTAAGAGGGGAGCTCTATTTTTTTTTTTTTTTTTTTCATTTTGGGTGTTGTCTACCCATCTCACTATATACATATCTGCAAAATGTCTCGGCCAAGGCTTTCTGAAAAGGATGAAAGTCCAAGACCAACCCGTGTTTGAGGATTTTAGAAATAAACCCAACCAAAGCAGTGTTCTCAGCAGTTCCCATTAATATGGGCATTTCTTGGGATTATCATCACTGGGCTAAATTGTGATTCTTCCATCTCATTTTAGGTCTACTCACCTAAGCATGCTAGCCACTGATGTAAGCTACTTCTGAAAGCTCCAAAGCCAAAATCAGGCCCTTAAATAAATGCATTCACAGACTAATCAGATGCAAGATGCAGGGGGTGAAGATCAAAGATGCAGCAGGCCAGCCCAGACCTACCCAGATCATGTGCTCGTGAAGAGGTCCTGCTGGCCCCAGGAGGGGCAAGTCTCATCCTTCCCCTGTACATCCAGGGTATCTTCCTATCTGTTGTCTTCTCTGAGCTCTCTGAGATGTAAATTGCTTTTGCTTTAAACAGAGTATCAGATTTATCTAGGCAATAAAGAGTTTAAAAAGAAAATATGATAAATGAGACACTGGAAATGGTTTCACAAGAAGTAGCCAGGGCCACCATGGAGTCAAGAGAGGATGTGAAAAATCTGTGCATGCAAACATACCCTTACTTGCTGTATGTTGCGACTCATCCTAAAGATATTCCTGGAAAACTCAACAAGAAATGCTGACTTCTTTAGTGAGAGACATCTAAAATCATGCACTGTTAAATTTCATTCATTAGGCTCTCACCTCAAGAGCACTCATTTTCAAGTGTATCCCCAGCCAGCCTGTCATCAGGCCTGCTTTTAGAGAGAGTTTAGAGCAGCTACAGGAAAAGTTGAGAAATACTTTAACCCCTCATCGTGTGTACCCCTTTTGAGGTGTCTGGGCCACAAAATGTGGTGTGCTACGGGGGCTGAGCTCTCTACAGCAAGCTGGTCCTGGTTAGTGGACTGAATACAAGCAAACTTCCTGACTTGAAAATGATTTTGACTTTGACAAACAAAGTGAAAAAATAATTGTATAAAGTATTTTCTTCTATTATTTTTCCAATGCCTTTCTCTCCTCCCCAGACTAACAACCTTTTTCTTCTCCTGCACCCTTGTTTGCTTGTTAGTGGAGAAGAGAATAAGCAGAGAAGAAAAAAGCAAATGCTGAAATGTAGTGTGTTGTTCATCTGAACTGGGCCCACACTAGGGAATTTGTATGATAAGTGTTTTCCTACAACATGCAGGAGATTGAATGAGATCCCCTCCCGGCCCAGCTTCCCATGACACTGGGAATCTATGAACACCTTAAGAAAGCTTTTAAATTAGGGCAGTTTCTTGATCTGGAGAAACCTGAAGGTCTTGCTTTAGCCCAGTGATCATGAAATAGGTATGCAAGGAGCAGGTTAGAAAGGAGTAAGGAGGACTATATTTGGTTTGCCACCATTGACAAGGGGCATAGGCAGAGCTGGGTGCAGGGAGAGAGCCACAGGGTCTTCTTTCTCAGAAGACTTCCTTGAACCCAACTCGCGTCATCTCTTCTTCTACTCCCATCATGTTTTCCACAGGAATGGCATGGTTTCTTTATGAAGGACAGAAACTACCTCTATTTTAGCCCAATTTCTAGGCTGAAGGCTAGATTATGTCCCTTTAAGGGCTGATGTGGGTGAGGCTGCAGGCTCCTAGGCCACTGTGCAGAAGAAGCCACCCTCCCAGCAAAGCAAGCTCAGTTTTCTGAACTCCTGGTGGAGGAGAGACCTGCTCCTCACACCTAAGGGACATGCGACACAGCCAGCACCCATTCCTGTGAGTTGGTTCTTGTTATGTCCCCACTCATGAAGTCACCCTTCAGAGCTGCCTACGGTGGGCAGACAGAGGTAGCTCCTGGCGTGGGCATTCCAGACAGCCTCAGAAGCAACAGGTCTCCCCAGGAGAGTCTAGACGCTGAATTTGGGTGAGCTGAATCACCCTTGCGACATCTTACCCATCTAACTTGTAGTTGTCACGCCTAACCAGTTTGGGTGCCTAAAGCAGGTGGTTTCGGCATCAGCCTCCCGCAGAGATTAATTAGGTTCGAGTCCCTGATCTGGTGAACAGTTAATTGTCTGCATAAAACTGAAAAACTCCAACCAAAAAGGCTGAAAAAGGCAGCAGCCTAATGAGTGCTTCATGTCCCCAGTCCCCTTTGCAAATCAAAGCAAGCACAGCTAATCCGATCTGAAGTCTCTTTCATCCCAGGTGAGAGTCCTAGCCGCAGCCCTGTGGGCTGTCTGCCTGTCTCTCTGCTTTTTCATTTAAAGGAAAACTATAAAATAACTCTCTTTTTCTTCATATGGAAATGGGAGGCATTTCTTAAGTCCCAGGAATATTTGCAAGGCAGGAAAAGCGTTTCCTGCCCAGCCGCAGCCACAGGTCGCAATCACAGCCCTTCTGAGACTGAGTACAGGCTCTCTATAATTGTGCGTTATACTCGAATGGGTTCACTTTTATGAATGTATTGTAATTTTTTTTCTTAACTTCTAAAAATTAACTTTTAATTGCAGTGTGAGAACAGCCCCAGACCTGATGAAACACCTGTGTGTGCAGAATTTCTAGGTTAACAGTCACGGACTTAAAAGCCAGCTGAGATCTTGGGGGGAACTTTATTAAAAATAGTCTATCTGTCTGGAATGAGAGCCCAGAGTTTGCAATGTAAAATAGTTGCTTATGAAAAACGCATTCTTCTTAAGTGAAACAGAACATAGTCTTTCTGGCAAAAAGCCAGAAGTTGAGTTTCTTTTCCAAAAGCCGTCAAAAAGCAGACAACAAAAAATGCCTGTCACATTTATAATTTCACATTCTGTGTGACTTTGTGAGCAGATTAACTACAGATCAGGAAAAAGAAAAGAAAACTTCTAGCACAGTTCAAAGAAGGCAGCCACAATGGGACGAGGGGGAGAGCCCACCTCACGAAAGGTTCTTCCTCCCTGCTTCAGGCACACGAGGACTTGGACTGTATCTGGGCACACGTGCGTTTCCACCTGTAGGCAGTGGCGTTGTGCACAGCAGTGAAGACATCACTGTGTAGACACATTCACGGAGGGCTGTCATTTGGAATTGGCTTGATTGTCCCTTTTGTTGTCATATCACGTAGCTGGGAGCGAGCAGTGGGGCCTGGGGAGACTGGTGAGAGGACCAGACTTCACCTTGGTGACCACGGGCTGCCAAAGCATCCTTCCCACTGGGAAACCTCCTCCTTTGCCTCTCTGCCACGGCCCTTGGCACAGCACATGGCAGTGCTGGATCAGGCCCTTCAATAGCTCCTGTTTTCACCCCCGCTTCCATTGCGATGGTTGCTTCATCACTGCTACATGTAGCAGAGTGTTGGTAAGGTGTTGCTGGTTGTTTCTTATGGCATTTTACCTAAGAGGCAGAGGGGTTTTGGTGGTGTATAAAGTTATTCCTCGAACAGCAAAAGTCACTTGGTAGCTTTCATGGGACAGAGGAAGGGAAAATTTCCTTTTCGCTCAGAAAACTTTTTTACTTTGGCCAAAATTTTATCTTCTTTTTCCCTTTTGTTGACTTTTTTTTTTTTGAAAAAAGCAGAACTGGAAAAGCTTTTCAGAGTGCTAAGTTTTGTAGTTTAGATAGAAACATATCTTCCTTTTTTCCCCTGAAGGAAAAAACCAACGCTGGAAACCATCCTTCTGATGTGCAGACAACATTTCCTCAGGCCAGGGAATGAGGTGAACTCCTGTTTCCTGCATCCCGGGGTGGTGTATTATGGGAAAAAGAGGCTCCAGCGGAGGGTGGGAATGAGGATCTCCAGCCCGTGGGGCTGTGAATGCTGTCCAAGTGAGGTACCCCTGGGTGGGGTGAGGCTTGACACCACCGTGAGATTTCTCAGCGACTAGCTTACGTGGCTCCTTGCCTGCTGGGATGGTTTGTGGCTCCTGTTTTCAGGAAACGCTGTCGAGGGGGCCCAAACGCCTGGCTGAGCTCGGCTGTATGAGACAGTGAATGCCTGGGAACAGGCTGTCGTGCATCTCAGTGCTGTGACGCCTACGCCCTTTGTGGGTCTTGTGCTAGGTGCCTGTGTCTCCTTAGAAAAGTGGACTTAGGCTGCAAAAGGGCTTGATGCTACCTAGCTATTCACCAGCACTACCGCCAATGCCACTTCTCCCTGCGTATGACCAAGCAGGCTTGACGTAGGAAATGGGGAGCTCAGTACAAAAGCCCTTCCTCTTTCTGACGTCCTAAACCAAAGGCAAAATTCAGCTCATTCTGCCTTTGCTTCCAGGCACAACGAAGGGTACATGATGGGCCTGTTGCAGGTGCTTAATTGTGAATAAGTCTGGGAAAAAAGGTGTTCGTTTCCAGCATCTTGTGTTTCCTGAATATGTTCTTCAGCTGTAATTTAATGTTCTTTCTCTAGGCATTAAATTTCTATCAAATTTATTGGATTATAATAGTGCTATTAATCCTGATTAGGATTTTACTTGTTTTGTCACAGTATGGTGTACAATGCCTTAGGAAGTAAGAGTGGATTGGAATCATAAAACAAATTAATAAAGATTGCTAATGAATAGGGCTCTTGCAAAGTCAGCATGGTGGGTCACCAGTGGGAGGGAATTGCTTGCACTGATGGAGAACGACCCTTGTGAAGAACATCAGAGCAAACCAGCTTCTCAACAGCCACGAAGGCTGTAGCTGAGACATATGACATTGAGGGGGCACCAAGATATTGTAAAACAAGGGTGAAATACAAATGAAGCCCTAGGAGGTAGATATATTGACCCTGAGAGAATGGCCTACAGGCTATTACTCTGATGTTCAGTAGATGACAATGTGGAGAGGGGATTGCTTGTCTTTCAGGAAACAATTTTTTTTGTTGTTGTGCATATCAACAGCTGCACAGGTTTCGGAAAGGCTGGCTTTTAGGGTATGAATGTGAACTAGGGTGAATGTTGTAATAAAAAGCAAAAAATAAAATCCTGAAAGCAGGATTACAGCAGTGTGCCAGAACCTAAGTGTGCTATTTTGCAGCACGTTTACATGTTTGACCTGAACCATAATCCCTCCAGACAGCAATTCCGTATCTCAGAAAGACTGTTCTGTAACAAGAGCCACACCATTTCAGTTATTATCCCCTAAAAAGAACTTCTGTCTATGGCAATAACAGCTGTATCAAAAAAGGAGTAAGATTAACTATATTTAGTATTTCCTAAAATCAAAGCATCATATTAAATGATTCACTTCCTTTTGTTTTGAGGTATAATTACATGTGCTAAATTGTGCTCAGGAAAGTGATTAAAAGAAATTTGCCCTCCAGAGAAAAATGTAGGAAAGATTAAAAGGCTTGCTATTTTTTTTTCTTGATCTGTAAAACAATGTTCCTTTTTTTTTTTCTTTTTTTTAAGAGGGTGGCATTAAATTGCAGTTCTAGAGACATAAAGCAAAATTAAATAGAAAACATATTTTAAAGGGAAGCTGAAACTGATGATGAGAAAAGTCGGTGAGAAAAAAATACAGAGGAGGTAAGTGGAATCACACTCCAGCCTGTCTTGTGTGAAAGCTTCAAACCCTTTCCTCTGAGATTAAAGAATGCCACTATGGGGGGAGACAGCCCGCAAGGCAAGCGTTAACCTTATGGTAATGAATTAAATTTCAAAAGAAGGTTTGAAATCCCTGTGTGTGTGTTTTGATGTTAATTGCAAGGCAAGGTTAGTGCTATTAAAGTATTGGCAACCTAGAAAATTCCCAGAATACGGCTGTTCAGACAATCCTGAGGTACCTGAATATCTTTTTGTAGCCATTGTACCAGTGCAACTGGCATCGTCTTGGTTCTTTTTAAGTAGATGGTGAAAGGGTCTCTAATGATATGTTAGAGTTTAACATTAATAAAGGCAGAGAGTATTAGCAAAATGGTCTGATTTGCACATCCTGGCGGTAGTAGGAATTTAGCTTGTCAGCTCATGAATCAAGTGACCATCTTCTCAAGCGTGCAGTGTATGGCATCTGGTGTGCCTCTGAAGATGAGAAAGAGTCATCTTCTTCACATTCAGGATTCAGGTTCCAACCATAATGATTTTAACTCAATTATTTAATTTCACAAGGTAAAAGCGCTGGTTTCCAGTGGGGCTTTGGTGAAACCTGGTGCAATGGCCAAGTGTGAGGGTTGTGTTTCTGTGAAAGTGCTCAGTCCTCAACAGAGGGTCCGACACAGCCTTCTCATGTCCTCTCAGATCTTCTGCTGTGCAGCAGCTGTGAACAGTTCCTGATGAGCTTCAGGTGTCACCAATTTCACTTGCACCTTCTCTGATACTGTGGAGGTGCTTTGGAGAGTCTGAAAACATACTTTCCTTATGGAGTAGGTTGTCTGTGGCAATACTGCTCCAAAGGTACGTGTTTTTGCTCAAAAGGTACTTGTTCCAGCCTCACCAAAGGTTCTGGAAATGCAGCATATCTGAATGTGATTTACAGCTCCATGCAGCAAGTGCTTCTAGCGTCAGCGCGAAAGAAAATGAAATATGTGCAGAGTAAATTGAGTCATAAGATTTTGGCAAGGTGGATGTGTAAAACAGAAGATTAACATTCAGGGAGATCTATTCCTTCCATCGAAGTCAGAAATCTGCAGTGTATTCCTGGAAGTCGAAGGAGTGGTATGAACTTGAAAATGAAGATTTAAAGAGGGGTTAATTTTTTCTGTAGCTATCATCGCTGTGTAAGCTCTGTGAAACCAAATTAATGCAGGCTTAGTTTTTCAGTTTTCACAATTTCATTCAACCGGGAGATCATGTTTCAACACTAACCATATACAACAGAACAATATGAGGACGTGAGAAGAAATACACGCGGAATTCAGTTCCAACATGAAACACTGAGTATTTCTGCTGCCAAATCAATAGAACTATATTGACATTACTTTTTCGTCCTCTGGCAATATGCATCTTGTAAGAAGAGCTGCTATTTTGCATTTCATGGTGTGAAGTTATCATAAAGATCCCTCCTCATCGTCTAAATAGTCTCCAAGAAAATCAGTGGAATGAAGTTGATTATATGCATATGGATAAATCAATGCCATTCTCATGTTCAGAAAGAGCTTGTCTCCATGGAAGAATTTCCCAAAGCATATAGTGCTGAATAAGCTGTTTATATTCCATAATATTTAGCATGCTTCCAAGTCAGACTAACATTTTTGGACTAAAATCCACTTCTAATTTGGAGCACAGTTTGCACATAAGGGGATGTTCCGGGATGCTTATTGTGAAATTGTTTATTTTACAATTAGAAAATTTCTCCATGGAGACAGACCAAAGGTTCCTCTGCAACATCTTCAGGATGTCAAAAACGTAAAGAGAGAGCACATGTTATTTATTTCTGCCAAGGTGTATTTTACACAGCCAAACAGGGCTCCTTTTTGAAAGGAAAATCATGTCTAAACTTATTTAGGATAATTATTTCAGTTTTGAAAGCATGTCACGTTAGGAGAGATTTCAGGAACTCGGTTGATTTAGCATATAAATGAGAAGGTTAAGAGGTAGCTTGATCACAGTTTACTCAGAGAATGTATTTGGTAATATGTTTTTTTTTCCAGCTAATGGACAAAGCATTAACAGGAACTCAGTTGCTGGAAGGTCAAGCTAGACATACTCAGACAGAAAGCAAAGCAAACCTTTTTAACAGTTACTAAAACCATTATTCCCCTGGAGGAGTTTGCCAAGGTACGATAGATTTACTATCACTTACATTTAAGTATGGTATTAATAACACTGAAATGAGCTGTGGAACTGCTTGCCAAAGGGTGTTGAGGATGCTAAAGCTTTCCATTGGTCCAACAGGCATTTGGACAAATTCATGGAAGAAAAATTAATTGAGAACCGCTAAACTCCCCAAAAGACTCCAGCTCTGACTCAGGAAATCCCTGAACCACAGGGACTGTTGGCCATGAGGGCAAGAAATACATGGTCTGGTTTGCATCCATCTGGCTAGACTCCATCCCCTCTCCTTCCCTTCCCAAAAACAAGGCAGCCTTGTCCATAATTACCAGCTGGGAATGGTCTCTGGCCTGGCTGTCTCCCATACTGTGCCTCAGCATTATTTGGAAGAGCTGGCCAGGGCCAAACCTGAGCCAGGGAGAGTGCTAAAAGTCAAGTGGTGTGAGTGATTCGGGTCAACATGGGAGCCAGCATCGCAGTTCTCATCGCTTTACCGGTACTGGGGTAGCCGAGGAGCCCACAGACTGCTTCTCCTGGGGTTTGTGGAAGATAGCTGAAAACAGCAAGCAGCTGGCCAGGAAATTTAAATTCACTAGAGAGAGACTAAAATTATTCTGGAAAACCAGCAACCGTGTGCAGGCCGGGTGAGATTCACAGCACCGCGTTGGTTGAGCCTGGGGCTGTCGGGCTGGCTGCGGGAACCCAGGATCAATTTCCAATGGCCTTTGTGACACTGGTGGCCAGGCAAATACCCGCATGTATCATTTCCATCCTTAAAAATCTCTGGCTATAGGGACCTAACGTGTTACTGCTGTTGTTGCTTCAATGTTTCTAGAGGGGAAAAAGGGAAAAAAAATCTGCTGCCGAAGGGACCTCATGTAACCAAAATCCACAGAGCATAGCAATGACTGCACATTGTTTGCATTACGATGTTTCACATGTAATGAAAAAATGGCCTTAACTAACAGCATGTAGACCAATTGCACAAGTAAGGAGTATGAAAATTTGGTCAATAGATACCTTATTTTTTATAAACCCCATGCGGTTATCTACTTGTAAGGGTTTAATCCTTTTGTGTTGTCTGAGGTATGTGCTTCGGGGATGTATAAAAAGAAAAAATGAAAAGAAAACATTGATAGTAAAGAACATCAGAATGCAGTAAAATGATGCTCTTTGATAAATTTTGGGCTAAGAAATTATAATGAAAGGACAGGGATGCATGATTACCTCACTGTTGGAGAAAGATCTAAAGAACTTATCAGTCTTCTTTGAAATGACAGTCATAATACTCTCCATAGCAGTTTGGGGGTCTTTCCCTCAGCAGCATTTTCCAACAAATAAATGCAGAAAAAAAGACTCCTTTAATGCAATCCTTTAAACAGAGAGTCTTTTGTTTTATGGCTGTGCAAAAAGACTTCAAACAAGCCTTTTCAAAGAGAAATCTTGGCTACTGCTTTGAAGAAATCATTGTTCACAGATATTCTAGATTATCTGAATGCCTCTTTGGATTAAATATTACTTAAGTGATACTCTTTATTATTTGAATTTGTAGGATTTCCATTTTTACTCACAGAGTTTTTCACATCATAGAAGTTTCCAGTTGTGGAAGGAATAAAACAGTCAATGCAGAAGGCTTTTTTTGTTACGCTGCAGGCCAGCAGTCGTAATGGCTGAAGCCTCATCTAATTTTGCTTTGAAACTCCCCACCTTTACTTTCAGGTCATGGCTAATATACTGCCAAATTTGTTTCAACTTTACTGATAAGGCTGTTGGATTCGGTGCATAGTAATTAGTCCTGTGACTGCTTATCAGTATCATTTCTCATCTTGGCGTTAGTAAGAATTGGAGAGAGCGAGGAGAAATGGTGTGGAAATAAGAATATCTGCTGGCATTGACGTTGGCCAATAGGAACCAGATTCTTTCAGAGGAATTAATTTAAAATACCATTTCCAGCAGTTCATGGAAAGATATTGGCCCTTTCCCAGTGTTTTCTGTATTACAGGCTGATAAAATTCAGTACAATTAAAAGCCTGAATTAGAAACTGCCTACTTTCAGAAACAAAGACCGCACTCTGTCCTTTATTCCAAATCTTTACCACTTTCATCATAACACATTACAAGGCTTACCCTAATCTTTTAAGAAGAACCACCAACTGTTTAAGGTTCTCATGGGAACTACTGAGGACTAATAGTGACTAATCTAATTTCTCTGACAGTTGACTTTGATCATTTTGAAATATATTGTCATCAAATATGTCCAACAGTCACAAGTTTAGTTGAAAGGATGCTTTCCTGTAGGTCTGCCATAGGTGATACTCCAAAGATTGAGGGCAAGTAATTCTGCTTCACTGACAACAGGCATTTAAACAACATTTTATGTCACAAATAATAAAACATTCTTTGCAAACTATGCAGCCATTCATTTTCCCACTGCTTAAATCCACCAGCCTGTCGTCCAGATGCAGGTGGACCATCCCAGTGGATCCTAATGCCAAATTGTAATTCAGACCATGATGTTTTGGCATTTCCACTGCCATGATCACTTTTTTTTTTTGACTAGAAACCTTACCCAGACAGTCTCAAGCATTTTCTATTTTTGTCCAGGGTTTCCAGAGGTTCAGTGACCAACCTAGAATTAATGGGCAATAAATCCACCTGGCCTGCCGTGCATCCAGAAACCTTGGTCATGCCCATGGTGTGTGTACGGGCAAAGTGTGATGCTTTTGGAAAACATTGCACTTACAGTGCCAGCACAGCACATTTGCTGTGGGCCTGAGCAGTAGATCTCACTCCCACTGTGCTGGGCAGATTTACTTCACGTGTGTGTATTAGGTATACACTGCAGGTACAGTAAGCTTGCAATTCTGGGAAGCGCTGGACTTGCATGATGAGGCGGTAGCTGTTTGATGTGTGTAGTCATCATGAAATATGTTAGGACCAGCTGGAGGGAGCAGGTTGGGCATTCCCACCACGGTAGCTGCAGATTTCCTGGACATGTGGACATGTATTTTATCTTGAGAAATCTCAGACGTGAGTATGTCAACCCAGGCTTAAGGGTTGACGTGAAAAATCATGAGTTCACTTGTTGCTGCAAGTGCATAACATAAGCCAAGTGATGTGTGAATAGAAAAAAAATTGTTTCTCTATAGTCCATAGAGGACCTGAGAAGAAATGATACAAACTGAGCTGTAGGACTGTGAGCACTCAGTTTTAAAATTATAAAAATGCAGAAAATCCTTAGTTGAGATTCTAATTCTGTGGTTTATCAGCCCTCAAAATTCATCGTGTATCAACAGAAATCCCTTTCCACCCACGTCTTTTCTTTGCATTCATTATCAACCAAAACCATGTATGTTACTGCATCTCATCAGGTGCATTTCATGGTCTTTATGCAAACAACTTCCTTAGTTATGGCTGCAGAAATGGACTGGGGAGACAGACTGGCAAACGGAGCACAGCTTTTCCTCTGAGAACCTCATCTACAGCCCTAAAATCATGCCAGCACCTGCCTGTTTTGGTGAAGTTCTCTGTAATAACCGAAACAGGCTCTTCAGGTCCAAGTGGTAAGGTTAGTGTAGGAAGGCAGTCTTGGAAGCCTCAGTGCTGTCTTTCAAGTCTTTATGGCTTTTACCTTTTGCTTGTGACTTGAAACAGAGACCTGGATCTCTTCTAGACACTGGAAAGCATAAGCTTTTTAAAAAAAACATTTTCTGATAAATTACCCACTCTCTACCTTCCAGACCAAGACTGAGATTATGCCATTATGGTCCACGACTGAAAGTTCAAGTTGAATTTTTAGGGATGATGAATATGTTCTGATGATGATTAAAAAAATAAGCCATTTTTTCCTATTTTTCAGCAGAAAAGGGAGGCATGGAACAGTACAAATATTAGCTGAAAGCCAGCAGAGAGAGGCATATCAGAGCCTCTTTGAACAGAATCTCTGACTGCAGAAAGGGAGGGTCTGGTTTCTCAGGGCACAGGTCCTGGCACTCTAGAGGCCTTGGCTTAGCTAAGGAAGAAAAAAGTCAGGGAAGACAAACATTTGGTTACTTCTTGCATGGAAATAAATGGGTGCTATATTCTGAAGGAGAAGATGGGCCTCTTACCATCTTAATAAGCTGCACGTGCTTTTGTGTAGTCCATAAGTAAAATAATTAATTGCATGGTGATAAACGTGGAGCAAAACTTCTTTCCCCCCATTTGTTAGATGTGGTGACTGTAGAGTTAAAGTGTAATCTGGAAAGATCACACCTTTGGGGAACTGCCAGCAGGGTGCCTTGCAGGACCCCCACGGAGCCTGAGCAGGTGGACTGGTTGTGGGTGCACTGGTGGCTTGTTCATCGCTCTCCATCTGTCTCTCCACCATTCCCCTGCCCTTTGGGAGAAGAGAGTTGTCTGAGGCTTACAAGCCGTGTCCAAAAGTCTCTGTTTAGAGATGCTACAGAGGTGCAAAAAACTGTTACTGTCAAATCAGTCCTGAAATGACCAGGATGTTAAAGGGTTCATTTAGCCATACTAAAGATGGGAGCATCACAAGTGTAGGCTTGCCACAGGTTGATACACAGTGGGTATTTTCATTCCTTCCCTCCCATTCCAGCAGTCACTAAAAGCTGCCTTGGTGTCAAGTTTTAGGAAAACCTCTGATTTTCACATGTTCAGCGGAAGCTTGCTTGAACTTTGATTGGACCCCAAGTGATGCAGATTCACGGAGCATGCTCCAGTGCAGGGACATGCAGGACCTTCCCTGCAATGGCAGTGCTGAGACAGGTCTGAGAGCACAGGGCTTGTCCCCACTGTGTCCCTGAATGCCCCTGAGCCCAGGCAAGTAGGGATGGTGCTTCCTGAACTGAGGTGAAAGGAAAGGAAATTGGGAGAGGGAGTTGGGTGGGATGAAGGTGAGATGTGAGGGATAGAAAGGGTGGAAAAATAAGGGAGAACTGGAAATGCATAGCAAAGAGACTGGGCACAGGGAACTGAGAATGGCTGAACAATGAGATAAGGGCAGGCAGAGGAGAGGAATAAGGACAGGGCTGGGAAGATGAGGAGCCGGGGACTTTGGTGAGTGGAGAAATGATATGACAGGACTGGAGCAGGGACAGGTTTGGAGAGGAAAGGACAGAATAGCTCAGGTGGGGCAGAGATGCGAAGGAGAATATGTGCAAGCTTAGTCACCAAACCTCTGGCCAAAGTCTCGCCTCCTTCAGGCTGTTCTTCTAATGTGGGGTGGCAGCCTGGACCACCGCCAGCGGCAGGGCTGGCACCGGTGGTGGGGGACACCACCACGGCACGGTGTTCATCTCACTTTTCTAAAAACAGACAAGCAAATGGAATTTAAATGCACAAATGTCTTCTGTTGAAAGGCTGTCACTAAGGTTGCAGAGCTAGTCACTCAAAAGTCAGGCTTGGCTGTGCAGTTTTGGTTTGCTTTCCTTGGAGATGGGCATGTGAGTAAATCCAAGGTGTCTCCATGTTTGGACAGCCTTAGTTCTGACATTTCCTAATCTCTGTGTTTTTGCTTTTGCTTTTCCTGAGAAAACCCTCAAGAAACCTTCACAAATAAAGTCTTGTTTTATGTTTCCTGTTTTTTCCCGAAGACTTTAGACAGAAAAAAAAAAAAAAAAGAAGATATTTTTAATGCAAGCTGTGTTCTCTCAGGACGAACAGAGCAGGAATTGTTAGCGTAATACTGAAGACAATGCTATTATTGCTTAACTTTAATCCTTAAAACTGTATCAAAATGAACAGGCAGTCTTAACTCTGCCATTCCCTATTCAGTGTACTTGACTGCTGCCTTTACAAAGTATTTTTAGCACAGTTTTGTGTAGGTGACTGCGTGTGTGTAGGAAAGTTATGTCATCTTTTTTTATTAGCCCACTCATCCACATGCTGTGATGAAAAAACGGCATGTTTATATATGTACAAGTATGTCTCTCTGCATAAATTAGAGGTTTTGCATCTGAATCAGACAATGTGTTTCTGCAGCAGACAGAGCTGCCTTCCTACCCCAGGGTCGTTGAGCCAGTTCCTTGTTCTGAACTGTGCAGCTAAGAGGTGGTGCTTCCAGCCCTCTTCCACCATTAAACATATTTGTTAGTGTCCTAAAATGAAGCTTCTGAGCCAAGATATGGAGCCAAACCCAGCTTCAGCCCTGGCTACCTGGAATCTTTCCATTGACCTTAATAGGACTGTGACGAGACCCTGGCTATAAAGAGTTCAAAAGAGATAATGTAGACGCTTATTTTGTTTTCCTTTGGACTGCTTCGTGTGTTGCATTCAGCCATGTTTTCTTACCATCACGTTCACCCTGTAGTTGGCAGGTACCATTATTTAACTTTCACCTGCCAGCTTTGCAGTCATCACGTCTTTGTGTTGGCCCACGTGTTGGTAGGCTGGAACAAGACTCTGGGTGTGCTGGTGCTTGCAGGAGAGATCTTTTCTTCTTGCTTTCCATCCTTCTTTTCCTCTTTACCAGTCGTCTGTGGTCTGACTGGGACGAGCTTTGCTTTGGAGCTGCAGCTTTTCACAAACGTTGGCAGAGCATCGTCTCGTGAAGGGGGTGGAAAAAGGCACAGTTAAGGATGAAAAGTGCCTGTTTCCAGGGCTTGAAATTTGAGAAAAAAGGAAGGAAAAGCCCTCAAGGAGTCAGGATGGAGGAGCGTGTTTTCGGCATGCAGTTTTGTTGGCATCCGTGCAGCCTGCGGACACATGCATGAGGGGAAAGGCCACAGAGAGTCAGAGCTCAGATCTCTGACAGGGTGCCAAAAATCAGGTGCTTTGGCAGGTTCAGAGACGTGAGTCCCCCTGTCCTGTCCCTGGGGGTCTGGGGGCAGCGAGGTCAGGCAGCCCCAACACTGACTTCCCCAATGGCAGGGCTGCAGCTCGGTCAGGGCAAGGGCAGGTTGATACAAGGAGGCTGAAGGCTCCTGTTAAATGGACTTTTCTCCTCTTTTGGCCACTGGTCTGCAATAAGGGACTCAGACAGGCAGCTTGTTTTCCTGGGGTTTGGCCAGGCCTTTTCCAGCAGCTGGGATTTCCACGGGAGCTCCCATCCCAGCGCTGGGCAGCCTGTCCTGGGGACAATCCTTGGAGATGCCTTGGGTGGAGTCAACTTAAGCAGTGCCCCTCTGGCCCAGAAGTAAATGCTCCCAAAGCACTTCTGCTGCTCTGTTCCTTTCACTGGAAAGGCGTTGAATTACTGCAAATTACTGGAATTACGTTGGGTTTGGAAAAATGAAGCTTTAAACTTCTTGGGCTGCAGCTGCTTCTGCAAATGGTGTTGCTCAGCCCAGCTTCATAGCATTAGATTTCTTGGCTCCGTATCACCCTTTATAAAATAGATATTTTCTTGATAGCTCAAGCACCAGCAATTCCCTTGGTTCCATAAAGAACATGAAAGAACGGGTTTTGATGCCCCAGGGAACTTGCACTGTGCAGTGTTTTAAGGGAAAGGCCCTCGCTTCATGCAGTACTTTGGATTATTGTTCTTGAATATCCTGTTTCACATTATTTATTGCTGCAGATTTATTTTTTATTGTCTCGTTCCCAGGCAATAAAACACATTGCTGTAAGACAGAGACAAATCAAAAGAAAAAGGATCGTTTCACTTTAGGGATGTTTTGGCTCTGCTGATGGACTTCATGGTGGCCCCTGGCTCTCCCAGCATGGGACAAACTGGAAGTCCAGACCTGCACGCTGGGGGGAGCACGGCTCTGGTCCCACGCACCACGGCTCGTTCCTGTTTCTGGTTAGCCTGTCATCAGCTCTCGAGGCAGAGTAAGGTGCACTGCTACTTTCTGAGCAAGATTTCAAGGTAGGCGTGTGTGAATTGGACTGTAAATAAGAGACACAGCGGGGTCTGGCTTTCTCGGGTGCAGTTGTATCCACTTCAAGAGCACTTATCCTGATCGTTGCCCGTGCACAAACAGGTTTTGGCCCCGTGTGCAGGCTCTTGACTTGCACAATACAAGGAAAAGTGATGCCAGAACATAAATTAAGAAGCATGAATGGGTAAAACACAAAGGAGCTTATTTTGTGCTAATAGTTCAGCAAAGGCATTCAGACACTTCTAAAGTTAGCACATTGTGCTGCCAAGAGAAACAGTGCGGCAGGGGAAAAATACCTCACTGGATAGCTGTCTACCAGCAGATACGTCCTGTTTTTCAGCCCAGACAAATACAGAGTGACTCTGCCAAGTATACACTTTGGTTTTCTTTGCCTTATGTGGGATAAATACTTCCCCCCTCTTCCAAAGCTAGTCTAGTAATTAACGAAAAATCAAAGCCGTACCTGATAATAATGCAGTACTTTATCTGTAGCAAAGACTTTCAATCACAGAAATTACCTTGTCTCATCAATTAGCTGAAACCTCGCTCAGCCTGTAATAGAGACTGCCTAATTCACATGTGGCTTCTGATTGCTCTTCCCAGCACTGCTAATGGCTTCAGTCAGCATTGTGTCAGAGGCACCGCAAAGCAGAGCTGTGTGAGAAACAGAATAGATTTGGCAAATGCGCATCATTTGAACAAAAACGCAGCTCTAAAAATACATTGCCTCGCTCAGACTAAGAACTGAGGAGTTAGCAAAAAACATGTTTGAAGTCGCCATGCAGCTTCACTTGGGCTTCCCTGTCCGTGTTTTATAATACAACCGTAAAGATGAGATCGTGTAATTAAAGACCTTATCAAGTACTCTAAGCAAAAGTAGACTAAGTGAAGGACACATTAACAATCTTATTTC
Organism: Rynchops niger; assembly: GCA_013400035.1. Taxonomy (NCBI): domain Eukaryota; kingdom Metazoa; phylum Chordata; class Aves; order Charadriiformes; family Laridae; genus Rynchops; species Rynchops niger. Next base: position 1,061,029 of record VXBH01004374.1, read on the forward strand.
TGGCACTTCTCACCTTCTGAGTGCCTGGTGCTGCAGTTTGAGTGTTCATGCAAGCTAGGTTTTGTATGTAACATAGACCGTATTAAATATCCCCCAAGTAACAACACCCATCACTGAAATATCAAAGGGTGTCAGCTGTGCAGTGTATATTGTGAGTAATTACAGTAAGTAATGACTCTTTGTTATTCTTCTGTCACACAGGGCCCAAGGATATCTGGGTCTCATTGAACAACCACCCTGCATAACCACCCGCAGGGTGACTTGTCCTCTCTGGCATGGAGCTCCTGCTGCAGGAACCAGTGGCGTAGCCCAGGGCCGTGGGGCGCTGCTGGGGACAGCCAGCCTTGGAGCTGGTCCTGCTGGCCAGGGTGATGGCAAGGTGAGCAGCACCTCAGACACCATGCTGGGGCTGGGGCTGGCCGGTGCTGTGGTGGACTAACAGGTCCTCCTGGACAACCCTTCCCTCCCTGCCTAAGCCCCCGGTAGTTGAGATTGGTCCTGAGTCCACCAGGTGTGGAGGAGCTTCCACCACTCATTAAACTCCTCCTTGTACCTGTCCCTGTGGCTCGACTGGAGCCCAGCATCCAGCTCAGCACCTTCGGTCTTGCTGGCTCCTTGCCGGCACCCACTGCCCTGCGGTACATCCAGGAGCATCAGTGTCTCCGAGGTGGCAGTGGCTTAATAAACTCTTCCTCCAAGCAGAGTAGGAGCACGCAGAGGGTTGGGCATGTGCAGAGCCTTGGCAGAAACAGGGTCTTCGTTGGCAATGTTCCCCTTTTACCTTTAGCCCAGGGTTGCCATTTCAGTATATAAATCAGTGAAAGTTTTGGCAGTGGATTAACTTGACATAAACCACATAGCATTCCTCCTCCACCAACATGTCCAGTCTGTAATTTATATTCTTTTTTTTTTTTTGATAGATTTCTTTTCTGAGAATAATTTGCATCATCATTCATTTTAAAGATAGATTGTTTTGCAGTGTTTGATAGATCAACCCCGGCACTTGGAAAGCTGGCATCCAGATGTACAGCTTGCAAAGAAAATATACTCTTGCTCGAGGGAGCCGTGGTGATATGAGATGACCTTATATGGACCTTTCCATCTTCCCCTGCTAGCAGGGAATTGATTTCTTTTGCAATGAAAATTCCTCAAAGCAATCCTTTATCACTTGTAAAAGAAGTACAAAATGCGAAAGTACAAGGCAGTGCATTCAGAGCGAGGAATTATTAACAGCAATGTAACTTAATGGCATGACAGCAGGGATAAATTTGGATCATGGACTCCGGAGTTAAGGTTCAGGAAATAGCAATCTTCGTTTAAAGATGCAACCCAGAAATTAATCAGGATGAATAATATGATAATATATGACCAGCAGCGTTTATAAACAGTTAAGGGTTTCACGGCTCTGTTGAGCCAAGCACACCTCCTAACAGACAGCCCTGCCTCAGAGAGTTTACAATCCTGTGAGTCAAGGCTGAAAAACAGTGGGATAAAGGAAGGATTAATATGCTCATTTTGCAAACAGGGAATCAAGCCACAGGGTGATTCGGAGATAAATTTACAAAACGGGTGCAGGCTTTCCAGTGCTTTTCTCTCCGGTGCTTTGCTCGCTGGAGGCCAGCACGGCACCAGCGAACTTGTGGCTCCTGAATGGCTGCATGGAAGACGTGCCAAAGGATGGGATCTGCTGGAAAAAGATCTCATGGTGCATGGGAGGTGTGATTCATCCTCGGGGAAACAGGGAAGGAGGGAGGGAGGGAGGAATGGATGGATGGGACATCTCCATCTGAGGAGACCTCAGTGCTTGTCGCTGCATTTCAGGGCTCGTATTCAGCCTCTTTACTCTTGGTAAGTCATTCATCTTTCACACTCAAGGTACCAAATACTTGAGAATATTTGCTCTGAGGAGCTGATGATGGCCTAGTATTTTGGCTTTGTGTTTGCTTCACAACAAGTCTCAGCAAAAAGCAAAAATAATCTGGGGAGCAAATCGTCTGTAGGTGTCACTGGGGTGGGCTGACAGGTGACCAAGCCACAGCTCAGTCCTGTCATGTGTGGCACAGTCACGTCCGCACATGTAGGAGCAGGGGGGTTCAGGTACTGTGACCAGGTGCAGGAGAAAGTCAGAGGATCTTTTGCAGCTATGTAACCTGGTGCAGATCTCACCTGCCCTCTGAATCAGGCCCAAGACTCCTGCTGTTAAAAGAACTGAATTTGGTAAACCAAATTTAGCTAATTTAGTCGGGGCAATTACAAGCAGAAATACAGGCTGGGCAGAGAATGGCTTGAGAGCAGCCCTGAGGAGAAGGTCTTAGAGGTGTTGGTGGATGAGAAGCTCAATGTGAGCCAGCAATGTGCGCTCGCAGCCCAGAAAGCCAACAACTGCATCAAAAGCAGCGTGGCCAGCAGGGTGAGGGAGGTGATTCTCCCCCTCTTCTCTGCTCTGGTGAGACCCCACCTGGAGTCCTGTGTCCAGCTCTGGAGTCCCCAACATAAGAAGGACATGGACATGTTGGAGTGAGTCCAGAGGAGGGCCAGGAAGATGACCAAAGGGCTGTAGGTTCTCTCCTATGAGGACAGGCTGAGAGAGTTGGGGTTGTTCAGCCTGGAGAAGAGAAGGCTCCGGGGAGACCTTATAGCAGCCTTCCAGGACCTAAAGGGGGCTACTGGAAAGAAGGGGAGGGACACTTTATGAAAGAGTGTAGCAATAGGATGAGGGGTAACGGGGTTAAACTAAAAGAGGGTAGATTTAGACTTGGTAGAAGGAAGAAATTCTTTACTGTGAGGGTGGTGAGACACTGAACAGGTTGCCCAGGGAGGTGGTGGATGTCCCTTCCATGGAAGTGTTCAAGGCCAGGCTGGATGGGGCTTTGAGCAGCCTGGTCCAGTGGGAGGCATCCCTGCCCATGGCAGGGGGGTTGGACCTAGATGATCTTTAAGGTCCCTTCTAACCTGAACCATTCTATGGTCTATTATATTCCTCTGTGTTTTATGTGGTTTTTTGGCAGTATGTCGTGGCACAAATGATGACTACTGCAAACACAGCCTCTTAGCAAGGGGGATCGTAGAGATTATGTGTCCTGATCAGAGGAGCCTTCCCCAGAGCTTTGCCTGTGCAATGGAGAAGCAAATGCTTCCCAGATTTTGTGCCAGTGACTTACTTGTTCATGCGTTCCTTCCCAAAATGCCACCTCTAATGTTACAGCTGACAGCTAGGCATTAGTAAGAAACAAATGCAGGGATGGGCTTAGCAGAGGAGGGTAAGGATGCCATACCCCCCCTCCACCTCCCGTCCCCATCGGAAGGGATGCGGATCTGTTGTGTAACAACATATCCCCATCGGAGCTGTGCCCACACTGCTGTGGAAGCTGCCACAGTGCCAGGTTTTTAACATCCTCCCCCGGGAAATGACTGGGGAGGTGCTGATGCTGTTCCCAGCAGCTGATGATCAGATATCAACTACGAGAGCTGATTAAGATGTAATGCCATATGCCAGTGGTAAAATCCTAGCCTAAAGAAATCTGCGTGCAGGTGAATCCCGCCGGCGGGGAGAAACCTGCTCTGGCTTCATCCTTGTGAGGCGCCAGCATGGGCCGGGGAATGCCCGGCAAGTGGGGCAGGGGAACCCTTATTCTCAGGGAACCTCCATGTGAAACCTCTACTGGCTTTCAAATCCAGTGCTTACTGGATATAAAATACATGAAAAACAGGCAGGGAAAGATGACTAAATGTCACAGGAAATTGAGAGTTGCTCTCAACTCAAATGTAAAGCTAACTGGTGTCAGATGGGGAAGGGGATCTCTGATTTTCCCAGTATTACACCGTACTGCAGTGAATGGCCATAAAAATTGGGGTCTCATGGGAAGCCAGCAGGTCAAGGGAGATGATTCAGCCCCTCTACTCCACTCTCAAGAGACCCCTCCTGGAGTCCTGCATCCAGCTCTGAAGCCCCCAACATAAGAAGGACATTGATGTGTTGGAGGGGGTCCAGATGAGGGCCACGAAGACGATCAGAGGGCTGGAGCACCTCTGCTATGAAAACAGGCTGAGAGAGTTGGGGTTGTTCAGCCTGGAGAAGAGAAGGCTCCGGGCACACCTTATAGCAGCTTTCCAGTACCTAAAACAGGCTACAGGAAAACTGGAGAGGGACTCTTTATCAGGGATTGTAGCAATAGGATGAGGAGTAATGGTTTTAAACTAAAAGAGGGTAGATTTGAACTAGATATAAGGAAGAAAATCTTTACTGTCAAGGTGGAGAGGCACTGGATAGGTCGCTCAGACAGGTAATAGATGCCCCATCCCTGGAATTATTCAAGGCAAGGTTGGGCAGGGCTGTGAGCAACCTGATTTAGTTGAAAATGTCCCTTCTCATTGCAGGAGGGGTGGACTAGATGACCTTTAAAGGTCCCTTCCAACCCAAAATATTATATGGTTCTGTGATTCTAAGGTGAAAGTGGGGTTGCCCAGAGCAGGGTCTGTAAGCTGGGTCCTCCTTCAGGTTGATGTTTTGATGTCAGTTATATATTTTTCTGCCATAAAAAAAGAAAAAGAAGATTCATCTTCCTGGGGAGAGAATCCAGTAGCCCCAATTCCTCTCTGCTCTGAATTACTTAAGCACATTACATCGCAAAGCACCAAACCATCACAAAGCCCACGTTTATACATAAGTAGTGCTTTATATTCTGTTCTGCTGCTGTCAGACCTTCCTCTACATTTCTGCCTAGCTCTTAATTTTCTTAGATGCTACCTTGCTTTATTTATGTTTATTAGGACACAAAGAAAGCATATGTTCTTGGGAAAGAATGTTGCAAGTTTGCAGACTTCTGCCTTCACTTTTTAATGTACTTTTCTGCTCAGAAAAGGTGACATACTTGAAAAATGTAAATTGAACATATTTTATGCTTACAGAAGGAAATATATTTTCAAAATAGATGTACGTCTCTTTCAAAACCTTTCAGGCGAGTTATTCAGCTGCGATTGAAGTGCATTATGTCTTACCATCAATAAATATGTCTGTTTAAATGAGAGGCAAGGCCATGTTTTCTCAAAGCTATGTTTTCACATTGCTTTGTTTTATAGCTAGATGTTACTTCTGAGACCGCTCCAGGTTTAAAATTTGCTTGCTTCTTAAGTAGAAATGAATAACATAATTTTGGCTTTTCAGTTTGTAGAGAAAGGATTTATATACACGTTGCACATTTCCACTGATCTGGAAACAGAGTGGCTTTAATTAAATTCTATAGAGTAGATGCTCGTGAATGAGAAAGAAAGGAAAAAAAAAAAAACCCCTCTTGTTTTATGTGTTGAGTTCTGACGCCAAATGTAAGAACAACAAAGCTCCTCTGTGCGCCTCCCCAAAGGTCACTTATTACGGTCTGCTATTCTGTTGTGTCTGTGCACACACATACTTGTGTGCTAGTAATTCTTTTACTTTCCTCATCATCCTTGTTTCTAGGTCTCGATGCCAGCTGTGATGAGCAGATAACGCTCCTATTGTCTACCGTAAGTCAACGCCTGGGGAAGTGCAGGAGATGGGAAGATATCTGGCTGCATCTCTTTCCCCTCTGATTGTAGCAGCTCACCAGGCAAATGGAAGGAATACAGATGAAGAAAGTAATTGAAGCCCAGTTCCTCCTAGGCATTTAAGCATCTTTTTCAAACCTTTGAGGATCTCGGCACTTCTCCACTCAGAGCAGAGGGAAGGGGAGGGATTGTGACTGTAGATACATCTGAGGATCATGGTCCATTGTTGATGCCCTCCCTTTCATCCCTGCAGGCAATGGGTTGGCTGCTGTTGCATTATGGTTGGTGTACCAGCAGTGTCTGTGACCCACTGGAGGTGTCTGCAAGGTGTTTTTGAATACAGATGCCATTCGAGGAGGGCGTGCTTTGTCTGCAAGAAAATACAAAAGATATGGTAGAGCAGGTCACTGGGCAGTTGGTGTTGGCATTGAGTAGAGAGGCTGGATGGCAAAATGATAGAGAAAAATGTTTTCCCTTCTCACCCTCATGTTGTTAATCATCCTAACAGTAAACCCAAGAGAAACCAACTCCCTGCCTCCAGGGGACTTTGGGTACATCAACACTAGTGAACCAAATGCTGCCAGAGCCTGGTCTCTGCCCTGAGGCAGCTGGCTTGTCTGCCCTGGTTTATGCTGTGGACCTCTCCTCACCTCCAGAGCTGTCTGGCTCTGTCCAGACTGCCTTTGGGAATGGTCCCTGCTTTGTACCTTCTTGAGCCATGGAAGGAATGTGTAGGAGAGCAGTAGCACATCCAGGCCAAAAGCCTGACAACAGAAAATTGAATTTCCATGCCCAGTCTGGTGCTCTGGCACTTTTCATTTACTAGAATGCTGCACTTCTTATCTCCAGTGTTCACAGTGGGTCTATCACATCCTTTAAAAAGAGTGTGGTTTATTTTGAACGTACACCAAACCAGTGTGCTGAGTGGGACTAGCAACTTTTCCAAAGCACACCTTGGGTTTTAGAACTGAGGATGCATGTTCAGGTCTTGGAACACAGTTTTTAAAGGGCTCCAAACAATGTGCCTGCCAAAATATCCATGCTGACTACGTGCAGTATATATACTTGCATGCATGGAGGGTGCAGGCTGTGAGCAGTATGTCTGCTATGAGATGAAAGTCTTTTCTTTTAGCTTGGCCCTTAATTTCCTGTAGACGAACACCAAGGGTGACAAGCCAGCTTGTTTGATTTGTCTCAGCCTGAATGGTTAAGATTTGTCACTGCTGAGGGCACCTTGATAACGGGACAGAGCTCTCACCAGCATCCTGCAACATTCCTCACAGCCTCTTGCCCTGTAGGCTGAGACACTGAGAGGGAGCTGAGAGCTTCCTGGGCCATCCTGGTGGTGGGAGCCACAACCCCGTGATGTGACTACGAGCTCTCTGTGCAGACAGCAGTGACATCTTAAAATGAGCTTTTCCCTCTTCCCACTGTGCATACGTTGCCGGAGTTTGGTAGTTAATAGAAGGAACTGTGATGGCTCCTTCTGCACTTGGTGCAAGGCTGGACCATTAGCTGGTGCAGCATTTGTATGCGACAATCCCGTGTTGCTGTCTGTCCCTCTTCTGGAGTTTTCAGCATCAACCCATATGGACTATTTTAGTGAGAGCCTTTAGCTATCTCCCTAATAACGTCTCTGGTCCCTGGGCTGTTTGCGTCTCTGACCCTGCTAGGAGACCTAGCAGGAGATGTGCTCCACAAAGTGCAGTGATAGTATTTAAAAAGGAAAGAGAAGAAAAACTGGGTCCTCTTTAACAGAAAAAAAAGAGGAAGAAGAAAGGGGTGGGTGGCAAATTTCTGTTTCTGTTCTGTGCGTGGACGATACTATTTAAACACAGCTGAGCTGACTGACAGTTATAGGAGTGATATTTATTTGGATATTCCTGAAACTTAATTACTGTCTAGGATGCCCTTTGAGATCGGTTCCTAGTGACAGGCAGTGTTTCTGCACCGAGAGGCCGATGGAAAAAATGAATGTTATCTCTTGCTAACAGGAAGGATATTTGCTCCCTGCCAGGGGCTTGATGCTCTGTGTGATGGTCAAAGGCTGGGTTAATCCTACGGGGTTGCTTTTCAGCTCCCACAGGTGGATGGCATTCGAGATGCAACAATACCAAGTGTCAGACAGCTTCACACGGGATGGACACGCCAGGGTACGGCGTGACGAACAGACTGGAAAATCACAGTCTCCTAAATCATTTTGTCAGTTCTGCTCTTTTTTAGTAACAAACCAGAACAAACTGTGCTCCTTGCCCCAGAGACAACAGGAACTTTTCAAGTGAGACTTTTCCCTCCCATATGGCATCCAGTTGCCTGTTAGGGCCAGGCAGTAGCCTTTACAGTCCTTATTTTTTCCAGGAGTCTGCCTTGCATTAACCAGCACTGTGTCAAAGTCTCCATGACAGCATCTCAGGGGCTTCAGGCTTGGGTCAGGGGCCAGCAAGGGACCATTCTCCTGGGGTTGCCTGGAGGTAGCCACACGGTTTTGGAGGCCAGGAGAGTTTATGGATGAGGCCATTTGGTTTCAGGGCAGGAGGTAGATGTAGCCAGGGCTCAGGGATGTGTGTGGGTACACAGTAGCACTGGGCTGGACATGTTAGATGAAATGGTTGAGGATGAAATGGTTGAGACAGAAGTAGATTAGTCAAAACTGCTTGGTGTCCAGATGGTTCGCACCCTTTCACCTGCAATGTTATTCACTTATTTAGAGTGAAGACAGATCAGGAAAGATTTCCCTGAGGAATCCTGAGCCACGGCCTTGGCTGGCATCACTTAATTTGCATCAGCAGAACATGGCTGGGTTCAGCTGCAATGGTGTGGACTGAAATACTCTGGAGAAATGGAAACCCAGCACCGGAAACCACCAGGTAACTTTGTGAAATGGTGGCACAGGCACAGGTCTGGCTCTGCTCCAGGAAAAGCCTTTTTCACCTTTCTAATTAGTGGGGGTCTCGCCGGGGAGTGCGTGAGATTCATGGCCATTTTACCCAATGTGCTTTTTGTAATTTACTGTTCTCATTACAGAACACGAGCTGATTTTTCATAGCGGGTCTGGAGGGAACTGGAACTGCGTAAGCATTGTCCAGGCTCTTGTATCAGAGCCTATTTAATGTCTAAGCTGATTAAAAGCCTGCCTTCTTACAAATCTTGTATCATAAAATGTCCTGCTAGTGCTGCGAAGAAGAGAGGGAAAAATTCATAAGGGTGGTGAATCTGAAGTACAAAAGCCTAATGTTGACTTCTCAAGGTTTGAAATCTATACAAAACAGGATCTGGAAAAGATCTTCAGCTTCTCCACCTATAAACAAGCTTTGTTTTTCCTTGGCACTGCCACACCCTGGCTAATAGAAATGAGTAAAGGGGTTACTGAATGCATTGACATCCCACAATGCTGAAGTACTGAAATGGGAAGGGGGCCTCTGGGTACCTTTTTGAGACATCTCTTCTGCCTGTATCTGATACAGACTCTAAGTGCTGGCTGAGAGGTGTTGGTGCTCCCTGTTCTCTCACCACATCTTTCCAAGTGCTGCCCCTTGCTCCTAGCCAAGCCACAGAAGCATCTCCAGCTGCCAGCCTTCCTCCTTCTCTGGTCCTTTGCAAAGGGGAATTGGCTTCGTCTTCCCCTGCAGCCACAGGTGATGCTGCAAAGCAGGCCTTGATTGCAGGGTTGGCCTCCGAAACATGCCCCCAGAAACATCCCCTCAAAAAAGAGCTCACGTGCTGTGTGCACCCGGTGAAAGCCTGGGTGAAAGCCAGATTGTCATCTGTCTACCCTCCTCACCCTCAGGAATGGTGAGGTAAGTGATGCTGCTGAAGATGGTGCTGTAAAAAATAAACTGACAAGGCTGCATAGATAAGCTACGCACACAGTTTGAATCTCCACCTGTCCCAGCAATAAACAGAAATGCACCACGCAAGGTGTGTCCTTAGACCGCGGGACACCAAGATGCTCATGCGCTGAATTTCTAACACAAGCACTTGTAAGGAATTGACCTTGCAAGACTTGCCGATGCCCTGAACCAAAAGGTTTTATATTGCCTTTAAAATCATATTCTCAGATCCATTATTCCCATTATCCATATAAATGTCTAATCCTCTTTTGAATTTTGCTAAGCTCTTGGTACTGGTACTGTCTTGTGAAGTAGGTTCCAACGTTGTAATATTTTTTGAGGTCTTTTTCCTTTTTTGACATTGTGTAGTTTCTGGCTTGCAATTTGATTGAATACCCTCTCTTTCTTGTATTATGAGAGGAAAAATAACTGCCCTTCCTTTTCATCACTTTACCCTTGTATTATTTTGTTTACTTCAATCGCTTTTTCTTCTAATCATCCTTTCTCTGAGATAAGGGATTCCCATCTTCTCTGGAGATTGCTGTGTGCCCCTGAACACATCCTATGCCTCGCTCCAGTGGGATCAAGGCAGGGGCTCCAAGCAGATAATAATGTGACCAGCTTATTTGATGAATACATTGAAGGAGAGCATAAATATGAGAATATTACAGCCTCCTTATGAACAATAAGCAAGCAGAAAAATGGCTTAATTAATTGAGTAAATTATTCCCTATGGATTGGTTGTCCACTTCTGTCACTAGCACTTAAACATAACGGTGACCAACTAATTAAAAACTGTAGAAACAAATTTATCATCTTGACTAGAAAGAAACGTTGTGCTCAGGCTATTTGAAGGCTGAACAAGGACATTTACCTTAAATTATCCATACTGATGTGGTGTATTTGAACACCGATAGTCATAACAAAGTTTTAAATATAAAAGAGTCACTGTTTAACAACCCCACCAGCTTTATCCCAAATGTTCTTTACTTAATGCACTCCTGTATTTTGTGTAAGAATGAAGAGTGGATAATCCCTGAAAGGGGAGGATTATTCAGTTTTTCATCTTAAAGTTTCAAAGAGCATGTGAAATCCCAGAATTATTTATGTAACATTTCTGAAAAGGAAAATCTTTGAAATGCTTGCATTCGCCTAAAAGCATACCGTGAAAGGGCCGCAATGACAGGAACTGCTATTTATGTGGGATGAAAGCCAGCCTTGTTGATCTGATTTTATATTGTAACAGACAGGATTATTGATCCTGCGTTTTCCTGGCGGATGCTCTAAGTGTTTTGTGCCCAGCTTTCTCACAGCTTCACTCAAGCTCTCTTTTGCATTGGTGACCTTTCCTGAGCTTTTTCTTTTGTGAAGAACGTGCAGGCGGTGATGGTGGTGCAGACGTCAGTTTTCACTTTGCTCCCACCTGAAACCTCGCTGACGGCTTTCCTCCTTGCTTCCTTTCCAGGAATGTCCTGAACAGGTTTCATAACCACACGGAGGTTTCTTACCTCTTAGGTAAATACCTATGTAAGTAATCTTCCATGCACAATAAAAGCTGGTGACATTTTATATTGAGAACATTTCATGGGCTGAACTTTTCTGTGTCTTCACAGAAACTTAATTATTTCATTTAAATTCAAATTGTAATTTTTAATTATTTAATTTTAAATTTAATTTAATTTTCACAGGTAATTTATAACTGCCCCCAAAAAATCAGAAAGAGCCTTTATGCTGCTCCAGATAATACTGTAACTTGTGTATGCCTGAGGAGCGCAATCGGCTGGGGCTGTGCTGGCTGGTAGGTTGGGGCTGGCAAACCTTGGGGGGGAGGTTTGGCAGGATGGGAAGGTCAAGAAAGGCTTTCAGAACATGGATTCCTACTCAGGTGGCTGTCTGGGCAGCAACGGCAGGGATGGAGGGTGCTCTGGCACAGGTCTGTCCTGCCTGCCACATGTCCTGAGCCTCTCTAGGGGCTGGAGAGAGGCTTTGCTCAAGCAGGTCTTGATGTCCACGAGCAGTGGGTGCAGCTGACTGCTGAATCAATGGCACGTAACGAGGCCTGTCAAAATATTTTTCCTTTCCTGAGGCACAAGCATCCTTCTCACCTCCTCAAGACCTCATCCATGGGCTGAGAGGGGCAGCGAGTGTGTAGGGACATCTTGATATGGATGGTCCCCTGGTCTATGGCGGGGTCTGGGAGTAGTGGTGATGCCGTGCCCAGAGGTCTGCTTCCTCGGTCATCTCCAGACAGAGAGTTTTGTGCAAAACACCTAAACATTAAGTACGTTTTTACATTCCAAAACAGAAATCGCAGCCTGCACTTTCCAAGTATGAGCCAGAAAACTGTACCTTCAAGCATTTATAACACATTTTGGCTAATTTGAAAGCAAAATTTACCCTAGTCATAGGGCTGGGTCCATTTACAGGACAAATTCATGGTGTAAAAAGGGCACCAAAGAGAAGAAATCTGGTCTATGCTGCCTCACACTGAGAACAGCTTCATACATTCTGATACAAGGAGTCAGCAATTTGTTTAGTAGCAGATTTAGAATGTTTTAGACCAGGTATTATAATAAGTCTACAAATTGGCAAGACAGTTTCTCACAATACTCAATAATTCAATTCCCAGGTTAACCCCTTAATGTCCAGCAGGAAGAGCAAGAACCCATTTAAGGCAAATGTGAATGAACAAAACTGGATTTTTGCTGGATTTGTAGCTTTCACAAAATCACAGAATGGCAGGGGTTGGAAGGGACCTCTGGAGATCATCTAGTCCAACCCCCTGCCAGAGCAGGGTCACCCAGAGCAGGTCGCACAGGAATACATCCAGGCGGAGTTTGGAATGTCTCCAGCGACGGAGACTCCACCACCTCTCTGGGCAGCCTGTGCCAGGGCTCTGCCACCCTCAGAGTAAAGAATTTTTTTCTCAAGTTGAGATGGAATTTCCTGTCTTCCAGTTTGTGCCCGTTGCCCCTTGTCCTGTCTCTGGGCACTGCTAAAAAGAGTCTGGCCCCATCCTCTTGATACCCACCCTTTAGATATTGATAAGCATTGATGAGATCGCCTCTCAGCCTTCTCTTCTCCAGGCTAAACAGACCCAGGTCTCGCAGCCTTTCCTTATAAGAGAGGAGCTCCAACCCCTTGATCATCTGTGTAGCCCTCCGCTGGACTCTTTCTTTGCTCCTCTGCAACTCTGGCTTTTGTTATCACACACAGTTGATAACAAAACCTGCATGACCTAAAAATATAAATACATAAATCCTGTAAATCATCTATCAGAATAGTCCTCAAGATGGATATTTAAAAAGTGACAGTACGCCGTACTCATATGAGACAGGAATAAGCAGAAAACCCCAAAACAGCAGAATGCACAAGTATCTGAGGGCTGTGGGGCTGGCGGGGACTGCGGGCAGGGTCCGCTCCGTAAGGGGTACGAGGAATGTCTCTTTGCAGAGAAGCAGTGGCGTTCCTGGGGGGGCACAGGGACAGAGCTGGAGTGACCGAGCAAGGCAGGATGTGCAATACGCTCCAAGAAACACATTGCGGAGTGTCATATTACGCAGAGAAATGGAATGTATACATAAACCATGGAAAACGATTAATTTACAGGGAGTTGTAGGCGCAGAGGTTGCGTCACTGACAGCCCATCCAAATTCCCTCATCTTATCCAAGTTCTTAAGTTATTTCCTAATAATCCATATAATTAGAATTTTCAAAGAGCAGTAATTACACACATTAAAGTTTTAGCAACAGCATATTTATGTATTATACAATAGCGTCAGCTGTGTATGAAGCAGATAAACACTTTTAACACGAGTTGAAACTCAGGAACCTTTCTCTCCCTGTTCCAGTTGGCTGCTGAGCTCCAGCCAGCCAGGGCTCTGCCGAACACAGCTGCAAAGAGCTAGCAGCAGAAGGTAGCTTCAGGGGAGCCCGATGATCCTTATATGGTCCATCTGGCAAGCAAATCGAAGGATGTCATCAATTTCCTGACATATAATAGTGCTAGAGTACCTCAAATGCCAAATATAGTTTCCTCGTAAGGCTGCTTTAGTTATCATAATCAATAAGAATCTAATTTTGGGGCGGAAACCACGCAAGCAGTAAGCACAATTGCTCCGTGTTGTGCATGTGCGGTGGGGTGCTGGCTGGCAGAAGGGCTGGATGTTGAAATAGCAGGCGGAGACAGACTGGGATGGCAGCAGCCGGCATCGGCGGGCAGAGGCTGGTGGCACCATCGGCGCTCTCCCCGTGACGGTGCACGCCATGCCAAGGAGGGCAGCAGGCGCTACTTGCAGAGCAAGTGATGTAGCGCCGTGGCAATTTTCATTTTTCCCCCCAGGAATGATGGATTAAGGTCTTCACGAAGGACTCTCGAGTCACGCAGGGAGCCAGGGAGGCATCTGTGGGTTTTGGGAAGCTGGCCTGCCTCTTCCCCTGCGACCTTCCCGTTGTATCCTCTGTCAGCGCTGTCACTCCTGTCGTTTCACAACAGGGCTGGTTTCAAATTTAATTATCATGACACACACAATCGGCATTAAATTTTTCACTTTCTTATGTTCTATCACTGGCCCCCCGTGTAGTCCTGGCTGTGTCTGTGCTGGTTCCCAGTCTGCTTTCCCCACACACATGCCTGTTTTATTCTGAGAACAAACTCGCTGATGGTATCTTTGGTCCTTTCCGTCACTGTTTAGGTGTCTACTCAGAAACTCTCCACAAAGATAAAATTTTCCGTGCCTAAATAGCTGGAGTGGACAGCTATGTAGACATTGAATAGCATTGAACAAGCCCAGTCTCTTGTGACATGCTATTTTTTTAGCTCTACCTGTGGCTCCATTTCTTGTCTATGCCTTGGTATAAAATCACTGCTTCTCTAATAGCGCTTAAACAAATTCTGTGTGATCTTGCTAACTATTAATTACACTGTAATTCTTACAAAAGTGGTGACTGGGTGTGTAAAAGTCATCAAACTGATTCCTACAGTTTCCTCCCTCACTACTTATTTTTTACAACTTTATCTCAGTAGCACAGAGGGCTCTCGAGCAAAACCGGCGCAGCGCAACCTCTTTGCCAAACCATTGCAAAATATAGACTCTTCCACCGAGGGTTAGGAGTCTGAATGAACAAGGGGGTAAAGGAAGTGTGATCATTTCACATTGAGAAAAAAATATCTTACAGAGAAGATAAGTGACATATAGGTCTGACAGTGCTGAGAAGTTATTTCTGAAGCTCAGGGGAAGGAAGTGTTACCCACAGCGCTGGGGGAGGACAGCACTTGTCTTCCTCAGAGCAGATGCCAAAGAAAATATTCAAATGCTTTATAGTCCTATCAAGGTAGTTATCAGCTTGTATGCTTGGCAAGGAATGAAATGTGCATGGTACAATCAATTAACTGTGCAATCTGCCCATGGGAACGGGGTGGACGACAGCAGATTAACACCCTGTCAGGGTGACGCGGAGCACAGCCGGAGCCCCACCACACCGTGTGTGGAAGATGTGCTCAGCACCCCGACGGCGGCAGAGTCCCAGCTGCTTTGTCCACTGAAAAACAGCTCCATTAGAATCATACGGAGATATTTATCATATTCCCTCTGGAGATGGGAATTGTTTGCTTAACTCCCCACACTACCCGGGGAGGACGATTCATACTGTAAGCAGCAACCACCAAACGTTGCAGGGTTGCGACGCCGCTGCAAAAATAGAAGCAGAGCCCTGCTTTAAAACGGTTTGAAACTGCTATGTTTCTCAAGCTGTCTGGTGCCGGGGCGGAAGCACAGAAGCGAAAGAAGTCTTTTATCATAAATCAAGGTTTCTCTTCGAGTCCTGCCGGGAGGGGGTGGGTGACAGGCCGGAGCAGGGCCTCGGCTGCTGTGGATGAAAAGGCGTTTCTGTTCAGTGAACATTCATTGATCTGTGTGAAAAGAGTTGGTGGAGACCAACCCGCCTGCTCTCTCCTGAGGCTCGTCCTTTTGGGTCTGTGTGGGTGGATGCTCTGAGCACATCTGCTCATGGGAAGCCTGCCTGGGGCCAAACAGAGGGCTCCAGCTTCCTCCAGCGGTGGAAACACAAGTTTTTCTTTAAAAAATAAAAGGTCAGGGGCTGCTTTGGCTTGCAGGAAATGTTTCTGTCTCTTGATTACAGAAGGAAGACCAAGTCCTTGGTGATTCAGACGTGGGAGATGGATGGACTGGAGGTTGAAGAGATGGCCTCGGTCTCTGTAGGGTGGCAGGCAGGCTGTGGCTGTGCCAGATGGCACCGCTGGATGGGCACCTCTTCATCAGAGGTGTGGTGGTGCCTGCGCTTGGCGTCACCAGCCCCAGCCTCCCAGAACACACAAAATAGAATCATTGAATCACAGAATGATTTGGGTTGGAAGGGACCTTAAAGATCATCTAGTTCCAACCCCCCTGCCATGGGCAGGGACACCTCCCACTAGACCAGGCTGCTCAAAGCCCCATCCAACCTGNACCAATAACAAATGCCAAAAGTTGTCACAGGCAGTTCTGCTCCTCGTGTTTATTTGCCCTTTGTGTCCCTCCCCCCTACCTTCTGCTCTGGGCTCCAAGACCCTGCTGCTGGGAATTGCCCTGGCTGCTGGTAAGGTAGGGATGTCCACACGGAACCCACGATCCCCACAGGAGACTTGCATCTTTGAGTCTGTAAAGGCTGCTCTTCTCTCTCCCCATGCACTTCAGGGATTTAGCTGCACCAGTGCAACATATATTTAGAAATACAAATAAGAGAGCCTGTGGGGCAGCCGGCTGCTGCAGCAGTGTGGGAACGGTGGAAATAAAACATCCCAGTCATTTCCAGACATTTCACTTGGATTTGCTCTTACGTTTTACGCATCACTTTGATCTCTGATCTAAAAGGCTCTGTTTGTCTCAAAAGCTGCAGTCCAGTTTCAAGTTATCCAAAGAAACATGCAGATGGTCTGAACATTTCAAACAAAGTGCCTCCAGCTAAACTGGGTTTCAAGTGTCCCAGGGCACTGAGCAGTTAATTCATTTCCAAACCCTTTGTGTAATATCTCTAATTCTTCACCTTGGCACTGTCCCTCATCCTGGGACAGAAAGTAGATTTTCTCCTTGCTTCTGGAACTGTTATTCAACCAGGCATTTGCTCTTTCAACGGTTGTGATCTGCAAAGCTTTGCAGTGCATATTATTTCGGATGGTTCATAGGAAACCAATTTTAGCTGTGACAAAATGTTCTGAACTTGCTACCACATTTTTATTGCTCTTTGGCTCTGGATTGATTTTCTCTTATTAGCTGGAGCTGACTCGCTTTTTTTGTCAGACAATCCTGGAAAGCAGCAAATCAGTCTGGAGCTCAGCTGAACAAAGTGAAGTCGCTTGGCTTATTGATGCATGCTTTTAGATCACTTAAAGTGTAACAAAAGTCAGCAATTTAGCTGAATAGGTTTGGTTTTCAGCTTTGGTTGAAATTCACAGTTTAGAACATTAGCAGAATTAATTTGCTGGAGATTCTTATCTTTCCCAGTTAATTTGAATGAAGTGAGGTATGTAAATGTAGGTACTTTGCAAGCTGTTATCTTTACCATTTCAAAACAAGATTGATTCAGACAAAAAGTTTTAAAATCGAAGCAGAGGAGGGTTGCTGGAGGCCGTGACTGGGGAAGACGGTTGTGATTTTGCCTGGAGTTTGTAGGGACAGCTTGCTATGGTGGTTTTTTAGAGCTGAGGAGGGAGATGAAGGGGATTTTGGTGGCATTGAATGTCATTTAAAGGCAGAGAGAGCAAAGATGCTTGCTTGCAGGAGGCAAATAATCCTGGCTAATATTTTTAATGGAAACTCCTTACGTGGGAAATGGCATCTGAGGAACCTGTGGGAGACAAGACACAGCTGGCAGATAAAGCTGAAGATCTTGGAGTTCAGATAGGGCTTTGAGGAGGCTGTGGAGGGGATATTAGGCAGCTGAAGATTTTGACATGTATTTTGAATTAGATGATTAATCCACAGGAAGAAAAATGACCCAGGAGAGCCTGTGATCATGGGGACAGGGAAAGCAGCTGAACCAGACCTGAAGCACTGACTGAGCTAGAGAAGGGAAAAGAGAAACAGAGGGAGGAGCAGGCAGCAGGAGAGCAGCCAGCTCTACACGGAGAGAGGTGGAGAAGCAGAGGTAGCCATGGGATGTAGCTGGGAATGAGATACCCCATCATGGAAGCAAAGCTGAAATACCTTTACCCTCGCCTTAATGCTCCCAGAGCTCCACTCTCCTGCTAGACCTTTGCTTCATGCAGGGAGGAGTGCAAGTGTTTGGGTCCAGGCAGGCGACAAACAGACAAGTCAGATGTGAACTTGATAGCCAGGAAAGGAGTAAGGCCTGTGGGAGAGGCCTGGGCTTTGCTCGCAGAACTGCCTGAGCAGCCAGCACTGGGGGAGTCTCCAGATGACCCTGTGGGGAAGAGGGACCACCAGACACCACATCATCAGGCTGCAGCAGCTGGTGACCATCCTTAAATTCATAACAAACATGGCATGCTGTTATAGGAGACCCTGGAGAGCAAGAGTCTATATTGTCTGAGGGGTGATGGCCCATATAGAACAAGATTTTGCACTGGTAACTTGCCAGAATAACCTCATAGAATTACAGAAAGGTTTGGGTCGGAAGGAACCTTTAAAGATCAGCAAGTCCAGCCACCCCGCCATGAGCAGGGACATCTTCCACTACATCAGGTTGCTCAGAGCCCCGTTCAGCCTGACCTTGCATGTTTCCAAGGATAGGCCATCTACCACCTCTCTGGGCACCTTGTTACAGTGTCTCACCACCCTCAGCGTAAAAAAATTTCTTCCTTATGTCCAATCTAAATCTCCCCTTTGTCAGTTCAAAACCCTTGCCCCTTGTCCTGTCACTACAGGCATGGTAAAAAGTCTCTCTGTCTCTCTCCTTACCCTTTTCCTCTCCCATACAGCTCCCTGTGATGTTGTTTTTTGTGTTTTTTTGGTTTTTTTACCCCCAGCAGGAAGCGTGATGGGTGTCTATTGTTGGACACTGATTTATTTTTAGCGTTGCAGTATACATATTCCCTTCTTGGGCTGAAAATGATAACATGACACAGTTTGCTTTTACAGTGGAGGCTCATGTTAGCATGATTAATTTTCAGCATTGCATAGTCCTGCACTCAAGGCAGGTGCTCATATTTTTGAGATAGTTTGTCCATCTTTTAGTATTATCTAGTATTTCCTTGCTCAGCATTTATACCTGTGAAAAGAGCTTTCCTACAATACAAAGTCACTAAAAAAATTTCCAGCAACAAGGAGATAAGCGTGTAAACACGGCCTCTTTCAAATGCAGTTTCAAATCTTCCCTGCTTGGAAAGGGGGGGATATCTGTAAATAAGGCATGGCAGCGATCCCACTAGGGAAAGGGCTATGGCAAACATCACTGGGAAAAGCTTTGCTTTCTCATGCACGTGGATCTGTGCCGCTGTCACCAGTATTGGTCCTCCAGCGACGCCTGGGCTGGCCAGGCAGTCCACCAGCAGATGCAGTGAGATGGTCAGCTCTGCTCTGCAGAGGAGATGCTGAGGAAGAGCAGCAGACAGCAGCAGGGCAGAGCACAGACCCCAGCTTTCACTGCCCTGGCAGTGCCCGTCTGCTGGTTGATGCTGCATCTCCACCAGCTGTGGGAACTCCAGCACTGGTCGTCATTGCCTGGTCATCAGCACTAGCTTTCCTCTCATCTGGTAAGATTTAAGGATGAAAGCAGGCTGCATCCCTCGGCTTGCCCTTAAAAGGGAAGGAAACATTGCTTTAGTGGCCTTCGGGGTCTTCCCTTAGGAGAAACAAAGAGAGCTTTGCCACCAGTTCCCCACAACAGGCTGTAACATCAATGCCTTTAAGGGCTACAAAATATGAAAGATAATAAAACTGTCAAAGAAAGCTTTAAAGTCCAATGTGTAGGAGTAACACAAAAGGCACCAAGCAAGACAAATAAATACATGGCTGCAAAGGCTTTTTTTGTTGTACCACAAATTACGTAGAATGCTGTGGGCATGGGGAGGAGCCTCATGGTTTCTCTCTCTGTGGTGGTTTTCCAGTGCAGGTGATAAGTATGTCACATCAATTGTCATCTTCATCTTGTTGCCTCAAAGCATCTAAAAAATGTTCCAAGTAACATTTCCAATTTATTCCACTAAACACCTCCAAAACCACACCAGAATAAGTGAATTAGCAGCAGCACTTTGAATTTAGAAGCTCTAAGGATTACATAATGCTTATACAGTGTAAGCAAATCATCCATTTCTGAACAGTAAAATTAGTCTTTTTATCCAAAGTTGGGCACAAGAGGAAATCAGACTCGTTTTTAAGGCACACAACGGCTCTGATTTCTGAAGGAGCCATAGGCTGTTGAATACATTTGAAGATCAAGCCATGTATTGCAGTGCTTACATTTTTACTTAGAAGCTAAACGCTAAGCACTCGTTTCCAAAAACCTTGTGTAAATGATTTGCCAAGAACACAAAAAATCATATGATAGATGTAAATCAGAAGAAAGCCAGGGGATGTGAGTTCTAATTTTGTTGCCAACCACAGTAAGTTTGTCCCTGCTCTCCTAATATTTATTGTGAGTCTTAAAAGTTCTAGTACTTGTACTGTGCCGCCAGGCGTGGATCCCAGTTTTTTTGGAAACCCTGAGAATGTACCCTAGTGACACTACATCCAGAAGGACACTACAGAGGTTCTGTATTGAAAATTTGTGTGAAATAATAGTTGATTTCTTGATTGTGGAGCCAGACAGAAAAGTAGGGAGAAAAATTAGATGTCAATCAAACCCAACAAGTTATGCAGCTTTGTAGGCATTTCTCTCTGGATTGGAAGTCATATTGAAAAATAATGTTTTATCACAGCCAAGCCAGTCAACTTAGGCCTGCTATGAAATGTCTTGGTATCTCTGTGAAAAAGAAAGAGAAGTGTAGAAGCACAAGTGTAAAAAGTGGGGCTGTGTTTGTCTCTTTTTGCAGTGTAGTTTAGGTTTTCCAGGGTTCTCCCAAGGCAGAGGCAATCCAAGTTGAAAATGCAGGGGTGGGGTACAACAGTCCTTGCTGCTGAAGCTGCCCAGATAAATCCCTTGGGAAGAGCAGACCCAGGCATCCCAGCAGACCCAGGTCCCAGCTCTGTGCAGCTCCCCTGATACCATACCCAGGGCATGAGCTGCCACTTCTCCCCAACAACCAAACTGGACCTCCTGCAATGGGACCCCAGCAGCTGGTTAGTTCTGTACTGTGCAAACTCACCTGCATCATAGAATCATCATGATGGGGCGTCCACAGCTTCCCTGGGAAACCTATTCCAGTGCCTCACCACCATCACAGCAAAGAATTTCTTCCTAATATCTAAGCTAAATCTTCCCTCTTTCAGTTTAAAAATCTTAACCCCCCTCCTATCACTACGCTCCATATTATACAGTCCCTCCCCACCTTTCCTGTAGGCCCTCTTTATGTACTGGAAGGGGCTATAAGGTCTCCCTGGAGCCTTCTCTTCTCCAGGGTGAACAACCCCAGCCTGTCCTCACAGCAGAGGTGCTCCAGCCCTCTGATCACCTTCGTGGCCCTCTTCATGTCATATGAGCACAGAATTAATGCTATGTATACTTGAGCTCCAAAAATCCCGTTTCAATGCCATGTTTCTGCTTAAAAATGCTGCTAGGTAGAAATTAAACTCAAAATAAATGTGATACACCCACACAAAAGAGGAAAATTGTGGAAGTTATGGTTTTTTCCAGAATGAAAGTGTACTTTTTCAAGTGCTTGAGTGGCTACTGGTGGCAGAAGAATTCTCATTGATTAAAATGTAGTTAAGTAGTGTTTAAATACAGTCAGACAAATGTGTGCATGATAATTTTATCAGCCAACGTGTAACTTCATCAGAGATCAAGTCTGGTAAGGAATTAACTCTAGTTGAGTGTGTATGTATTGCTGCTCTCTGTTGGGTGCTGTGAGAACTGCCCAGTTATGAATAATTTGAATAGGACTGGTCGAGTTAAGTGCAAGTAGGATGGATTAAAAAATAAAGGCTTATTTTTGTCAAAGTGTTAAACCTCCAGAAGTTTTGATTCAGTGGTGTTTACAATGGATATTCCTTTATTTAAACCAAACCAAAACATCACTAGTGCCTGAGTGTTGTCAGCATCCTTTCTTGGCACAATCACTGTAATAAATTTGAGAAATGCAGTTGCCTAAATGAAGATCTGGGGACCTCGTGAGGAGGTGAGGAGCTGGGATGGGAAGGGATGAGCCCAGCAGCAAGAAAAGAAGAAACGAAACCCCCAGGTCCTACCTGGTATCAGGGGGATTGTGCGTGGGAATCAAAGCTCCGGAGAGGACGTTTGCTATGTCTTTGAGACATATCTTCGTTGCTTTTTGAGGTTTGGACACCTACCTCAGATACAACCTCTCTTTTCTTCCAAGAGTCTTGGTTTCGGGAGGGAAGATGACTATTAGGGAGTGGCTGAAACAATTTCTCATGTGGAAAACAAATTTCAGATTTCAAATAAATTTCAGCTTGCTTTCTGCAGAAGGTGTATTTTGGTCCCTTGTTCCAGCTAAGAGCCTGCAGTCTCAGGCATGTGTTAAAAGGATGTCTGTACATCTTAATACAGCTACTGAGTGACCACGTCTACTGCATATGTTGCCCAGCCAGTATTTGCGAAAGGTTAATAATATATCTTTATGCACTTAACAGAAAGTATAAAAGTAAAGTGCAGTCTTCCACAGATAACTTGTTTTACAGAACAGCTTTTCTGGGAGCTGGGCCATTACTATGTAAGTGGCTTTTTTTCCAAAGAGTTTTCTAATTCGCATGCATACACTCTTTATTCTGGGCAGCTTTCTGAGCAGCCATTCCTTGGCAACACACTAAACTGTGCTCCTATTCTTCCAGGCATCACTCGTTCAATACTAAGTCTTTACTAAGCAGATCCATCCAGAGATTACACATCCCTTACAGTAAAATGAATGCGACACTGCTGAATATGTTGGAGACTGCTAAGGCTGAAACAATGGATGTTGGATCTTTCTTTTCTCTCTTCCCTCTGTAAATAACCTTCTCTCTCTCTATCTTTTTTCTTTTTTTTTTTTTTTTTTCCCAGATATTTATTTTTAAGCCTAAAACTCTAAAATTGGATTCATATGCTGAGAAGGAGGATTTATGAAATAACCTCGTGGGCTAAAGTGCTTCCAGTTTTATAGGGAGAGAGGCAAAGAAGGAGTAGAACAATCCTAAAATAGCAGGCATCAAAGAGGGGAGTGTGAGAGGCTATGAGCCACTTCCGCTCTGACAACAAATTCAGGATACAGTTTTCTGGGAAAAAACCCATAACTGTTTGTCTGATTATTATTTTAGTGTAAATAGAGCAGCATGTTTTACAGCTGAGTGGGAGACTTGCATTAGAATTTATGTCCTCCTTTATTCTCCTAAAGTAATGACATTAGGATTCCTACAAACCATCTTGTTTATGTATTAAGTATTTCTGCCTTCTTTTTGCCTTTGGCTTTATTTTCTTTAATGCTCAGTTTTTGCTAGCACTGTTTATACAGTATTAAGCAATGGAGATGGAATAAGGTCCAAGGGACAAGGCGGAGAGAAAAGTGAAGAGAGGGAGAAAGAGGAAGAGAGGTGGAGATCTGGAGGAGGTAGGAGCAGTGTGTGGGATTCACCCATGTGTATGAGTCCAGATATAAAGAGCAAGTCAAGAAGATGATTTGGACAGAGTCCACCCAGGGGTTTGTGGTAGATCAGCAACATCACTGTACAAGCCCACTTAACAATGGTTGTAGCATCTGCAGATGTGGGCAAACACAGTGGCAGCTATGTGGACTCACTGTCTGTTGAAGATGAGTTCTTCTGCAACTGTCCACATTATCTCAAACTGAAATGGTTTCTTTTAGTTTTGCCCAGTAGATTAGTGAGGTCCAGGCACCTTACTCATGTACAGGAAGACTCACAAGATCATGAAAACATTGAACGATCCAGATGATACCTTTGATTTCCCAAATGACACTGTGAAGCTGACTTGAACAAGGGACATCTTTTGATGTTCATACAGAAGTGAGCTTGACTATAAACGGGGCCATGATGGGACTGTCATAAGAGAAGGAGCACTACTGTACTTTAGTGCTGCAAGGTAACAGAGGCTCACATCAGCTTCAGTTTTAAATCCCACATTTTCCCTAGTTTCCTCACCGAGGGGAGGGTTCCATTCTTGCTGTGGGTGTTGTGTGGAGACAAGTTCTTCTCCTGCTCTGTGTTTGTATTTGTTTCCTAATTTTCTTATGGAGGGCTGCATATTTTTCCCCATGAAACACAGCCTGGTGCCAGCAAACAGCATTAGTACCCAAACCACATGCTCCCAAGAGCAGCTGAGGGGGAGGAAGACTTTACAGATCTGGTAAGTGCACATGGAGGAGTATGGTTAACCACTGAAAGAACTTCCAAGGGCGTGTATGTATGGACTCTTTGCTACCTGGGACGATCAAAGCAAGACTGGACAGCTTTCTAAGAGGTGTCTCTGAGATCAGCAGCCTTCCATCCATGATGGGCCAGTATTTTTGTCATACAAGACATGACATTGGTTATGCCCTAGTAAATAAAAAATGAGGCCTGAGGCTATGAGGAGAGCAAGATATGCTGTTCCTCCCAGAGTATGACTTGCTGTTGTATAGCCCAGGGATGGGGGAAGCTGGGGACCACTGCTGTGGTTCACTAGCAGGTTTGGGGCATGACATGTTGAATTGCTCTTGCTCAGCCTTGAAAACTAAGGATAAATGAGTCCATTAAAACCAACCGGAATTTTGTTGTGGGTTTGGCAGCAGCCAGCATTTCACCCTTAGACACATGCTCCCCTCTCTGGCTCTCCTGCGAACTTCTGAGAAGCACGAAGAAGAGTCTGTGCTGCCTTTTGCTAGACAAAATGACTGCGATTGCTGATACCCATGAGATGCACTGGTTCTTGTTTGACTTGACGCCCGTCGTGCTGCGTGGACACCTTCACCTCTGTGCCAGTGAGCACAAGGCAGGTGCAAACCTCCTTTGAGGAGTGGGACCAAACAGGTCCCTGCTGGCCTGCCTCCACCACCCGGCAGAGCAAAAGAACTTGCACAATGCCAGACGTTCCACAGTCATGAAATATTTACTAGTCTTGTATCCAGCATAATGTCAGGAGGATATATAAGTACTTTTTATTCTTTTATCCAGACACTGTCACATCTTTGACCTTCCTGTTTGGTAGACTTGTTCCCTATCAAGAGAGCTCGGTGGCTTTGTTTCAGCACCTGTCAAATAAGGAATTGCTTCTCATAAGGATGTGTGCTGTCGCTTTCTGTTTACAAACACGGCCCTTTCTTCTTGGAAGCCGTGTGCTGCACAGCCCTGGGGCCATGCTTCCTGGCAAGGCGGCTGGATTGTCTGTTACTCACTTGCAAGGAAAACTACTCAGCTCAAGTTCGCGTTTCTCAGAGCCAGGACACAGTCCTTGTAATGAGGCAGAGATTAAACAAAGCTTGTGTTTTTCCCTATGCAGACTGTGACATTTGTTGTTTCCCAGTGCAGTGTCTAACCCTTCCCTGGAACATGTTCAAGACACTAAGCATGAACATTATTTATTTTAATAGAGGAGTGTTTGGTAGGATAGACAGGAGGGAAGGCAGATGGGTTACTATTAAAGATGTTGCAAGAGAAAGTTTGCAGGTTAGGTAGGACTGGCCAAAACCTGTTGATCCCAAGTGAAATGTAATTCTTGAGGAAACAAATAAAAAAGTTAAAAAAAGAAGCTGGGACACAAAGACTTACCAAGAAAGGATGATGAAGCATTTAGACTCCTCAAACTGATATCACTTGTCTAATCAGGTCTTAATTTCGAGATGTCCCAGTTTCTCTCCTCTGAAAAACAAGACTTATTTGAAGGTGGATTTAAAATAAAATCCTATTTCAGATAACCAAGGAATGTGAAAAACTGGGGTTCTCGTCCAGCTAACGACACAGCCTGGGGGAAGAGCGAGCTCTGCCTGAATAAGAGGGGGAAGGAACGTTGTATCCTGTCTGGGGAGGCTGCCATCCCTCCCTGGCTGTTGGGAGGTCGGAGTTACCTTCCGCCCTCTCTGTCCTGCTGAACCTGCACATATATAGCCTCTGGGCGTACACGTACAGCGATTTATTGTGTTATTAATGTAAATAACTACTAGTAATAAATCTTCTGTATGTGCCATATTAGAAAGCACTCGAGTCAACAAATAAACATTAAGAATTGACCCTGAAGTGAGGAGCTGTGAAGATGTACCTTGCAGGACTGTTCCCCTGTGGGAATGATGGAGAGAGGAGGCGTAGGTTTGTGCACATACACGAGCTGATGCTTGGCTGTGCTTGCCAAGCTTGTGAGAGTCCTCTGTTGAGATCAAAGATTCAGCTCATCTAAGGGTCAAGCCATGGGCCCTGGGAGTATTTTCATCTGCGCCCCTCTCCCACGGGCACAGCCTGTCCCTCCCTCTCATTTTCCTGACACATTTGCAGCAGTTAGGATTATCTAAGTGTTGGCTGCCCTTTGTGACTCCTCAAGCCTCATCGTTTTCATGTGATCCACACACATGTCTGTGTGTCTTTATCTGGGTTGAAAATGATGTTACTGCAAAAAAAATATAAACCAAGCACCCAACCAACAACAGTCATGTATCTGGCTCAGGGACGCATACTTGAGTCCTGTCGTGGCCCAGTCAGAGATTACGTGCAGTTCAGCTAGCACGTGTCCAGCTTCATCCTCTCTGGACTAAATTCCTCAGTACCTGAAGCAAGGAGCTCATATTACTATTTTAAATAGTATTATATCACATGATAATGATCCTGTGTCCCTGTTCACTGGTGTAATAGGATGCTAATGCAGCTACAGCTTTTTGGACTTCTTTTGAGATGTGCATGGCATGAGGATAGTTGTCTGCCTCAACCTGGGCAACACCAGGTCTGGTCTATGGAGAGCAAGTGCTCCTGGGCATGGGTGAAGGTTGAGTCAAGTACTGCCAGGGTAAGGAAGTGCCTGATGACAACACGTGCTTACAGCGTTAGGAGTAGAGTCATTATCTGGGGGGAGAAGGATATGGATGCAGGTCCCTCAGGCAGCCCTGGAGACCATCCTAGGTACCAGACTGATGTTGGAGTGGGGCTTTCTAAATACTTTTTTTTTTTTTNCTTTATTCTTTAGGCCAGCAACAGCTATAATTTACTAGGGGTTATGGGTCTCAGGGCTGGTGGATGAGGTGTCTAGTGTCTGCTTCAATAAACGTGTACTTGTTTTATAATACTAGAACTCCTTCATCAGCAGACACAAAGCGAGCCCTATCCCTCCACACCATATAGTTTGCACTTTCCATAGTGATGGAAGCTTTGAGTCTAGGGGAATCTAAACCGGATCTCCAGTGTCTGGTGTTGCATCTGTACTGATGAGTAAATAAGACAGCCAAACCTCTGTTTTCTCATTCTGATGCCAACATCAGGGCCCGGCTTGCTTCCATGAGGAAAATGTCTCTTTCCTTACAAATAAGGAGACTACTCTCTGTGTGGGGCCAACACTGTGCTGGAAACTGTGCTAAGAGTGCTGCAAGATGGACAAGGGATGTGTGAAGGTCCAGGGCCATAGCCCAGCCCTCTCCCTGCACACCTTACTGACACAGGCGCAGTTTGGCTGCATACTGCTCCTCTGTGCATCTTTCCTTTGCAAGAAAGAAAGGACCTGCCAGGCTTAGGTGTCTAATTCTGGCTGAAGGGAAGCGACTTTCTCCTGCAGAGGTAGAGTCAAATCTTTGCTTCTCTGCTTAGCCTGGGTGGATAATTTGGGCAGCTTTCCTGTATCTTCTGTAAATCTCTCTTTAATGGCCTCTCTCACCATGAATCACAACCTGGGGCAGTGAACTGTAAAGTCTGAGCCTTACCACAAAGACCATGGTCAGTACCTAGATAAATCCCAGTTGTGGATCAAAGTCCCTGGTGTTTTGTGTTTGCTATGAAATGTTGGACTCTGTGCACTTTCCATAGGAGGCAGCTGGAATACAAACACGGGGATGTCTGACTGCCAGCAGCCACCCTCAGCCCCAGTCGAGGAAAACAGCTTCTCCTTTGCGTCTTTTCTGGCAGCTTGAGAGTCAATCCAGACATTTTTCTCTCCTGTTCACCAGCCCTGGTGGTCTGGAGCAGAGATCTCACTGCTTTCCCCTTCATTTCATATGCCGTATGCACTTAGTGGGCTCCATCACCAGGCTCTTCATTGTCAAGTGACAGGTTGCTGGCAGTGGTATGTACACTTGATGCATAACAGCACCCCTGCACTCTTTCTCTCCTTCCTATCTCCCTTAAACAGATCATGTGTTAAGATTGGAGTTATGAGAGCAATCCCAGCAGGCCAGAGCTAAGCTCCCGAGTTCGTAGCCCCCATCATTTTGCATGATTTCTAGCTCCTCTGAGAGGCTTCCCACACTCGTAGCAAGTGTTTTAAGAGCTCGTTGCTTTGCTTATGGCATCAATCCTTATCATCTGCCTCTGAGCAGGACCATATTTGCACTTGGACTTCATCTAACAAGAGGCTGAAAGCTGTTCTGAGGTATGGAGTGCCCTTGATTTCTACTTGAGGCCTTTCTGCTGTTTGCTCCATACCCCTTCCTTCCCTTTTGACTTGGGAGTGGGCCAGAGAACCCCGTCCTTGGGTCTTTCGCTGGTGGCATCTGGGGATTTGCTGGAGCTGGGACAATCCATCTAACGAGACTCATGAAGGAGACAGCCTCCCCACGGGTCTCTGAGCCTTGTCCAGGTTTGGGCTGCAGCCTACCCTACCCACTCCCGTTGCACAGTCCTGTGAGCGTGAGGGAGCAGTGGAAAGCAGCCCCAGGCAAAGAATTGTGCTGGTTTTGGCTGGAGTAGAGTTAATTTTCTCTATCACAGTAGCTGGTATCGGGCTATGTTTTGGATTTGTGCTGAAAACAGTGTTGATTGATAACACAGGTATCAATTGAGTTACTGCTGATCAGTGCTTGCACAGAGTCAAGGCCTTTTCTGCTCCTCACACCATCCCACCAGCGAGTGGACTGGGGGTGCACAAGAAGTTGGGAGGGGACACTGCTGGAACAACTGATCCCAACTGACCAAAAGGATATTCCATACCATATGAAGTCATGCTCAGCAATAAAAGTTGGGGGAAGAAGAAGGAAGGGGGGAGGACATTCCGAGTGATGGCATTTGTCTTCCCAAGTAACAGTTATGTGTCATGGAGCCCTGCTTTCCTGGAGATGGGTGAACAGCCACCTGCTGATGCGAAGCAGTGAATAGATTCCTTGTTTTGCTTTGCTTGCTTGCATGGCTTTTGCTTTACCCATTAAACTGTCTTTATCTCAGCCCATGAGTTTTATCACTTTTAGTTCTCTGTTTCTCTCTCCCATCCCACCGGGGAGAAGGTGAGCAAGTGGCTGTGGGGGCCTTAGCACCTGGGGTTAAATCATGAAAAGACCCCACCAGCACTTTAGGGTAGATCTAGCCTAGTTCACAAGTCTGCCAAGTGTCAGCAAGACAGCTAGCAGGGGCACGGAGCAGTGCACTCAAGACAGAGGAGTGCAGAGACACTGTGACCGCACAGCTCTTCCCCTGGGGGCGAGCTGAGCAGGCGACATCAGCCCTCATTGCACATGATTGCTACAGGTCCGTCAGCAAATACACAGGAATGAACTCAGCATCTGTCCCTGCCAGTGTAAAAGACAAACTCCACACATGCCATCACCCTATCTGTGTGCTCCACCAAGAGCAGTGGTTAAAATGAAGTACATGTTTGAATACTTCATTGGGTCAGGGTCCAAATCCAGAGGTAGGGAGGGATATACAGTTTAAAGGAAGACAAGCTGGAGGTGCGGATGGTTGGTTATTTGTTTTCAGACATGGGTCTTGTGATCAATGTAGCTCACGTGCTGGCCATGCAGCTGACCCCAAAGGACTGTGCACAGCCTTTCCCTGCTCTCTGCAAGGAGTTTCACCAGTGCTGCCATGGTGCAGGGTCCTGCTGACTGATGTTCCTAAAGGGGGCCTACAGGAATGATGTGGAGGGACTCTATAAGGGAGTGTAGTGATAGGACAAGGGGTAATGGTTTTAAACTGGAAGAGTGTAGACTTAGATTAGATGTTAGGAAGAAATTCTTTACTGTCAGGGTGGTGAGACACTGGAACAGATTTCCCAGAGAAGTTGTAGATGCCCCATCCCTGGAAGTGTTCAAGGACAGGCTGGATGGTGCTTTGAGCAACCTGGTCTAGTTCTAGGATCTTCAACCCAAACCATTCTATGATGCTATGTTATGCCAGCAACACCATCACAGGGCTGCCGCTAGCTTGGGAGGTGGTCACTAACAGCACCGTGTGGCCAAACTCCTTTACAGGACAGGTGAAGTATTAACCCAACCGTGTCATGTCCCTACAGTCAAGAAATTGAGGTCTGGTGGCCAGGCCAAAGAATTTGGACCTCCTGGGTGCTGCTTCTTGGTCTGGAAATGATACAGAAAGTGCTTCTGCTCCAATGGAAACCAAGCTACACTCATTCATTTTAGTGGGTTTGCAGCAGGTGATTTAAGACCCATCAGTTAAGCCTGTGGCTGCTGAGTTGCGACTTCTTGTTTGTTTTGGTACCATGCCTGGGAACATTGCGTATGAATCAGAGTACTGCTGTGCTAGGTACTGTAGAAATGCAGAACAAAATAGAGACCTGGGTATATGTAACTTGCAAAATGTTAGGCTGGTTTGACTCAGTGATGAAGACACAGCACTGTTTGCTTTAACTCTTGCATGGACACCTGTTTGGATTGTAGCATGCCCTGAAATCTCTTCACTACTCAATGGAGGAACTCAGGTTAGGTAGATTAACCTGCCCTGGTGGTGCTGGTATGCAGCAGACAAGGCAGTAATGACCAGAGAGGTGGTCATGCTCTTGCTCTTATTTCTACACAGATTTTCTAGCTGTTGAAGGAGGAGGGGGGATGAGGGTGCATTTGAGACCATCTTGGGGGCTGGGGAGAAGAGAAAGAGAGGACAGGGACAGAATGGAATGTTACCACTTTAGGTGAGCAGGACTGGCTGGAGGATGCAGATGTCTCAGACCTCTCTCTCTCTTTTCACCATAGAAATACCTGAAAGTAGTGCAGAATAAGTGCCACCTCTGTGGCAAGGTTAAACTGCAAACTGGGGGCATTTTCATGTGACAGGTACCACTCAATTATGGCCCTTGCAGGTGAAGTGAGGGCAGGACAGAGAGCTGGGCCACCACTTGCGGTGTTTCTCCCATTATTTGAGTAGCAATAATGCCAGGGACACCAGCCAGGGAGCTTTATGCCACCCTGACCTGCTGTCCAGGGAACCATTGCAGTTGCTACTGTTGCGTTTGCTTTTTAGCACAGCCCGTATTTACAGAAAAAGCAGATGGAGCACATTCTAGATTTTTTTTTTTGAGATGCAAATGCCCCATGCTCACTGCCTGCAGTGGGTGCAGGTCTGCTGGTGGCACAGAAAGTGCTGGTGCAGCCAGAGGCTGCAGCTCTGTAGGGGTTGGGGTAATTCTGTGCACATCAGCTTTTGGGTACCTGTCCTGGTGGGCGCCCAGGTCTGGGTTGGTGTCTGATAGCCACGTGTGTGACTGCTTGGGCTGGGAAAAATAACTCTGGGACGGCCTGTGTCCTTCTGAGAAGGGACTGTGCTGATCCCAGCTCTTCTCTTAGGGCTGCAGGTTTTTTTCTACCTGCATCCTCAGAACCTAGTTCTGAGCAAGTACCTTTTACTTTGTGGGCTTTCTCCAGATTCTTTTCCCTGAAATTCAAAGAATCATAGAATGGTTTGGGTTGGAAGGGACTTTTAAAGATTATCTAGTCCACCCCTCCTGCCATGGGCAGGGACATCATTCACTAGACCAGGTTGCTCAAAGCCCCATCCAACCTGACTTTGAGCACATTCCAGTGATGGAGCATCCACAACTTCTCTGAGCAACCTGTTTCACTGTCTCACCACCGTTTTTAATTTAATTACATTAAAGCTTAAGGGCATGAAAAAATAAATATTTAAAGTCGAGGTAAGCATCTCGTCTTCTCTCTTCCTCGCAGTCCTGCTTGAAAAGCAAGAAGACCTTTGGGCATCCTCACTGGGGTTGCCTCTGCAGGGTACTCGGCTTCCTAGCAAGCGAGACACCTCTTGAGGCCCAGGATTTCCTCCCCACTGAGTGACAGTAAACAAACAGAGCCAGTGTCATGGGGATGGGGTGATCTGTTTGGAGGCAGGTCCTTGTTCGGCAGGCTGTGGGCTGGTGGGGCTGGTTTTCCCCTGTGGGGCTTGGGCAGCCCCCAGCAGCCTGGAGGAATGACTGGAATTCGTTATGCTGTGCCAGCAGCCGTTGCGGGTCTTGTGGACAAGAAATGCCCATGCTTTGTCTGCTGGGCTGTTTTGAACAATTGGTAGGAAATGGGGCAGAATAAATAGTTCTGCTTGACCTCTGGCCTTTCCCCTTTTGTCCACAGAAGTTCAAGAAATTCCAGGGGCCATGAGCCAAACATCTGTGTTTCCCCTTGGGTTGTGCCAAACGCTGTGTTCCCTCTGTGAATTGGGCAAGGTATATTTAGAAAATGAGATTCAGAAACTACTGGCGAGTGGGCGAGTGCATCTGAGCTGTTGGTCTCCTGGTAGAAAGTTTGCATAAGCTTGGGCACGTATATATATCTTCGCCCACATGCCCTGGATCCTACATATATAAACACAAACTGATGGGCACTGTATTTTGTAAGTCTGGGCTTGTTTTATTGATGCTAATAATTTTAAAAAATGGGGACTTGAGGACTGTGGGCCTGGTTTCCAAGCTGAAGTGTAGACACCCTGTGCCCTAGGGGAGCCGAAATGTCTGTCATGGTTAGGAGATGGGCACAGCCATAAGGGAGCAAAGGCCAAAAGGTGTTTTAAATAGCACTGGACACTGCTGGTTAGGCAACTAAATTGAGCCTAATGCCGGTTTTAAAGAGAGCAGCTAGGAGACCAGCAGGCTGTAGGGCTGCCAACTTCTGCAAGCAGGGGCTCCACAGCCCACTGGCACCCGAGCTTTTCAGGGGTCCTCAGTGTTGGACTGAGACCCTCCTGTGGGCTGGGAATAACTAACCCACCTGGTCTGTTCAAGCAGGGGACTTTCCTCCAGGCTTGCTGCCTGTGGAGACAGCAGATCCAACCTTCCAGCAGCTTTTAGTGGACTGCAGTGGGCAATCTGGATAGGTCCCGTGTCTTTTCCAAAGAAACTAATAAAGGGTGAATCTAGCCCATACCTGGGGCCTTGGCTCTGCGGCACCTGTCCTGCTAGCTTGACCAGACCATTTCCAGCATCAGTGTTCCGAGCAGGGCCACAAAATGACTGGTTTTCAGTAGCACTTTGTGTTCTCACTCTCAACTGTGTCAAATGGTTGCATGTCATGAGTTGTTTTGCCTCTTACCATCTACATTAATGCCTAAGATGATAATAGCATTGGACAAGTACACCAGTGTGCAGTTTGAGGTTGCAAACATTTAGTTTTGACACATCCAAGGTGGGGAGCCCTGTTGTAGACTCCTGCCTGGTGTTGCAGAACAAGGTCTTGTCTTAATTGCATCAACTGCAGACAGCATCTGTCGTGTTTTCAGCTTAGGACCTTGTTCTCCCAACCAGCAGACATGTGAGATCTTGGGGATGGTGGCACAGCTGGCACCAGAAACAATGCACCACCTCTTCCTCTCGAGAGGTTGAAGGCTGGAGAACAAGTGGGAAAGTCTAGAGGAGCCCATGGGGCAAAGAACTACGAAGGTCCCAAAATGTGGTTTGTTCCTCACATATGCTGAGACCAAGTGCCTGGAGTCAGATGCCTCTCAGGTGCATAGCCTGGACCCACATTGCATGATGGCTGGAGAAAGGAGAAGCTTGGGGTTAAATAAAAGCTTCAGAGAAATTCTACCTTATCACACTTCATTTCCCAGGCTGCAAAAATGGGAAACTTGCCGTTTTTGTTATGGGCCAGGCTTAGTAGTGTCTGAGAGGATCTATTGGAAGAAATGCTTCGTGGACACTGGCAAATGAAAAATAATAGAATAATAAGGTGAGTTACAGTAACTTGTTTAGACATACAGTTTGTTCTTCTGCCCTTTGGAGGTCAGATGGGAAAATAGAGTACTTTGGGTATCCTAATTGGGAACAGTTTGTGTTCAGGATATTGAAAAATTCCAGCTCTCAAGGAGCCGAAGAACTTCTCATGACAACCAAGATCCCTACAAATTTATCTCGTGTCCACTCTGCATGTGTTTTGCATCCTGATGATACATGTGGGATGACTGAAAGGTGGTTGTTACAAGCTGTTCCCTGAGATGTTTCACCATGACACTCGGGACAGGATATACAATACCATTAAAATCACTCCTTACCAAGTTGCTTATGCTGATCCGTTGCCAAATTGTTTAGCAATACTTCCCTGCACACTCTCCATTTGCCATAAACAGGCGCTCCTGCAGTGGAGTGCATCTGTAATCGCTAGTATATTTTTGCAAGCCATGAAGAAAAACTGTGTGTCTCTGTAGCATATTATAATATTTTGATATTTCCCAGATAGCTTGTGCTCTCACGCTTTATCGCTGCCCAGAGTCTTTCAGAAGAACGCTCATCACACACGTGCCCTAAATAATGTAAGCTCTGTGCTTGTGATATTTATAGCCATGCAAACTTGCCCATTTATGCCTGTGTTGTTTCAAAAAATTTCTTGAGTGGTGGCATTTTTCATCTTTAGTGTATTTATCTTTAGTTCTGAACACTGAACATATTTGTAATTGCTGTCATTATTGCTGCCGGTTGGGTTATTAAGCCTACAAAGTGCACTCAGATTTAAAGGTAGAATTCCAATTACAGCACAGGCTTGGGGAGGAAGGACCACATTTGGAGGCAGAAAGCACTTATATGAACACCAGGATGCTTCCAAAAGAAGAGGCAGCACATATTGCAGTCACATCCACTTCATAGAAACGATGCTGTTTTATTTTTAAGCTCCTGTATGTGAGCATCCCTCTCTGAAGCTCAGGAAAGGATGTGTGACATCTCGTGCCATTGTTTACATGGGATCACAATGGCTATTCACAGCAGGGGATTGTTTCGGGGGTCATCCAGCTCCCCTCTAATGGTTGCAATGAATCAAACTTCGTGTAGCCATCAGATAATCCCGTGGAAGAATTCAAAACAGGCTTATCTCCAAAATACAGAGAGAAAATAGGAGTATGTGAGTGTCATTGTAAGTGGTTTACTGGAGTGACAGAAGTGTGCAAACTCTTTGTGATGTTGTGTAACATTGCTCTGTACATGTTGTTCTCCTGCAAATAAACCATTTAATGTAATTATAGCTTCTATTGGCAAAAGGCACGGATAGCACTGGCTAGCTTCTGAAAAACGCTGTTGCTGAGACAGGAGTGCTTTCGGCTCAGAGACTTTTAGAAAGACAACAAGAAGACACTCATCTTTCAGCCTTACGTAGCCCAGTGATAAACAATCTTATTGTCCCCTTGATGGTGTTTGCCTCTAGGTTTTAAATAATGATCTGCAGTGGCCAAAAATCCGGCCTTTTTCCCATCCCACATAAGGAAGTGTGTCTTCACTGCCGCTGATCACATTTCGCCCACATTTGGAATCCCAGACACTGAATCCAGAGCATCATTTACAAGGTTATGAAAACTAGACTCACACGGATGCCCATTTACGTGGAGGACTCCTCAGGACAGGTACTCAACTGACGTGAGAACTCCAATCCAACCAGAAGGATGTGTAAAAATGCCTATGTATGTATTCACTTATTATGTACATATATCTGACTACTCTCTGTAAAGAACTTCTAGAATTTTGAGCGAAATTGTTGCTTTGGTTAGCTTTTACCTACTGCCGCGTGCAAGAGGAACAGAGCATTACTGACTGGGTTTAGGTGGCTTCCAAGGGAATTTAACTTGGATATTGCAACTGCTTGTCTCCACTGACTCTGCAGGGAGCTGTGGGCTGGCAGTCCTGGGCAGCAGATGGTCTTAATTCTCTTGAATTTACTGCTTGATGCCTTTGGCTCCCTCCTGCAATAGTATCAGTGGCAACACAAGCATTGAGTTTGGCACAAAACCTGAGCAAAACCTTTGGATTCCCTAAATCACAACAAACTAACCCCTGGCTCTGCGTGGTCTCTGGTGGAAGGGGAGTTTTGCACCTTTGCCTGGCACAGGCACTCTCCTGGCATGCTGAGCTGTGCTGGGGACTTTACCATCTCCTGTCCCAGAGGGTAGCAGTCGTGGCCATCCTTTGCTCATCCTTGCTGTAGCTTACACTGTTGGAAGGCTGGGCAGGAATACGGCAGAGGTATGAAGCTCAAACAGGAGGGTGTGATTCACATTACGAACCCGCAAGGGGGAAAACGCTGCCTGACTTGTGTGCTACCTCTTGTCTTTTCATAGAACCATCTTCAGGACTAAAGAGGACTGGAAATATTATAGAATCATAGAGTGGTTCAGGTTGGAAGGGACCTTAAAGACCATCTAGTTCCAAAAACATACATATATATATAAACAAATATATCTCTGAATTTCATTTAAAAAAAGAGAGAGGAAGTATTATTTGAATTTATCCTCCAGAGTTTGCTCTTCAGTGACAAATCATGGTAGATTAAGTTATGGAAAGTAGCATTTTCATGGTGTCATGCCCACCGCCACTCAGAGAGGAGTTTGTAGTTGACTGCAACAAGGACTCAGTGACACCTGGGGCTTCTTGTGGTGGGTTCTGTACAAACACAGAGGAAAAATGGGGCTCTGCTCTAGAGACAGGCATAGAAAGAAGAAAAGATTCCTCTCATCCTTGAACAGTGGGCACCGAAGGCACAGCACAGGCATTACTGGTTAAACAATTTACCCAGCACCTGGCTTAGCTCCTGCCAAAGAAAGGGACCTGTGTTAATGGGGCACTTAGTCTGACTGCTCTGATATTTTGGTATTATTTTCAACATCACACAGAAAGTCTGAGGCAGTGCCAGTGACTGAACTGAGATATTTTCAGTCTCAGGACAGGACACTCACCAGAAGACATGGCAAGCGTGTATGATGATGGTGCACCACTTCATAGAATCATAGAATGGTTAGAGTTGGAAGGGACCTTAAAGATCACCTTCTGATCCTACAGCACTTAAAAAGGCTTGACCCACCCTGCTCATGCCCTTATATCTTTCTGGACTTGTGGTTTCAGCTTTCTCCCCTGAAAGCAGGTGGCTTTTGTTGTTATATGCTGGGTCGGGGAGCCTGAGGTGGCACAGCACGATGTGCTGGTCTCGGGGCTGAGCCTCAGGATGGGCAAAGTCACGTCGCCAGAGCAAAGTGTGCTCAAAAACCCTGGCAGGCACTTCGGTGGCCCGAGCAAGCAAAGTAACCCACCCCCACCCCCCGACACCCTGCAGGAGTGCCCTCCGCTTCGTGGGATTTACACAAGGATAATCCGAGCCAACAAACTGAGATCCCAACCTCGGGGGCATTTCTGCCACCCCTTGGGGCTCAAGCAGCAACCGGCCATGCTCGGGTAAAGCAGGAGTGAGCTTTCTTCCTCGCTGCTCTGCTGTTCCATGCCTGTGTTTGTGGGTTTCCCTTTTCGGGTTTCTGAATAGCAGTGAGCTGGCAGGCCCTCGTTTTCTCTCGGAAACCAGTTTGATGCAGGCAGCACCCTGGCAAGTCCCTTCACCCCGCCTTGCCCCTTCGCCAGCACCCCCAGCCCCAGCCGGGGCTTCTCACCGGGGGCATAAACTCAGCTCACTGCATTTTCTTGCTTTTCCTGATGGATCTGCTCAAGACGTGCCAGCCGTGGTGGTTATTTTATTGTTGTGGTCACCTGAAGAAGGGCTATTTTAACACATAACTGCTCATGCTTTGCTTACCCAAAACGCTTTCTGTGAATGCCTCATACTGGGCTTGACTTTGAAAGAATTTTTATTTGAGAAACTTTGCATTCTTCCAAGCTTTCACTCTTTGTTATGCCTCATACCCCAAATTACAGCCCAAAAAGAGCAAAGAGCAGACTGTGTGGTAGTCCTTACAGTTTGGGCTGGGATCTAAGGAGGCCAATTGCCCCTTCCCAGCCCTGGGAGAACCCACGGTGGGACGTTAAGGTCCTTCCAAGGGAGCCACAGCTCTACTACCTCCCAGACTTCCCAGAGGGCAAGCCACAGCATGGTGTTAGTGACAGCAGTATAAATCTGGCATAAATAAAAGTGCTTTGACACCATTTCCCATTGTGTACACAAACACCATGCTCAAGCGAGCCAGTGAAATCAAAGCAGCACGATGAGAGAGGTCAATTCAGGATTCATGGACATGTCACTGCCAGCAGAATCTGCCTATTAAATATTAAAAACTTAAACAAAAAGGAATCTACATTTTTTTTTTCTGAAATATTTAAGTCTTGGGTGAATAGCTGTCTCAAGATCATTCAGGTATGCTTTTCCTACAGCACCGTATGAATTTTAAAAATCAGATTATGTCTGTATGGGAGCATTTGTATTGAGCGAAGGATGGCCATAACTGCAGTTTGGGGCAAGTACACATAAGAAGTCTGGTGGAAATCCTGTACAGGAAGCGTTCAGCAGTTAAAAACGTGCCTGGAAAATAATAGCAACATTAAGCAAAAGCTAATTTATACTCACCGTTGGTGCTCAGGGCCTTATTTTTGTTAAAGTCCTCCTGCTGAGAAACAAATATCAAACAGAACCTTCTAATTCAGGAAACCTTGTTTTCTTGGAAGCTCAGTGAAAAAGAGGAAACTCGGTTCGTTTTTTCACATTTTGCAGCGTGCAGTAAAACACACTGGCCTGCCTGCACATTCCCCTTATCTTTGCTTAGCTGATGTAAGAGACATTTATCATTAAGAAGGGCATGATAATATTGGTGTCATTAATCACTTTTCCTGTTAGGACAAGGTAAGAAGGATAGGTGGGAAAGAAGTGAAAATTCATGCATGCATTTACTAGTGAAGACACGGACCCACAGAAAGTCATATTCAGATGATAAACCTGAAGGGTTTAACTTTGCCTTTGCAAGCTAACGCAGCGCTAAAGAGAATGAAAGCAGAGACAAACGGAGATGAGGCAGATGAGTCGGGCAGAAGTGGTTTCTGGCTTCCTGTGCAGCCACCGAGGGTAGACTACCCAGCCCAGCAGCGCATCTGCTCACCTCCACCGACCGGGCAGGACTAGGCCAGGCAGGAGAGAGCGGACTTTCGAATTTACACCGTAGCAGTCATGATGGCAAAGACAACAGCATCTTAAATCTCTCTACACCAGGGCTGCCTGTGCTGGCCTTGGTGCTCCTGCAGGGAGACAGGTCAGGGAGCTGAGCAGCCTGAAAATTAATCATCTTTTTTGTCCTCGTTGCATTTGCAGCTACAGCAATTGGCTGAACCACCACCACCACTCCGTGCTGTTGCAGGAGATCCATTACCAGGTCCAAGATGCTGTCGGGGGGTGGGAAGGACCGGTCCCACAATCCGCAGCTCATCCCACTGCTGTGTGCAGCTTTATCCCCAGGGACATCGTCCATCCTGAGGTCCAGGACTGGGCATGGAGCCACATTTTGGTAGCTCGTGTGGCACAGGGGCAGCAGCCCCCAGCCAGGGCTGACACAAACACCAGCTTGGCCAGAGGTGCTGCTTGCTGCTCTCAGCACCCCTGTTCCCATCACGGCAGTGAGACACAGGGTGCTCACACAGATGGAAGAGCTGATTTAACTGGTCACGTCTTCACTGGAGTTCAAGCTCCATTTTGGTGGTGATAACCAAAATGTGCAGTGCCAGGGGTTTCTCATGCGCTGTGCTACTGAGTGACTTGCTAGAGCGCTGGTTGGGGGATTTGAATGGCCCAGTGGAAAGAGTTTATGCAACTCCTAGGCCAAGCTGCTGAGGGGGCATAGGGAGGCAGGGCCAAGCAAAAAAAAATAGTGTGAGTTATTCGTAGCCTTGACTTATTTTCCCCTTGACTTTGTGGCTGCTGTTGCAGCCAGACTTTGCGTTCCTGACTTGCAGAAACAGAAGGCATGGCAGGCTCAGCACATAAACACAGTGCTTCCTCCAGAAGGTTTTGTTTAGAGTAATAACAAATAATAATAAATACAGAGGTTGCTTGGTCATGAACGTGTTTTCAAAGGTTGGGCCTGGACAACCCGAAACCTTTTGTCTCTTGTAAAAGCCAGATTTGGGTTGCTGCAGGGAAACAGAGTTCAAAGTGTGAGGTCCTATTTGAGTTTCAGGGTTTATTCTTATCTCTGTGCTGGACAAATCCTCCAGATTTGGGGTGTGGGCAAGGGCTGGAGGCTGGTCTCAGGCAGGACAGCAAGA
Organism: Rynchops niger; assembly: GCA_013400035.1. Lineage (NCBI taxonomy): Eukaryota > Metazoa > Chordata > Aves > Charadriiformes > Laridae > Rynchops > Rynchops niger. Next base: position 1,100,790 of record VXBH01004374.1, read on the forward strand.
TGGGGCAGCCCTAGGGCTCAGCCTTTCCCCTGAGCAAGACTGTGGTGGTGGTGATGCCCAGGGAGGGCGAGGAGGGGTGGCAGGTGCCCGGGAGGGAACACCCCAGGTCTCCAAGCTATTGAGCTTTCCCCATGCTCAGCACCTCTTTAGCAGCACGGCAAGCCGGGTCCCCAAAACTCCTGGCCCACATCGCGGTGAGGCGTTGAAACCTCGATAGAAATCTGCGTGCAGCAATGCTGTGTGTGGTATGAAACCTGCTGCAGGGGAGGTATGTGGGGAGAGAGGGAGGGAGAGAAATGCTTAGGATTGTTTCTGTTTTGTACCCAAGGGTGCCATTTGTTCGAATAAGTATCCTTAGCAGAATAAAATACTTTTTATTGAAACTTTTTTTCTGCTTGCTGGCAGCCACTCCGCTCCAATTATCTCTTCCATCCTATCCCTTGAAGCCAGGCTCCAAGGTAAACAAGTGAAAACCCGACAGCTGGAATGCAAAGCCTCAGCTGAGATTGAAAGCTTTTGCAAGATCGCATTCTGCACATTTATATTGTCTGGGGTATCAGCAATGGAAAGGAAAAGATTTCCTAATCTCACCAGAGACAACACCTCATTGCCCCACCTTTGAGAAATCTCCAGTCCACAGCAAAGGCTTCATCCATCCCAATTAGAAAAGAGCCGAGTAGCACACTCACAGCTTGCTCCTGATCTGGATTTCCCACATTCCCAAGTTTTGGGGTGTAGCTTGCTGAGAAATCATTTTGCATTAGAAAAAAAAAAAAAGGAGTCCTATGCAATAGGACTATGCTTTACAAAGCAGCGTTGATTTAGCCTGAAATTTTACTTCAAAAGCGAAGAAGGTTCCCATCATGTAGATGTGTCTGGTTTCAGAATAATTCCAGAATAAAACAGATTTTTATTATTATTTTGAAGTGGGCTTTTTTTATTTGTTTTTCACAGCACTGTTAAATATCACAGTTTACAATTAAAAAATTAAATCTTAGCAAAACAATAGTTTTGAGAGAATTTTACTTTGGTGAAGACATATGAAATTTGAGGAGGATCTGTAACTGATGAGAAAATTATTTCAGATCACCATGCCCCTTGCAACTCAAAATTTTGATCCTGGATGTATGTCTCCTTGAAGACCTGTCAGGCAGATGGGAGAAGAGAAAAAACTATGGTCAATTTTGTACATGATAAGGACAGCACGTGAACAACAGCTCACTCCAGAGATATGTTAGGGCAACCTTCTGCTTAAAGCCACAGTTTTTGAGCTTCTTCTACTGCTTTTTGGACGGAGTGAAAAAGTCTTGGTGTGTCTGGGATAATTTTTGCAAGAAATCTAGGTTGTTTCCTCATCCCTTTCAGAGCAATTCAGATTTTACATTTCTCCGGAGAGAGAAACAAACTCCAGGCTAAGGCTCGCCTGGAAGGTGGTTCTCTGAGGGAAAGTCTTCTCCTGCCTAGTGGTACACCTCTACTGCAGCAACACCATCAGCATACTGACATGCAGTACAAGGCACTGCATGGAAAATATAGCTATGCCAGGTTGTAGCATCCATATGAATGGGATCTTGTCTGCTCCTTGGCCTCGTTTGTGCAGACAAGGCATTTTTTTCATGTGTTTTAAACTCCGTTTCATGGGTCAGCTCAGTGTCCTCGTATATCAGATCAGGTCAGTGACCAGGCTTGGAAAATCGGGAAAATCAGCGCATCAAAAAAAACTGAAACCTGAACTAAACCTAATTTCCAGCCTGACCAGCAAAGCCATTCCACAAAGCTTCCACTGTCGCTCAGCAAAAATGGTGAGTAGGGAGGATAAGACCGCAGGGATGGGATGATGGGAGAGCAGGACCACTCCTTTTGCTGTCAGCTCAACCACTGGGGTTAAGCCAGTCATAAGCTGCATCCTTGGAAGGGCACAGTTTCTTCTGGGACCCTCTGGTTTCAAGTGGTAAGCATTTCTTATATTGATCCTATAACATGGGCTCAATGCTCATTTTGGGCTCCCCAGTTCAAGAGGGACAGGGAACTGCTGGAGCGAGTCCAGCGAAGGGCAACTAAAATGATTAAGGGATTGGAGCATCTCCCTTATGAGGAAAGGCTGAAGGAGCTGGGACTCTTTAGCTTGGAGAAGAGAAGGTTGAGGGGAGACCTGATTAATGTTTACAAGTATCTAAAGGGTGGGCTGAAGGAGGATGGAGCCAGGCTCTTTTCAGTGGTTCCCAGTGACAGGACGAGGGGCAATGGGCACAAGTTAGAACACAGGAAGTTCCGTTCAAATACACGGAAGAACTTCTTTACGGTGAGGGTGACAGAGCCCTGGAACAGGCTGCCCAGGGAAGTTGTGGAGTCCCCTTCTCTGGAGATTTTCAAGACTCACCTGGATGCAGACCTGAGTGATGTGCTCTAGGCATTCCTGCTTTAGCAGGGGAGTTGGACTAGATGATCTCTAGAGGTCCCTTCCAACTCTAAAGATTCCATGATTCCGTGATTCCGTGAATGCACACCCATAAATCACAGAATCACAGAACGATAGGAGTTGGAAGGGACCAAAGCAGGTTCACCTAGAGCAGGTCAACATGAACACGACTAGGTGTTATGAGCACATCCCAGCGATGCTCCCCTGGGCCTCACACACACATAGAAGAGGTGTAGCCTGGGTGTGCAAAACTGCTTCCCATGCAGTCAGACGTTCCTCAGGCAGGATCATCTTCTCTTTGTGGTATAAAAAGCCTGCATTTTTCACCAATGACCTTCCGTGAGCTCTACATTTGGCGTATGTAATTCATCAGCGGGTTCTCTGCTGGCCTTGCTGGGGCTGTGCCCCGCTCCCAGTGCTGTTCAGTGACACCCGGAGGATAGCTGCTATTTCGCTCCTCCCAGCCTGACGCACTTCCCACCAGAGGCAGAGCCCAGAACTTCTCCGAGCTGGGCTGGGTGCGACCGCAAGCAGCTGTTCAAAGTCTGTGCAGAGACAAAAATCCCCAGCTGTAGCTGTCTGTTCAAATAAATGTTTAGAGGCCAAGGCAATGCAATATGAGAAACACGTTCTTAGAGGGCCTGGATTCAAAGGCATGTAAAGGGATTAGGAGAGACCAGCCCCATGGCTATTGACATGGTACTGCACGGGAATCAAAGTGTTGAGCTATGCCCATAAAGCAGGATGCAGCAATGACCCAAACTTGATTTTATAAGTGAAACATTAAACAAGCTGCATGGAAAATGCTCATATTGAAATTATGCTACTGTTCCTGGGTGAAAATCTGAGGCTGAACATTCAGCAGGGTCTCATGAACAACCTGGGGTGCTGGAAAATGGGAGGAGAGTAGCTCAAAGCTATTTTCCTCATCTCCTCCCCCAATCCTAAGGCCACTGAGTGCTAAAAAAGCCCTTGGCATAATTTGGAAGGCCTTTTGACTTCTCTAAACTGGGTACTGACTCTGCCTCTGAAGGCTGCCTCCCAGTCAGGAATGAACCAGAGCACCATGATCTCTGCTTGTCCCACAGTGGTGCGGAAAGAAGAAAAGATGAGGGAAAGGCAGCTGTGCAGGACTTAGCACAGAGCCTGGGTCCTGGTTGTCGCCTTTCTGGAGATCAGTGATCTCCTTCAGGCAGCCCTAGGCTTGCTGGAGGGGTGGGAAGGGATGGGGTTTTATTTCTCACCGGCAGCTGGCCCAGAGCAGGGGATCCAAATGTCTGAGTGTGGACATCTGTAGAGTTGCTGCCTATGTCTGAGCCAGCTGTCTGGGGCTCCCAGTAAAGTCGACAGAGAGAAACAGACTGTTTGAGGATGTGATTCACCCGTGATGCTGTGGGAGCTTGAGTCAGGACAGAGGAGCTGCTTCTTATTGCAGTCTAGAGAAACGACGCCTACACCAAGGGTCTGAGAGACAACTCATAGACCGAACAAGGTTTGGGTTTCTTGTTCATTTTCTGCTGCAGGGTCAGTACACTGGGCTGGTGACCAGCTGAGGTGCCTCTCTAAGGTCATTCATAAAGAGTCTTGAGGGTGTTGAGTATTGTGCCTGGGCAAAGGCAGTGGCAGGGGCAGGAGCCTGATGCACACCTTCAACTGACCAGGAAGCCCTTGCTTGGAGGCCTCCACTGCATGGTTCACACTTAGAGGATAAGTTTCCTGCCAAGTTGCTTTGGTTTCTAGGTGTAGTTGAATGGTGGATGTGAGGCTGTGCCAAAGGGTTGCACTTGGCACATGCTGTGTCAGCACACACAGAGATCACAGCCCCACAGAACTGCCCTCGTGGGGCTTGGCCATGCCTGGGTCATGGTTTGGAGACTGCAGTGCTGCAGCTTCTGGGGGCTGGCACATCTGGGACTGCAGAGAATTGGCAAAGCTGGGGCATGGGAAGGTGAGGCAGCACATTCTGCAGTTCTCCAGGTCTTGAACCTACTGCAGAAAATCTGTGGGAGCTGGGGATGCAGATATGGCACAGCTGGGTTCTGCGATGGAGCAGCTTGCAGGCTGCGGCAGCCAGGCAAGATGGGATGGGACAAGGAGGGGCTGGGGAGGCAGGAATTACATGGGACCGTGGTGTCAGCTGTGTTGGAGGCATGAGGGGGATTCTCAGGAAATGAAAATTTGCTGAATGTGACTTCTGATGGTGGAAATTCTGCTATGCCGCAAAAAAAGGCATGGTGATTAAAATAGGTACAAGACCATGATTGTTCTCTGAGGGTCATCAGCTCAGTTTGGGAACCATTATCTCTTATGGTAAGAGCTACATGGTCTGTTGTACCTATGAGTGTGATGTGTAGTTGTCCAGACTCAAAAATAAGAACAGATGGGGTGGTAAAAGGTTTGTAAGGTGGAGTTGGAGAAGGAGGCCAGGACAAATTCTAGTTTGCTCCTAAGGGAGCGTGCCACTGAAAGGGCTCCAGCCAGCCCTTTCTCCCATTCAAAAGTGGGAAGAAAGTACTGATATTCTTGTCAGAGCTATACAAGGTTATGATCTTGCCTTCTTGTCTTTTGTGAGTTTGAGGAATGCCTGCTGCTTTGGCGATCTCTGCACCTTCTTCCAGGACAACTTCCTTGCCCTTGGTCCTCACCTGAAGAAGGGCTTTGTGCACAGTGTGCAAATGGGCCTTTTGTGCAGCTCACTATGCCATTTCTCATGACTTCTGGTGAGAACAGCCTCGATGGTGCTTCTCATCCTGCTCCAGAGGAAGCTGAGCTGAAAGACAACACTGAGAAGCAGACAGGGATGACGCCATGCACCCAGGCTGTGAGATCCTCTTGAGAAAAGCTACTATGCACAAATAAAGTATGCTAGAGAAAGTATAAGGGGATAAGGCAGGTGTGTGTAGGCTGAAACGCAAAGCCAGGGGCTGGTGTGATAGATTTATGACAAGACTGGAGGAGACGCTGAGGAGATCTACCTGTTATAGTTTAAAAAATGGTCCTGTCAGAATACTGGCATGAGTGCTCTACTGTGCAAATTTATGACATGCAGTGGGAGTGATCATGTCTTCTGTACGAGTTTGTTAGAAAAAGACTCATTTTTTACATAAATAATGTTCACAAAAGTGAAATAGGAGGGTTTTTTTTCTCAAGAAAGTTGATTGCCCATGGGGGGGAAAAAGCTCCTCCATTAAACGTATCTCAAAACTGAGCTTTTTTTTTTTTTGGTTGAAAATTGGAATTCCAATGTTTTTTGTTTGGTTTTGTTTTCTTTTTTGACTTTCAGATTTGAATTTTAGAGCAAGCAGATTTATTTTTCAGAAATATTTAAGCCCTTAAAAACCTATTTTTTCCTGCTTGCAAATATTTTGTGGTGAGAAATGTCAGCTTCTCTTCTTAAACATTATTGCCACCTACCACAAAAGTAGCTCCCACATGCTGCCAGATAATCTCAATAGGATATGATTTAGTCATAAGAAATAATTTTTTCTGAGTGCTGCAGGTAAACAATTCTTCATTTTAGGCATAATGTGGATTTGAAGCTTTCTGGCAGGTACTTTAAGAGTAAGGCCATGGAATATTCTGCAGGTAAGTGTCCTCAGTGCCATCAGTAGGGGACTATGGCCAGAGCACTTGTCCTGTGAGGAGAAACTAAGGGACATGGGTTTTTTAGCCTGGAAAAGAGATGCTTTGGGGGAACCTAATGGCAACCTGCCAGCGTCTGCCAGAGGAGACAGATCTAGGCTCTTTTTGGAGGTGCGCGGCAGCAAGAAGAGAGACAGTGGTCATTAAATGTTCCTGGGAGGTTCAAACATGATGTAGAGAAAAGGTTTCCACCATCAGGACAGTCTATCTCTGGAGCAGGTTGCCCAGAGAGGTTCTGCCGTTTGGTGGGCTGGGCTGCACGCGAGTGAGAGAGTCATTTCCATCATTTCCAACTAAAGGGTTATTTACTGAGAAGCTGAGTTGCATGTTCTGCATTGGTGAGTTTTTAGGAGACAAGCTTCAAAGGTACTGAGTCCCACACAAATGCCAGTAGTTTTGCAACTGGGCATTTCCCTGTCCCATCAGGCAGGAAAAGGAGTTGTACATCTGCCAACAAGGTAAATATATCTACAACTGGAAATAAATGGTAAAATTCAAGCAGATCACCATTATTTCATGTATGTTAGGATGAACATACCGAAATGACTGAAATTTCATTTTGGGGGACTTTTGGGGGACAAATCTACAGTTTCCCCAAATGTCTCATATCCCTGTCTTCCCCTCTTCATCAGGTTACAAGATCAGATGGTGACTTTTTCTTAACCTCGATTAAAGATAACCATTCTTCTCACAAGAGGTATTAAGTAAATTCTAAATCTGTGAACATAGAGCAACACGATATTAAGTTAGGGGAGAGTTTATCCCTAAGGACCTTTATGGATGATGGGGGTTCACAAATCAGAAGCTCCTGAGTGAGGTTGGTCCTCTAAACGTAGCACATTTTTTTGTAAGCCAAAGCAGTGCATTATATATAGGATAATTGTACCATATTATCTTTTGCACAGCGGCCCTTCTAAAACTAGTGGCAATTAGAGGCTGTCTTTTTCAAGCTCATGAGAGACACACGTATTGATAAAATTTTACAAAAGCTGTTGTCCCTCATCCAACCAGGGAAGCAGACATTTTTAGATTTTAATTGGCACATGTTTTTCTTAGTGTCTTTGATTATCATTTTGTGAGTGTCCATTCAGCTTAAATGTTTCTTCAAATCCCCAGGCACAAAGCCAGAAATGAATGACCAGACTTATTCAGAAACCAGATATTTTCACTTCCATTTATTGTCTGCTGTAAGGAATAACTTCCCCTACATTATGAGATGCAGAACTGAAAAACTCTACAAGATTTCAGAGGATCTCCTGATACCGAGAAAAGGGCAGTTATTAATTGTTGTGCTTTTCTTCTGCAGCCCATGAGGACACAAGAGGTTCAAGGACCCCTTTGCATAACTTTGGGATTAGAAGTATTTCTCCACTTTAGAGGTACCTGGCATTTAAGGCTGATGGCGGGTAACAGGATCAAGTAGTGAATGGTATAACATTAGACTCATTGAAATTTATAAATCTGCAGGTTAGACTATGGAGAATTGGCTGTCGTGCATCAGAGCATCCGCTGTTTCTCAGTGGGGCAGGCAAGAATTTATCCCTTCTCCCTTTTTTTTATTGCGATTACAGGGACAAAGTTAGGTCTTAAAGGAACCGCATTTTTTTCCTTGTGTCTGTTTCAGATTTAATTGACTAATGATCAGTCTGGAGATACTGAGTCTTCTGATTTTCATTATCTAATGTTAGTCATGCTGTGGGTGTGAGAGAGAACTGGCTGCAGGGAATATCCTCAACTTGCGTGACTGAAAGTGGATTCAAGTTAAGCTGCATGAAGAATAAACAGAAGTGTATCATTTACCAGGGCTGTCGGTATTCAGCAGAATGAATTTTGATAAATGAGAGAAACAAACAAAGTCACCTGGACTGAGGAGCTCAGAGCCTGGAGAGTGGAAAAGATGGATTTCTTTAAGGCACAGCTACTAAAACTATCCAGAAATGGTATTCTGAAGAAGAAAACATGCAGGGAATGGCAATGCTAGAGTAAGTAGACAATTAATGAGGCTTAGAAAAAAACCCAAAAGATTGACAAATAGAGACAGCTGTGCCAGAGCCAGGGAAAGGGAGATGTAAAATGAGAACTGCTGAGCGGGGAGATAAGTTAGACCTGACAGATATGAAGTAGCAAAATGTTCTTTGTCCATATGAATAGAACAAGAAGAATGAAAGAAGTGAGGACCAAGTACAGACCGAGGATGCTCTACATACAGTTCCCAGGCTAAAAATTCTCACTCAAGCACCTAATGCAGGACTTAAACAGCATTTAAACCCCAAAACCATTTGCCTCCTTTTGTATAATGACCTGGTTAGAGTCCAGGAGTGCTCGTCTGTTTGCGTGCTCCCATGTTACCTTCACTGCATGCTCTTACTTGCAAGCATCTGTGCAAATCACCATTTAGGAAGGATTGCCGAGGTACAGATTATATGTGATCGGCAGGTTTGCTCAAGATGACACGTGACATAATAACAACAAAAAGTAAGGTCACTCTATCCCTCCGGTGGAAAAACAGGGGGTGAGTGAGTGGGAGAGGCAGCAAAAGTAGAGAGGAATTGATCAGATAATACCCGCATAACCGCACAGACTGCAGACAGGGTCAAGACCGCAGAAATGAGGGTGGGGAGAGAAGAGCTGCTATTTGGACTAAGAGGAGCTGAGTTTTTAGCAAATGCAGTACAGTCAGGGCTTAAAGGTCTTCTCAAAGGTTGAGCTAGGAAAACCCCATTACTGTGGTTGGCTAAATCTGCCTGAATCGCTCACTTCCAGATGTTACAGCACAAACCTCACTCCGTTATCATTTTAGGAGATTTACTAAATAGCTTTTCTGTTGTGCTGTGCAGATAAAATGCACTGCTTCCATTGCCCTCGCTAGTCCCGTCCCCTTTTATTCTGGTAGTCAATGGTCGAGATGAATGAGCCTCTGGGGAGATCGGATTCCCAGAGTGTAACTTCATAATTAGTTAGGGACAGTCAGGTAAATTGAGCCAGAGCCACTTGTACTGACACCACGTCAGGAAACAACCCTGTTGCTTCTAAAGGCTGGGAGATAAGTAGAGCTGCTGGTCTCATTGGGGTAGAGGTGTTGGAGGAAAGAGTGGTCACACAAGTAAGACTGAATTTGCATTGAGATGATCTGAAATCCGTTCTCAACTCAACTGAGATTTTACTTGTCCCTGTCTAAATGAAAAAAGAAACAACCACCCAGGCCATTCATTTGTTACTTACTGTAAAGCATCCGGAGAGAGGAAATGTATAAAATATCATATGAACCAGCAAGACCTGCTAGGAAACTATATTATGTTCCCTTCTGTTCAACAGGCTGGAAAGTCTTAACGTTTCCTGTCATGTTAAACTTCCTCTATGCTTTATAAATAATTTCTGGATGCAAAATATTTTCTAGTGTCTTGGCCCTGTTCTCAGGAATGCATGCTGAGGCAAGCTCCCCCACACATAAAACACTCAAATGGCTGTCCTTTTGGTTCCTTGCCAAGTGCTGTAGATTTTTCAAAGCTTCCAAAGCAGGTCCTGCCTATGGAAAAGCAGCTATGCAGATTATCGGCACCTGGAAAAAGTGAAAATTGCTTTATTGGAGGGAGGGACTGCAAAAGCGGTGAAAATAATTTTCTGTGTTTCGTGCCGATTTGAACTGAGAAACTGAGCTGAATTGCTGTTTGCCTCTCTCTAGGGCAGCAAATCTGGAAAAGCAAGGAATAGTGCGGAATATCTTCTCTCCCACTCCCAGTGCTAGGGAAAGGCCACCACTGGATGCTGCCAGAGAGCATCCAGGACCCAATGCCGGGGTCAAGGAAGAAAAGAGGGCTCAGTTCCTTCCTCCTTCCGCTCTCTGCCCCTTGAGCAAACCCAACCAAGAGGTGGGTGAAGCTGCTCAGTCTTGATGTAACCTGCCCCCACCAGGAGGACTCCCAGGAGCTTCGCTTTCTCCCGGCATTTGCCCGAGGGCATTGCACCTCTGCTCATTAACTCCGGGCAGGTCTGGGACACCACAGCTTGCACCCAGGAGAACGCTCGGAATCCATCACAAACCAAGCTAAATGTGCTCACAGCAGCAATCCTGCTGCTATTTCGTCAGGTCAATATGTAATTGTTTCTATTGCTGGAGGGCTTTATCACCCCCTTCATTAAGATGCAAATTTTACATTAATTAAAAATGCTGGGAGCATTTGCACAATTTATGACCAAATCTTAGCATCCAGCAACCCCCACGCTGGGGAGAGGCAGCAAGAGAGCTTTGAAACTGCTGAAATAAATCCTTATCTCAGAACACTGGGGATGTTTTAGTTGATAAAGGAGGTTCTTCTTGGACTTTTAAAATTAATTTGTTCTCCCTACATTGGAAAACAGACAAAGCAGAAGGAGCTCAAGCAGAATTTTTTTCTTACAGATAAACGTACCAGCTAAAACTATTCACATGCAAGAGAAAGGAAGAATAAAGATCTGAGCTTACGCTCTAATACAGCAATGTCAGTGATCTCATTTCTGCTTAACCCTCCCTTCCCAACGAGAAATTTTACGTATTCCCCTGTATAGCTGATCTTTTACAGCACTAGGAGCTTGGCTGCTGTGAACCCTCCGTTTTAATTGGAGTAAATCTCATCTTCTCCTAACTTGTCCGTAATGGTAACATTTCTTTTGTGATGTGTTGGGGTGAATGGGGAGTTGCTCCTTGGTGGCATGTACCAGGCCAGTGAGATGAGACCCTCTCCAGGGGGCTGTGGCCGCTTGATTTTCATGCGTTGAGCTGGGACATTTCCACCTGATGGCTCTTCTGAGGTGAGGAGCTGGAGCTGTGGGAGCCTGGGGTCACTGGTGCTCTGCACCTCACTCTCTTACTGGTACAGCTGCAGTGGGCTCCATGTCTGGCAGCTGGGAAGATGGGGGTCAGTCAAGGGGTGAAACCCTCCATGCCACCTCATGACACTTTCACAGCATGTGAAACCACCCTTCACATCTTGGTAGTGCATCCTTGGGTGACTGGACCCCATTCACCCTGCCCAAGGGGAGGAAGGTGTGTGATCTCCCCTACAGTGGGAAACGTCTGTAGTCCCACTGGTCCCACAGGACGCCTCATGGCTATGTCAAGAGGATCTACCTCCTACTGGATTCAGCTGGCCCACTTTGAATTTCCAGTGCCTTCACCTTACCAAGATGTAGTCTTTCCCCTTATTTCCCTCAAGGCATTAGCAATTCCCAGCTAGTTTACATCCCTCTGCCTCTGGGGCAGACAGTGGCAAACTTGGTCCTTACTTCTTCTGGGCACAAACAAATCACGGTGTGTCACTGGGGAAAAGAAAACACCCCCACAGCTGCAAAAATAGACCTGATGTGAAAATACCTTCCCCCTCGGGATTGAAATAAATGGCAATTGAGGGTGGCAGCTCTTTGCACACCCTGGCGTCCTTGCAGGTGCAGGAGAAGCAGCAGTGTGACCGGTGTGTGTCACCGTGCATGCCTGACAGTGCCCGGGGTGTGAGGGGAGAGCAGGCCAGGCTGGTGCAGGGCTCGATCCCAACCTGCTTCTCATGCCTGGGTGTGAGTTTTCTGTTTCTGCTCTTCATCTCCTGGAAAGGATAGTCACACGCCCCCAGTTCCAGCAGTGTGTCCAGCACCTATTTCTGGTACGCGTATAGATCAGTAGCAATTTCTACCGAGGTAAATGTTGTTACTCATTATAAAATTGGCATAAGGAAGGTTAGAATCAGCCTCCCGAGGGGCTGTTAGTGGGCCCTGGAGAGCCTGTGTATATCTGCGTATGGGCATGTATACGTGAGCAAGAGGAAGGGAGGCTGAACTCAAAATATAGCAATTATTCACATTGCAATGCTACCATAACGAGCACTGCCTGGGATGAGAGGGGCTGCTGTAGTGCCAAGCACTGTACAAGCCAGGAATAAAGCAGAGGGTCCTTCTGCAAAGAGCCCGCTCTCTTGTTTAGTGACAGATGTAACAGGTGAATGAAATGAAAATGTGGGAGTGGGGAAGGATGGGATAATTATAGATGTTTGCCTTTGTCCAGCTTCACTATGGACACAGAGTTACTGCTGGGGCCCAGATCATGCTTGGCTTTCTGTAGAGTTTAGGGCATTGCCGGGTTTGGTCTGTTATTTATGCAGAGTGACCGAACGGAGGCATTAATTTCTGTGAGGCAAGACTATGGCTCCCTGTAGATTGTACAGTGGATACTGGATGGCTGTGCTTCTCGTTCTGGTGGTAGATAAATTGTCTGCGAGAATTCAGTATCATCTGAGACGACATTATTTGGATTGTTTCCACATTCGCAGCCCTGGTAGTAAAACGCATTAAATAAAAGAAATGAAAGATGATTTGTTTTTCAGTCTGTTGAAGTATTCCAAGATTTCAGGGGGAAAAAAAAATCATCCTGATAGATCCAGAGTTATAAATAGCAGCGCTGCATGTACTGGGGTAAGCGCTGCATTCCTCTGGGTACTTGTAAGAAAAAGGATCAAGAGAATGTGGAACTCCTAAAATTTATGGTGGTCCTTGGACGGATGTGATGTGTTAGTAAAGGCAAGGCACATACCAAACATGAAGTCCACTAGCTGCTGAAGATTTATAACTCCCAGCATCTCCGTCCCAATGGCACCATATGTTTATATGGACTGTAGGTTTATTATTGGAAATTGACGGTCTGCCTCATCGCTTCTTACTGGAATCTCATGGATTTTTTTTCTGAAGGGCATGGGGAGTAATCCATGCTCCTGCTTATACCCTGGGTCTATTTTGGTTTAAAGTAACATCTAAGATATGCGTTCTTTTTTCTTAGCAAGGAACAGGATTTCTTAGCAAGGAACAGGCAGCCGGCCACCTCATTTCCATATCTCTTGCTGTAAAGCCTTGTCTTCATATGTAAGTATTTTATACAAATTTACACTTTCCTGGTACTGTACATACATCACGTCATTTGAGCTGGGTGTAAAACAATTCCCCTGCCTGAAAAGCTGCCAAAAATCCAGGAGCATCCCCAGTCTGCAGCAGGAATAGCTCTGAAAAGCTGTCAAAACAGAGGAAGCAAGAGAGGGGGACTGGGTTGGATGCGTTTCCCAAGCAGACGGGGAGACTGGGCGACGCTGAAGCTCAGCACCCTGGTGGTCCCCTGGGTTGCCCCATTGGTGGCAGGGACATGGTGGTGGATCAGAGCTGACACATGGCAGAGCCCAGCGTGACTGCACCAAGCTGGTGAGAAGGACAGGCGTGGGAATGGCCATGGACAAGAGAAGGTCCGAACGTGCCGTGGGACCTGATGGACAGGGGTGGCTTGGTGACAGATGCCCAGGAAGGAGGCACAGCCCAACTCAACGCCCTACCCAGAGCACACAGGCGGCCGAAAGCTGCCGTTTTGGCTACCTGTCCTTTGCAGCTGGAGGGATGCGAGCTGTAATTTGCTAGGGGAAAACGAGCTGACTATTTTCCCAGGCACTCGTTCCCAGGAGACGGTGGCAGGTGTGGACGCCCCCGGGATGGTGGCCCTCCCATCCAGGGAAGGGAGGGTCCCTCGCACCCTCTGCTGAGACTTCAGACCTGCCGGTAGCAGGAAATGATCTCTTAGACAAGTACACCCTTGGGTACTTGTGGTAGCTAAAATAATATTATGTACTCCATGGAGATGGGATTGTTGTGGTTAACCAATGTGTAACCCACGCTATTAAGCAGTTCCTGCTCACACTGAGGGCTATGTTATATTTAACATTATTTTAGTTACCTATGGTCTAAGGAGATGCTTTCTTCTAGTATAAGCCAGGACTTTGTCAGCTTGTTGCTTCTTCTGCCCTGCTCTCAGGTCACAGTTATCCCAAGGACAGAAATGCAGACTTTAAGGGTATATCCTCACTGGTGGATTTAACTGTATCTAGGACCAGTTCCCGCACCTCAGACAGGTTGGGTGCCCATCAGTGTCATCTCCACATCCCCGTTCAGGCTGGCCACATCCAAACAGGCATCTGGGAATAGCCTCTGGCCCCTGTTAATCCTAAACTCTGCCCAGGGATTGCGAGGGCAGCACTGGTGGCCCAGACCTAAACCATGCCAGGTCAGGGCCGACAATTTAACAGCACCTGTGATCAAGTTTCAGGGCCTAAACCTGCAAGCCTGGACCTTCAGGATGAGTTCATTAGTATGGATGTAACCTCTGTGTTCTCCATGGGGAAGGAAAGGAAACAGGAAAAACTTCTCACTTATTTACATAAACTATTATGCCGCTTACCCAAAATGCTGCCTACTAATACATTAATTTGGCTGGAATCTGTTTAGGTTTTGATTTCACAAGCAATAAGAGACTCTGTACATCACCACTGCTGTGAAAGGACACTCAAAAAGCAGCAGAAGGCCACAGGCATCGCCCCGGTGGCCCAGATCTGACCCAGTGCTTCCCAGGAGGGCAGCATACCTGAAGTTTGATCTGGGCCAGAACAATGTCCCACCAGCTTAATGGCATGCATTGCTTAGCTTTCTAGTTGAGATGAAGCCAGTAATACCCAATTTTGAACTTACTGGTGTAATTAAACGTCACACACACTTAAAAGTTACCTGTCTCATCCCAGACACAGCAATGTCAGTAGGGCTGAGGGGGTCTCACCTCTTGGTGGGTCTGGCCATCAGAAATACATCTGTAATCACACATGAAATGTTTGGAAGAAGCAGGGGTCAAAGCAGGGCCCATGCCAGGCTTACACAAACAAATCCAATCTCTCTCTCACTTTCCTAATTCTGTTTTTGTGCTGCAAAGACCCAAAACACTTCCTCGTACAAAATGAAAATGCACAGAGAGTCCCTTTGTGAAGCAGTGTTTAATTTCCAGGCTGGCAGCATTTCAACCCTTGGACCAATCTTCTAAAATAAAAATTGCCCAACTGGCTGAAGACCTCCTTCTGTTTCTGGATTAATGTGCTCCGCTCCTGTTGATTTATAGGAGCTGTGACTTCATGACCTCAACACATGCTCCGAAGAAAATAAGTTTGGGCCAGGAGTTTCTGGAGTTCAGGGGATAACTCCAGAAACCAGGAGTTACCTGATGAAAAACAAAGCAAAGGGAGGTGGATTCGGTCTGTCTCTGAGCACCGTGCCTGGCGTTAAGGTGCCCCATGCCATCACGATTGCAGAGAGTGCAGGAGGTGCTGCTCCTCCACAAGCATCCATCTGCTGCTCAGCTGGGAGGATGGAGATAGGGAGAGATGCCATTCCCTTTCTGAGGCGCTCAGTGCTTTCATCCCCCCATAGGCCCACCAGCTGCATGTCCTCAGCTGTCCCCAGCAGCTGATGGCCTCCAAGCACCGTCTCACCGGCCAGCCCAGCCTGGAGGGTGCTGCGCCTCTGAGTTCAGCCCGAACAAGATAAGGGGCTGCGAGAATACAGCTTGGTCAGAGTCACGGCATGGTCCAATCACGGACACCCTGTCTGATGGATTTGCCTTATCTGAGCGGAAAAAGCACCGCCTGCAACTCTGCCCCAGCGTAAAGGTAACCAAATTGATCGTGTGTGTCTGCAATTAGCAAGTCCTCGCAGAGTTTCAACAGAGCCAGGAAGAAGAAAGACAGAACAGCGATAACGGAGGGACAGCTTTCTGCATACATTGGGCTGGCAAGGACACAAAGGACACACACAGAGGATTCAATTTTTTTTTCTAATTTCATCTGACATTCAGCAATCGTAACTTTTCATTTGAGTAATAAATGGGTTTGTCCTTTCCAGCAAAACTGCTGTGGACATATTATTCCCTTTATGGTGTGTTTTGCTGAATTCCAGATGTTGCTGTTTATTCAAGACAAAGTTCATCCAAAGAAGGGTCAAGAAAAAAAAAACCAAGAGTTTTGCTGAAAGCAAAAAAAAAAAAAAAAAAGACAGTATTTTTAGAACAGTTAGTTTTTGTAGGTATTGCTGTTAGATGGAGCTTTATGCTGAGCTGAATTATGGCAGTGCAGTGAGTCATTTTGGGGGAGTGAAACTGACTGTCAGTGCTCGCTTCCCCCATTAACCTCTTTTAACGTGAACTTGTGAAATAATATGTGGTCTGGGAGATGTGGAACAAGTGACTACTCATTGAGATAGCATCTTTCCTGATGTGACAGTGAAAGAAATAACCCTTTGCTTATCTCAGCCTGTACAGTGCCACTCTGTACAGGTGGAGATGGAGCAAGCAGGGGAAATATGTGATTAAGGATGCTGCTTATTTGGGTAATGCCCTAATTTTCTGTGTCTTGGATGAGATCCCCAGTGTGCTAGGCGCTGTACGGAGCAAAACCCAATCCCCACTAGAGCATTTAAAGGCAAAAACAAGACGCCACAGGCCTTCCTCAGAGACACGAAGAAGAAGAAACATTCTTCAATTGCTCTCTTTAAGAATTACAAAAACATTGCTTGCATTTTAACTAGCTTTCAATCTTGGGGATATAGGCAGAAGCAACTCAGACCACTGGTCCTGTACAGCCCTTCCTCAGGAGCAGCAGGAGCAGGAAGAGGAGCAGAGGGAGTCGATGTGGCTGTACCACCCAGTCAATAGGATACCAGGTGGCTGTAGAGCAGCCTTGGGGTAGCTCTGAAATAGCAAACCTCCGACTGTAGTCCCGTCTTGGTTTCTGGAGTGAGAAGATGACTTAAAGTTGATTTTAGTCCCTCAGCATAACTTAACTGAGGCTGTGAATTTTCCTCCAGTTTTGGTAGATTTCCTCCATACTGAATAGGAAAATAAGCACAATAAAAGCAAGAGGATTGCTTTATTTGCAGGTAAGATGGGTGCAAGAGTGGCTTGGTACCTGCTGTTGGTGGTTAAAGGCCGCTGAGATATTTAACAGTCTATTTGAACTACTTACACTCCCTGGAACTGCATGTTCAGATCCTAACCCAGCCTTTCATCCCTGTCAGGTGGGGTGAAACCACTCCTGATGGGCAACAAACCCCTGCATGAGGACGTTTTGAAGTGTGGGTATGTCCTCCCTGCCCATCTGCTGCCGGGCTGCCATGACAACAGACTGAGGTGCAGAGGGAGTCTTCTCTGTGACCAAGGGGCGTGATGGAGAGGTTTCCTCTGGGAATCACCTTCTCAGGAAGACAGGAGGCTGAAATCCCCCTGATCCCATGGAGGTGGGAATAGAGGTGCATGGCATCGTGTCTGAAGATACTTTATGCTGGGCTGGAAATGAACAGCAATGCAAAATCCTCATGAAGCACGAAAAGCTGGTAGCTATCCCCTGGCCAGATACAATGTTTGGCAAATTCCTGAGCAAGGAACCTTTGGAGCACACCAAGAGCCTGTCAGGCGTGTTGGCTCTTACCAAGTTGAGCTTTCTCTCTGCAGACATGAGGGGTTGATCTCAGAGACACGTGCGTCTGGGGGGCCTGCCTATGCCTTCAGCCCACAGCTCTCCCACCACCCTGCAGCAACCCCTGCCACCTCTCTTGGGACGGCTTCGGGGTGAGTTTCTGGGTGCTGGCAGGAGGTTGCCGCACAAAAAGAAATGCCGGTGATGCCGAGCAAAGGGTTTTTTTCAAGCTGAACCTGGTCTTGTGTCTTTATCTCCATGCAAGACATCCCAGGAGGAAGGGGAGGATGTGTCAGTGCTGGGAGCGATCACCTTGAGGCAGCAGATCTGAGGGGCGAATGGAAGACTAAAATGTGAAATGCTTGTGCTCAGACAGATCTTTTTGAGTACCTTTGGCCTTGCTCATGAAGAGTTTTTATCTTGTTTCCCCCAGGAACATTTTCTCCCCTTCCAGAAGGAGCGAAGGCAGTAATGGGTGGTTGTCCCTATGAGCTGTGTTCCCTGACTTGATGGCTCCCCAGGGTTTCTGTTTCCCATAGGCTTGGTACCTTCTTAATTAAAAAATCATTAGGTTTCAAATAAATATTTTTTATTTGTCTGCCTTCAGGAAGGGGGAAGGGGAAACAACCTCTCCTCTACTTGCCGGCAAGAATATTTACCTACAGACACAGACTAATCTGACTTTTAAGCAAACAGATCAATATTTGCTTTTCACCACATGGAAACTTGCTGTTAGCATTCCTGGTACAGAAATTAATAAATATTGATGTTAGGGGCCAGCTATTTGGCTGGTATATGGCTGATACATTCTGCTTCAATTCAGCAGAGTCAGTTTATTCCAGCAGAGAAGCTGTCCTCATATTTTTCCTAGTTGTAGCAAATTTTGTTTCCAAAATGAAGTTACAATCAAGATGATAGAAAAGAAATGATAAGCGGAAAATTAACTGCATGAGATCAAACAGGAATCAGCTTGGGCACCTGGAGGGGTGGAGGCTCGATTCATTTTAGGGAGCGGAGTGCTGGTGCAGGTTGGGTTACTGCCTGACTGCCTGCACATACATATCTCAGGTTTCTGAAGTCATAAGATTATTCATATTTGCTTACATTATAGTCTCTGCTAGGAGCAATAATGCATCACTCCTTCTGTGTTTTTCATGAGGAAATACATAGCATTAGGCAGCCTACACTCTACAGAGACAAGGTAAGTAGAAAGTGGGAGATAACATTATCGTTATACCCATTTATGGCCTGGGAAGATTAGGGGAAGCAGATTAAGGCGCATGCCTGTGGCAGGCTGTGGCAGACAGAACAGTTAAAGGCTGATGTCCTAAGACCCTCATTAGTGTCCTCCTTGTACGATCACCTCTCCCTTGAGAACAACCTTATCTCATTGGGAGAGATGAAATTTGAGGTATGCTGACTAACCCTGTAACAGATCCTTTCCAAAACAGGGGCGTATTTTGCAAATAGATATATTTTTAATTTGAAAATTAGTAAAAGGGACCCAATAGATCTATCACAGGTATCACTGTTGCCTTTGGCTTGCTGGGTACGCAGGAACCAGCAGAGCTGAACCGAGCTCCATCTCCAGTGATGCCTGAGGAGGTGGAAGAGGGTGAAAAGCTCTTCCTGTACCACCAAGCCAGGAGAATGAACACAGACCATCCCCACATCTCTGGTTTGCATTCACTTTGCTGTACACAAACCGTCTCCCCAGCTGGGACTTGCCCTTCTTCCACAGTAGGGTGGTGAAAGGAGGATAAACTTCCTTACATGCATCCCAGCTTACAGCACGTATTTAGTTATTTGTGACGGCGCAGAGGTGCTGGGCAGCTCTTAGCACTGCCACAACCTGCCCCTGTCCCAGAGCCGTGTTTTCTGTGGGCACGGCAGCCTGCGACGGAAGAAATTGACAGTCTGCTGACAATTTCCACACATGATGTTAGCAGGTCAATCTCGACACGGGTTCATGGACACACATATTCTGATGATTTTCCCTCTATTTTATACAGTCCTGAACTCTAGTAAAAACTACTAATGTCTACCTTTAATAATATTAGTAGCAGTATCGCTAATGATGCTCTGAAGGCTGCTGCTGGTGAGCATTGCCACGGACTAGACAAGGCGCTGGACCACCTTCCCTGCACCTGCACACACCTTGCTGGGTAATATGATGGCCAAGCTGGTGTCCTTGCATGATTGCATGTTACCTATGACACATAAACAGAATGTTGTCCCCTGCCTCCTTGCTTCCCTGATGGATCCCATTAACGTCACCTTGTGTTAGGTTGCCGTACCAGATGGCATCAATGGCTGGGCTGTGTGGTAACATGGCTTGGTCAGATAGGAGGTTGGTGATAGGTGCTCCTAGAAATAGGAGCGTAGTGTTGTGTACATGTCTGGTGCCAGCCAAGAGGTCTGGGTTCCCACAGCAGCACGCCTTTGAAATTCATCTTGCTGCTGTCCCTGAACAGCTATGTCACACTGTGACTTTTGGTTTCGCATGTCATTAGTAGACTTTTTAATACCATAGAATCATAGAATGGTTCAGATTGGAAGGGACCTTAAAGATCATGTAGTTCCAACCTCCCTGCCATAGGCAGGGACACCTCCCATACCATGGTGTCGTCAGCTTGAGTATTCAGAGAGGAGCTCCCTTCCCCTTACTCCCAAAATTGCACTTGGATTCCTAAAATTATTCTGTCACACCAGTGAGAGACAGAGACTCCAAGCTGTGTGTTTCCTCTGGCTGATGCAGAGGGGAAAGCAGAGGGGTTCAGCTCCACACCCTGCTGGGGTGGCAGAGCTGGCTAGGAGCAGTGGCATGGAGGGACACGGGCTTAATCATCAAACAGAGCACTCAGGAGCTGGAACATGTCCACTGCACAGTGGCACGATCTGAGAAGATGTTTAAGGTCACAGCTGGAAAACAAACACAGAAAAAATAACCACGGATTACGAGGCTGTTTGAGATCTACGTACATATACTGTTTTGACAGCAGAAATTATAAACAGATCATTTTTGTTGACCTCTGCCCTACAATCTGTTTGAAAGCAATTCCTGCCTTTTATCTGAGAAACTGATGGTGGAAAACATTGCTTGCATGGAAAATCCTGTCTCGGTCATCTCTTGCCCAATGGTTCATTTCCTAATTCTGATTGACCAAGTTAATACTCATACTTCCTTGGCACTACCTGAGCGTGAGTTCCTGTGGTGCTGCTGCTGGGTCTGCCCTGATGAATCAGAGCTGAAATGTCTGTGATGGACAGATAAAAGGAGGATGACACTTCAGGCAGCAGAAACCATGAGGCAGCCACATGTAACAGCCTATTCCACAATACTTTCACCAGGGGCGGAGGAGGAAAGTAGAAAAGGGAGATATGGGAAGGAAAGAGGCAATAGGAGGAAAAGCAGGGCATGGATCAGAACAAACAGCCAGAACATAGAATAAAAAACATTTCCAAAGTAGAAAAAAAGTGTCTCCCATCTGCTCTACTTTGCCCTGGTTACTTAACAGAAGTGCTACAGGCTTCCCACCCCTCTTTTTTAGTTACTGATGACAGCAGGGGAGAACAAGGCTGTTTCAGCACATTGCCTCTCCTCACTACTGGGCTTGACCTGCTGCTTGCTCTTCCCTTCCTGGGAGAGCAGCAAGGTAGAAGCAGGGGACTGGGGCTCCAGGGCACCCTTCCTGGGAGGTGAGGTGAGGGCAGCAAGACAGTAAGCATCTGGGAGGTGGCAGATTTGACCAAGCAGCCAAAGCTGTGCTACTGCCAGGGTCTGATGCTACAAGCGAGGCAGGAACTGTAAGGAGAGGAAGAAAAGTCTCTCTCAGATTACTAGAAACAGATCCTGGTGTTTAGGCTGGTTTCACTCTCCTGTGAAATGTGCAGGCTCTGTTGACCATGCTGCATTGACCACTCCTCTGCGGTGGTCAGTACTGCTTGTATGGTAGCAATAGCGTCCAGCTCGGGAGCCCTCAGCACAAGAAGGACATGGACCTGTTGGAGCAGGTCCAGAGGAGGCAACAAAGATGATCAGAGCACCTGGAGCTATGAGGACAGGCTGAAGGAGTCGGGGTTGTTCAGCCTGGAGAAGAGAAGGCTCTGGGGAGACCTTATAGCCCCTTCAGTACCTGAAGGGGTCCTACAGGAAGGATGGGGAGGGACTCTTTATCAGGGAATGTAATGATAGGACATGGGATAATAGTTTCAAACTGAAGGGGGGTAGATTTAGATTGGATATTAGGAAGAAATTCTTTACTGTGAAGGTGGTGAGATACTGGAACAGGTTGCCCAGAGAAGCTGTGGCTGCCCCATCCCTGGAGATGTTCAAGCCCAGGCTGGATGGGGCTTTGAGCAGCCTGGTCTAGTGGGAGGTGTCCCTGCCCATGGCAGGGGGGTTGGAACTAGATGATCTTTAAGGTCCCTTCTAACCCGAACCAGTCTATGATTCTATAATAATAGCATTGCTGTACCCATGATGGGTTGAGGATTTTGCTCAATTAATCTAAGAATCTGAGAGATTACACATGTCTTTACAAACATGTCTGTTAAAGGATAACGGTGGTCATCCTTTAAGCAGCTCTTTACACGCAATCATCTTGAAGTGTGGTTTTCCAGGGCTGAGGTCCAGCAGGCCCCAAGAAACCCCTCCCCAGGCACAGAGCCTTTGCTAGACCTGTGTCTGTGTCCCCCCAGTTAGCACTGAAAAACCTCCTTGTGGAATCATTATTGCAGACCATTTGCTGGTCTGGATCAGTGCCTGATTCTTGCAGATGTATTTGGTTTTCCCCCAGCACTGTCGCTGCCAGGGCAGTTATAAGAGTGATTAAAGCTGCAGAGGATGCAGAGTTAGAGCCAAGAGAGGCTGTTTCCCCCACCTTCGTCCTGAGATTGGTTTTTATCTGCATGCTACTGCATTAGATATCTGCATCCATGGAAGATATTCTTAATACAAGAGCAATTGAGACCTCTTGTCTAGTTGTGTCCTGCCTACCCACTGCTGGCCAGACACATTGCTCCCAGGGCATGGTGGCCAACTGGGTGATAATTCAAATCCATCTCTCTTATTTCGAAAGCACTGATTTTGACCCCAGCCCTGTGGTCTGCGTTAGCCCTTTTTCATTTCTGACATGACTCAGTTGTCACTGGTACCTCCCTGGTCTTGGGTACATGCCATCACTGCTGCTCTACATGCTCAGCCGATCGCCAGCCCTGCTCCTCTACCCAGCCAGGTGTGGGTTCAGCTCCATCGTGCAGAGTAGGACATCATGAGGCCACCTACCCTGGAACACCTCACAGCTACACTCTTGTCCTAAAAACAGTAGACACAGAGAAACTGCCTGGTGGGAACAGTCCATAGTTCATGGCCTGTCCAGCAGCTGCCTGGAAGAGTGTTAAATGGTGTGAGGACAAAAACCATGCCAACAATGGAGCTAATATCCTATCGATGTGGAAGGCTCCAGGCCTGTGCCCTGGTCCTATTTAATTTCCTAAATCAGACACGACCCAGATTATCTAATTTCAGTAAGCCATGTAGGGAGAATATCACTCTAATTCTCTCTAGAAGATGAAGCCTCACCCTGGGTGTCCTACCTAAGGGTCCATACAAAACCTTGACGGTGGAGGGAAGACAACAGGATGCATCTCCTGGCCAGCTCTATGCCCACACCAGGGGTGCTCACACCCACTGGGCAGCACGTGTGCTGCTACCTCTGTGGTCTCTTGCTCCCAGATATTTCACAGACACATCAGCTCAAAACTAAGCAGCAACATTTTTACTGGGACATCTTCTACCTCATCCGTTCTTACAGAGCAGGATCTGGGCAGGAAACACCTGCTTCGGAGACTGTGGCAGCCTGAGGTCTCAAATGAGCTGTGGCAAAACGTGGAGTAAACACAGCCAGTGCATAACAAAGTGGTGTCCGGAAGCAAATTCTTCCTATCAGAAAGAAAACTGAATCTTACCCTTGTTTCCCCAAATCCTCTCTGTTTCCCAGCTAAGACCCAACAATTTCAAGCATCCCAGGCATGCAAGGAAATACTGCTGACGTCAGGCTGCCAGAGGCCAGGGAGAGGGGATGGAGCTCAGGAAGTCTGTGCCCCTGACAATGAAACAGACACTGTGCAGAGAGCATATTCTGGGTCATAAAAGGGTTTCCCCAATGCGCAATCTGTCTGAGACAATTTTCTATTTAAAGGCCTCAGCTGTAGCCTGAGGAAGGGGCAGTGGAGCTCCGCGTGAATCATCCATCCTGTCCGAGAGAATCCTGAGGTGGGAGATTTCCTGTGTTCAGAAAGAAAACAAGGCGCGCAGTCACGGCTGGTGCCAGAAGGGAACCCAACACCATCTAATGGGGACCTCGATGAGGTCATCCAGGAACCCAGATGTAATGCTCGTCTGCCATTAATTCCTCACACTCAGAAAAACAAGAGCCGCAAGCTCTCTTGCTGATGGGTGTGTTATGCTGGAGTAGGTCCACAAAATGGGTGGAGGTTGTCCCACCACAACAACCAGCTACAGTCAGGTCATACCAGCGGAGGAGGTGGTTCACAGCCATAGTCACCATGCCCTTCCTGGCTGCTGTAAGCAAGGGGAGCCTTCCATCCCAGCCCCACCGCTCAAGAAGGCAAACTGCGGTCAAGGCAGTCAAGTCCATCCCCACAGTGGTTCATGAGCTCCATAAGTATTCTACTACCTGCTTACCTCAGAAAAGGACTTCAACTTATTCGTCGTGGGGAAGAAGCTTCAAGTTACAAAACACTGCCATTCACTGAATCAACAATGAATCATGCCCATACTCAGCATGCAAAGAAGATTTCAGCCACAGGAATGCTTACAGTGCTGTCTGCCATAAATAAAGGTGTGAAAGTGATAAAATACAGGGCACCATTAGCTTACCTGTGTAAACCCAGTTATCAACAACACTTAAGTTTTTCATTTGTGCTTGAGGCTAAACTTCTTTTCATTCACTACATTTAAAATGGGATTAAGGGTGTGGTTTTCAAATTTTTTTTTTTGTCTAATTTTTCCCTTATTGAACCATTGAGCATTTCAGTGGAAGCATCCCAGGGAGCACAGAAGAGCAGTAAGTACGTGTCTTACTGGAAACACTGCAGTCAGACATGCAAAATGCTGATCTGCTAAAAATTCTGTGCACTGATTCAATTGCATTCACATCATTTTGGTAAGTTAACTTTTTATGATCAGGGTTCATATTGGATTGGACAGTTTTTATTTGTGTCACTCCAGCTTCACGTCAGATGGAAAAGACATAGTAGGTCACCCAGTCTCTTGGGCAGAGATTATCCTACCAAAGCAGTTTTTGAGAACTATTTCATAGTGAGTAACACTTGCAATCATTTTCTATAGCATATTATCCTAACCTCAAAAACCACTTCCATTTATTTGCCTAAGCTTTGCATTATCTCTAAATTAAGCATTGTATTTAACTATGCACTTTCATAACAACTCGTGCCATAGTCCTTCTTTTTGTGTTGTTCATTAGATTAAAGAAGTTAATTTCTATTAGAAACACTTGGTAAACAAACAGGGGAAAAGATCTTTGTCTGCGAGTGTGCTACAGATGCAGTCCTCACTAATGGTGTCTTTATGGAAGAAGTTTGTAAATGTTTGACAGGAGAGGTGGGGTTTATCCGACCAACTCCAGATGTTCACACTGTAAATTTCTGCCTATGAGCTAAGTGTCTAGACTGTTTTTATAGTCAACGGAGAAATGCACTTCAGGATGCATTTTTCCTTGTTCTAATCCTAACGGCTCTGATATTGCACCCTGAATTTGCCTATTTCTTTCCAGTGTCTGTAAGTAAAGGGAACCTGAAGTGACTAGCACTGATGCAGATGTCCAGGCTATGTCAGCACTAGAAAACTAAAAAGCCAGGGATCATTCTCTGGCACTAAAGATGAGAGGCAAGGAATGGCATAAATTACTCTTGCCATCAAAAGTAGTGAGGTTGCCCCAAAGTGACTGCTACCATCCTGACCTGAGCTCACCTGGCCTTTGGGAGAGCACTAGGTGGCCCAGGTCAAAGTAGCGCTGGGGACTGTTGCAGCAACTGGGACGGTCTAGCACTGTGGATGGCCAAGCCACAGAAGGAAACCATGGTAGCTGGCATAGACATTTATGTTGTAGACACGAGACACGGCAAGTCAAGAGAAGTGAATCCTACCAAACGTCTTGGAGGTGTTCAGGTCCTCTTCTGCTGTCTTCACTGACTGTAAATGTGAATGATTTGGTTGCTGCTTGGATGCTGTTGGTGTTTCTTCTGCAGGCAGCTATGGTGGCTGGTTAATATTTGGCAGCACTGAACTTTCTGCTTATCTTTCCTGAAGCTTGAAGGTAGCTTTTGTCAGTGCCCCCAGCTCTTTCCACAGGCCATGCAGGAAAAGGATGGCTCATTTGCCTCTGTAGAGATTTCCCTAAATTGATTTCCCTCTAGTGGATTTGTGCTGATGAAAGGATGAAGCTTTTCACTTGCTATTTGGTGATGATTAATATCACTGGGGATAGTATTGTAAGATCAAGCAATGCCTTTGCTAAACCCAAAGGGCTTCCTGAGTGAAGTTTTTCTGCTCCTTTGATGCCAAGACATGGCTCTTCCCATTCATACCAGCACCAATTGCCAACTGCACCCACCAAAGTAGCAGCATCCTTTCGTAAACCCTCAGTCTGGTTGGAACATTAGCTGTCAATATAATGGAAAAATCCAATCCTTTTTTTCATCTAGATTTGCATAGTGGTAACACCATGTGGTACATTCACTTTTTACACAGTAAAACTTGCTTATTTGTAAGTTTCTTTCTGCAAGACACGTCACTGACACCAATAGCTATTCCTGTGAGTAAATACCATGTATGCTAAACCTATTAAAAACAGATTCTGATCACAGTTTTAGTGGTGCAAGTAGAAAATGACCATGCCCAGAGTCTGTCTGCTAGGGAAATAACACCTGAAATAATGCCATACAGCTGGGGCACCTGATTCTTCGCATTATTTGGCTTTATCTCAGCAGTTTCAGTGAGACTTCTCCATACAGCAGCATAAATGAGAGGCAAGTCTGACCCCAGATGTAGAGGATGGACATAAATGAAAATAAAACTCAAAAGCAAAGAATGGATGTTTCAGTCCAACTGCAACATAAAAAATAACAAAAATGGGATATGAGAATTGAGGGGAATCTAGAAATCCTGACGTGACATTGCAACTACTTCTTTTTAGGTCTGAAGTCTTGCTCTTTGATGGTGCATTATGGAGGTTTTATCTATATGCTTTCTCTTCCATGTGAAAATACCAGTTTTCAATTAAGGAATCTTACTTTTATAGTGAGTTGTTAGATTTTATTCCTGAAGTTTTAAAACAGAAGGAAGAATATTGATAGGGAGAGTGCTAATATACATCCCAGGAAAAATTCCTAAAGAGGAGTTCTTGGAAATTGCTCTCCAGACCAGTTTCTGCACAAATGAGGGGTGCCACAAAAAATGATAATCCCTATTAATTAAATCTTTTGGTGTTGGAGAACAAATGGAGGCACATCTGAAAGCTGAAGGGATTTGCAACGTGACTCAGTCTTTTTGCCTCTAGGCCACCACTTCAGATTCAGTGCGGGCTGGTAGCAACTGAAAGTCATTATTGTCTGACAGCTGTTTGGAGACCTCTGGGAAATGAGTTTGTGTTATCCTGCTACCAGTGGTAGAGTGACTGATGCAGCATCAAGTAATCTATCCTCCCTACAGGGGTTAATTGGTATTTTCCTCCATGATAGTAGAGAAACTGTAGCTAAAACAGGCATAAAGCAAAATTATCATCCTGTCATTTTATCACCAGCATCAGTCACATTCTTATTTTCATGCACTAAAGTGCTAATGCTATGTGCACCTTGCCACCATGGTGTCTGGACACCAAACATAGGAGGTATCATCAGGATGCCATGATACCCCAGGGGCTGGCATCGCTCAACTTATCGATAAAGCTCACATGGAAGGAAGAGCTGGGATGGGGAAGGGAGGTGAACCTCTCTATCCAGCCCCTAGGATCTATCATCACTTTGTACCACTTGTGCTGTCTGCCATGGCACAGTTTCTGCTCATCTCTGTATACGAAACACAGGCACAAAGCAGCATAAATGACCTGTCGGTCAGCTTCCTCCTGCTCACCTCCTGACTCCTCCACCATTCACTCCTGCCATCAGGAAACTTTGCCTCGGTTTCTTGACTGGTGGCATCGGCACGTGCATAGCTGGCTCTGGTGCACCTGTGAGCACGCGATCAGGTTAACTGAGTGCCCAAGGCAGCTTTAGACGGGCCACTGAAGTAAAGTATCAACAAGCTTCGGGTGGGGGAAAGCTGGCAAAATGCATTTGGAATTGTTGGCACTTTGCATTTTTGCCATTCTTTTGCAATTTTTTTTGCAAAAATTTGTAAAGAACCTGTCTCCATCACATTTTTTGGTCCAGCACTAACACTCCCCAAATCCACGTTTACTGTCCCATTGAACTTCAGTTTTACAGACACTGACTCACATCACAGAGGAAACCATCTCAATTTACCCTGACCACGTTCACCCTAACCACATAAGGAAATTAGGCTCACAATGACTACTGGGATTTCCTGTTTTTTCCCCATTAGAGGCTGACTGATGGAGGGATCTGCACCCAGAGATGCTTTCCTGGCAGACTTTGTTTCACATATTTTTCCCATTTACCTTGCTGTGCTCTCAGCTGCCTTCGTGACTGGTACAGCCTCCTCCAGACAGTGGTTCATTTCCTTCAAAAATGAAAGTTCAAACCAGATGCATTGCCCTCCAGAGAGGCCCGTTTCCCTCCACCAACTGAAAGCTGCTTTGAACGAAGTGGCCAGACTTAGATGTTTGCCTTTGAGATGCCTAATAGAAGGAGACGTGCATCTTAGCATGTGCATTTCTAGAGAAACCTGACAAAAAAGAGAAGCAAAGAAAAAAAAAAAAAAAGAGTTTAGAGACCTGGAAAAATAAGTTGAGAGTTAAAGTGATCGGTTTGATTTATATAGGAAAAGAAGATTTAGTGGCAACTCAGTTACAGTCAATAAAAAGGTTAAAATGTTAAAGAGCTTTTAAAATCTAATGGAGAAGGACATGACAAGAAGCAGTGGCTGGAAACTGAAGCCAGACAAATTCAAGTGCAGTCTCATAAACTATAACTCCCATAAAACACCGTGCCACAAAGGGAAAATGAAGTTTAATGTTGATCTTGAGTCAAAGCAGATCATTGTTGGGAGGTGACAGCCATGCTACCAACAGCAACAAACATTTAAGCATTGGGACTATCTGAATGTTGTGGTCAGGCTCCAAGGTCTGTGCTCAACTGGACAATGCATATTCTGAGCAACCACAGTCCACACTAGGGATTCAATTGCATGTTAATAAATGTCTGGTGCCGTTTGAGGAGTTCTGGGCGGTCTGAGAGATCCACACAAGACTGGCCAGACAGACACAAGACCTACAGAAGACTCTTTTGGAGTAGAAGGTAGAAACTAGGAAGGACACATTAGCAAATCAAGGATTAGACTATGATGAGGAGGTGGCTGAATCCAGACCCTGTTGTCTAGAATCCTCTTACAGCCAGTGGAGATCTGTAAGTATGCTGTCCAAAAATGGGGGTCTTAAATCTCCTGAACACACCTATTTGACTCCCTACGGTGTAAAAGGAGAGCAGAGAAATTGGCTCAGATGTTGATATCTACACTGTAGGAATCTAATGCTAAGTGAGATGAATCCAACACTCAATGACTAAATGAAATGCTCCACTACCATAGCAATGTTTTCAGGTATTTTCTTGGAGACTAAATGCAAGATTTTCATTTTTCAATCTGAAGTTTGGACAGTAATAAGCAACCAAAGGCCAGAAATTCCATGTTTTCCCTTAGGCCAAACTAAACAAATAAGCTAGACGACAAAAGTTATTCCAGTGCTCTCAATGGAAAAGAACATACACCCATTGAAATTAGAAATGTTAATTTCTCTCTGAGAAACACCCCAGGCCAACTTGTGAAGTTTGATTAATACATAGCCCCTGACGTGTGAGCAGGCTTCTTGCTACTCCCCAGAAATTCTTTGCTTGAATATAGATTCCCAGCAATAACAATTCCATGCCAGCATGCATGTAGTTGTGCAACGTTCAAGCATAAGGCTCTGAAAGTTGCTAAGCAATACACACTGGTGCAGCCAGGAAAGAAAAGGAAAGGAAGAAATAAACCAAGCCAAAGTAAGGGAAAGATCAGAAGATCGTTTGCTCCGGTACCCTTTGGCATCATGTTACTGCTGTAGCTAAGGCAACATAAGCCTTTCCTAACCCTCTGCTTGACCTCTCCAGCTGTAATAGACGATCGTCCCCTTTTAATGACTGTACTTTCTACCACTCCTGCACAAGATTAATTTCATAGTCTAGGGTTGAATCATGAAAGTAAGTGCAGGGAAGTGGCAGCAAAGACAAATGTCATGACCAGGGCTGGTAGAGGAATGGGACACCGAAGACGGCCAGATCCGGGCAGGGCAGCGGTACTTTGCCCCTGTGCTCACCAGGCACTGTAGGAGAGGCACGTTGTTCCACACCCTGCAAACACAGCCACTGGAAGAGTTAGAGCTGCAGGCGAGCAGAGTCGTGCAGAGGTCAAGATTATTTTGAGAGACCTAAAATTAACGGCCTTCTTTCCTGAGTCACTGAGAAAACATTGTTTGTTTGGGGGCAGTTTCTGCTAGGAAATGCACAATACCTTTAAAGGTGTGTTCACCTGCTGTACGTGCTGGTCAGGCTTCGGAGGGTAGACAAACTCAAAGAAAAGGCAATATCTGAACCAGTCACATGTGGGTCTTTTAGGACAAGCAGATTATCGCAACAAATTGACCAGCAAGTGCTGGAGCCACAGGCCAAGATGTCCCCATTGTCCCCAGAGGAAGGTGGGCCACAGGCTGAGCCATGCCATGGCCTCTCCTCTTGAAGTGGTGGTGAGGATGGGTTTGGGTATCACAAAGTTCATGCCAGAGGCATCGTAGAGGTGGACTGTAGCCTCTGCCACTAAAGTGTAGTATCAGGCCTTCGACCTGGGCACTGCAACTGCACCAGCTGCACTCTTAAATTGCTAAAAAGCTCTGATTCAGGTTGATTCTGAGATTGTCCTTTTTAAACAATTCCTGACACCTCAGGGTCACCACGAGCCTAGGACCATGCCCTCCTCTTTTGAAGGCCAGCAGGGTTCATTGGTCTGGACCCAACCAGACCATGCCAGCTGCCCTCAGGAACAGAAAATGTGCCCTGGCAGTGCTTTGTTTGCTCTTTAGATGAAACTGTGATGTCCGAACAGTACGAATGAGACTCACAAAAGTTTGTCAGTTCAAGCCCTGAGGAAATATGTGTATTTTTAAGGTGTTGGCAAGGCCTGTCACTGCGTTAGCAGGTGTTACCACAACTCCCTTCTCCCTCATAGGCTTCTAAGCTGATTAACCATTAAAAAAAATCTTGTTTACACTAGGATTTTAATACTTCATCATGACTCCTGGAATGTCTCTGGATGAAATAGTCCCCAATCAGCAAAAGATGCTCTCTTGGCCCTGGCCCCACAGGGGATGGAGGGACAGGTCACAAGCAGAGGAAAGGGGGTGGTGAGAGATCAGACATTTCGATCACCCTCCCCTTCTCCTGATACCTCACCAGTTTCACCCAAGGTGTGGAGAATGCCTTGGTCCTGATCCTCAGCCACTAGCACTCATTTTGTGGCTGTTCCCTGGTGCTCAGGCACTCCTCTGGGGACCTGCCGCGTGGACTTAAGTTCTTGGAGAACAGAGCCTGGGTCTACAAGTGCTTCTGCAAGTGGTTTCATCTGAAATGGCCTCAATCTGAGCTCTGCCAGCTTGTCATGGAGAAAGTGCAGTCACACTTGGGTTCGGTTGCTGAGTGCTCAGGGTGCTTGAGAAATTTCATGGGATCCAGGTCTTGACAGTGTCAGGCGGATGGATGTGTACCTCCTGCCTTAGCTCCAAGACCTTGTCTCCTGGACTTTGGGGCCAAGGCAGAAGTTACACATCCATCCTCTTCAATCTATCAAGACCAGAGCACCTCTTGAGCCAGCTCCCTTTTAAATGCTGAAGAAATTCAGAAGCTAAAACACAAAGCAGTGGTGGAATTTAGACGTTCCGGGGTGAGGCAGCAGTTGCAAGCTGCAGTTCTAGACCTGAGTATTCCCCGCTTTGGGTTGCATCTGCTCTTCTTAGGGTCATCATACTGCAGATTGTCCCTCAGTTAATGCCACAACACCTCACCATGCCAAAGTCCTCACTTGAGCCCTACAACTGAGTTTTCAGCCTTTGCCTTGTGATGATGGGGAGGTTGCTGGCTGGATCCTGCCCTGCTTCGGACTGAGATCCTGGCTGGGGCACATACCCAAGCACTAGGGAAGGCGAAGCATCTCTCGCTGGCCGTCATTCAACCTTTGAAGGCAGCAGGGCCATGTGAACCCAAACACAGAGTCAGCATTTCAAGGGCTTCAGCATTTAAATTATTGGCAGTCACAGTTTAAAGTAGGATAACTAATTCTCCCTGCTGATAGCTACCTGATGCACTCCACCAAAAATGTACTTTTTTTTTGTAGTCTATGTAAGAAGGTAACAATTTAAAGTCCACGAACAGCCTAACCCAGAAGAATGAAATGGCAATTATTGTATAGTCAGACAGCATGGAGCCTGTGCTTTTAATGCAATTAATTCTGTCATGGCTTAATAAATTCATTACACTGGCGTAGTCAAGACTGAAGTTTAACAAGCACCATGATGAGGGTTCTTCTGTGTTTAAACATATTAGCAGTCAGATTCTTAAAGGGAAATTTTGCCTACTCTGAGGTCTTCACTGCTTTATAATTGAAAAAAGGCACCTACAAAAATACCCTTTTTCAGATACGGTATTTTATTTCTGATTTTTTAAAAATATAAATGAAATTACTTGGACCTTTAGATGTTCTAATCCTCTAAAAACAAAAAAGGAAATCTGCTGCTTTCCTGTGCCTCTGTGTGTTGGAAAAGCAGAACTTTTGCAGAGGTTCACCACACCTTAGAGGACTGAAAGAGATGGTCGTATCTCTTGTAGAAATGTGGTCCCTAATATTCCAATACAGGGTGCAATGTCAAAAGGTTCAGAGGAGATAGCAGGTGGTTTGGGTGGGAATCACCCAAATCACAAAAACTTAGTGAGCATTGTCACGGTCGTCATTAAGAGGGGCAGGCAATCCTCACCTTCCCTCCCCTGGCTCTGACCACTCATTCCCACCAAACTACTTGTGACATTTTAGGGCTCATGCAGCTGTACCATCAGGCAGCAGATCTGTTTGGAAACTATCTCGGCGGAAAAGAAAAAAAAAAAGGCTATCTTCTGGTGGGTCAGTTCCCTGAAGTTACTTAGTGCACATTTTTTGCTTTTATAAGCCCTTGCATGAATCACCTTCTGGTGGCATGGATTTCTCTTCTTTAGTCAATACCACACATGCTTCTCTTCATTAGTCAATGCTAGTATGCCCAGCAAATAGTTTTTTGTCATGTCCTCAAACCAGGACATTCTTCCTTTTGTTTTGGAGCTGATGGGAGTACCAAGGCAGAGAGGTAAGAGTGACATTCCAGGGTCCCCAAGGACCAGTCTGTGTTTCTCAGCCTAGTGCTGGATATGAGGGAATGGCTTGTTCCTAAGGATATGCAATGATTTTGCAGAAGTGAGCTGTTAAGAACCTTCTTTGCCCAGTCTCAGTCCGATGTGACATCTGCAAAAGTGATAAAAGCCTCCTGAAACCTGGCTTCCCATGGCTTAGTCACAGTCTCAGATGTCTCGGGGCTCATTTTAATTTGTTAAATCTGAGCAGCTAATGAGCAAGGTGAGGGACGTACCAGCAACGACAGCCAATTGATCCACACAACTGTATTTGAGACTCGCATGCTGAGGGTGTTTATTTGCGCCTGCAGCACCCGTGAACATGCAGGCAGCGTGCTCCTTCTTGATGAAGGTGACAACCTTCAACGGCCTCATCCTCCAGTCACCTTCTTCAAGGACTGATCCCAATGACAGCTGGAGCATTGGCATTTGTCAGGACTTGGCTGGGGCCTCACATGCAGTTTGGTCACTGCAGAAGGACATAAAGCAACTGGAGGGGCTTCAGAGGGGAGCAGCAAGAATGTTTTAAGGTCTAGAAGATAAGGTTTGTGAAGTCAAAGGACTTGGAGAACATCAGTCTGGGGGACAGATGACTGCCAGGGAAAGATAAATGTTTCAAACGAGGCAAAAGTGCCCTCAGAAAGGAAGGGAATTATCTTTGTGCCTGGAAAGGGGTCAAAGATTATGGACCTGAACCGCAGCATTTCAGTTTGAAATTACAAAAAACTTTCTCAACCTAAAAATGATGAAGCACTGAGCTGGCTGCCCAAGGGAAGCTGTGTAGTCTTCACATCACTGCCTTTTTTTAAGGGCAGATTAGAGAAGCACCTGTCAGGATTAGCTTCAATACTGATGATCCTGTCTTGGGGTGAGGGATCTGTGCTGTGACCTCTCGGTTTCCCTTTTCAGGCTGGTTTTCTCTGATGCTATTATCCCGTGGAAATTTGTCACAGAAAGTCAGCTCTCCCCAGCAAGTGAGATGCATCCACGTGGCACTTCTGGGTGTGCTGCAGCACCTTTGCAGTGCCCAGCAGCGATGCTCAAAGAAGTGCAGAGCCCACAGGACACAGCACAGGAATTAAAGCTGGAATTTGACCCAGAGCCTTTAATTAACGGCATAGCTCTTGAGAGGGTTGTCCTGCAATCCTTAAGGACAGCAAATGGTCAAGACCTCGGCTTAAGTGCCTGATCTGAAAGGGGGGAAAGTTATCGATTTCTGCAGGGAATCAGGTTACGTGGGAGTTGTGTGTTTTCCCTAAGGCTCAAAGCCTTTGCAGAACGGGACTGCTGAAAGACCATAAATTGTGTGGCTTGATGACACATTTCCTTACAAAGAAGACTTGCTCCCTAGCAAGCCAGTGCAAGCTCGTCTGTCTCAAACGTACCCGAGCAGTCACCAGCAAATATAATTTTGCTCAGTAAACCTTGATTCATGATGTCTGCGATAGTTTGGAACGCTAAAAACAAATGCATCATCTGCCAAATGACTTTTCTTATATGAATGCCATGGAAATGCATACTCTTTATTGGGGTCCTGCATTTCATTTGCCATCTCTAGAGTGATAGACCCTGTCTAGGTAATTGGAAAAGAGCATGCCAAGAGTTATCTCATTGTAAACACATTAGGAGCTGAGATAAATCCTGGGCAAGCCAAACTCACAGCAGATGAAGTATAGCAGAAACAATACAAAATTTTCTAGTCCTACAGAGGTGGTGGAGCTGACTCTTCTATTCAGATACACATGAGGGTATACACGTGTGTACAGATATAGACAGAAAATGAGAGTTGCTCCTGGTAATCCCTTTTCCATTGCAAAGCGTTCGCAGTTCGCATGCACTGGAGCCGAGCTGAAATCACACCTCTTGCATGTTCCTCTGCAGGAAGAGAGTAAACCAGGAGGAGACCTGACAGGAGAGATCGCTTCTGGAGGAGGGGTGCCCACCCAGAGCACGAGGTGGGAGAGGAGGAGGAGGCTGTGCTGCACCCACATTCTCGCCTTTCCATGAACACCAAGCACCAGCTGGACCGAGCAGTGCTTCGTGAGGGGAGACGCTGCCCTTGGCTAATTCCTTCAGCATCTCACAACATCTTTGAGGCTGTGAGGAGCACCAGCTTTTGGTTGTGCCGGCATTTTGGCACAAAAACCTTCCTGACCAGACATAGACCATTTTAGTTTGGCATCAGCTGGCTCCCCAAAGCAAACGTGATCTGGATTTATATGCACATTTTTCAAGGGCAAACCTATGGCTCTAGGAGCACTGATATGGCAGACAAAAAGGGGATATAGCACAACCCCAAACCTTCAAAATCACACCAGCTCCTTTCCCACTGTGCTCGGCAATGCACCACCAGCCTCCCTCCATTCTCACCTAGAGAGATGCAGCTGGTCCTGCAGAAATAGCTGCTGCAGCAGGGTCCATGTTTCAACAAGCCCCTGCTTCACAGTGCTGCTTTAGAGAGGTGCTGGGGAACCCTGGGCATTTGGGGGTACCTCTGAGAATCAAAGGCACTACAACTTCTTTTTACATCTTCTGTCGCACCGCTTGAGTTAGCGTTAGCATTTGCTATGTGCATTGTCCACAAACAGTTCCTACAGCATAGGGGAATTAGCCAAGCCCCAGCGGCATTATCAGCAAATAATTTTCACTAGTGTTTCTCTGGTTTAGAGGCAGTAGACAAAGACGTGATCTGGCAAAAAAATTTCTAGGAGGAAAGATAGTATTTCTGATCGAGCCAAGACTTACATCACCATCCACAGGAGTTTCTCCTATGCGGGGAGCACAGAGCAACCCCTCTCTGGAAGGTTAACAGGGTTATTTAAACTTGGGTCATTTTACACAGCTGGGCAAATGAATCTGGTCAAAACCGAGGTGGCAGTAACGTCTGGCAGTGAGGCTGGAAGGTGTGAGAGGCCCGGATGACTGCCTGGAGCTACAAACCGCTGCTAACAGACTGCCCCTGGCTGAAATAACTGGTCTGATTGTGTCTTTTCCAACAAAGAGATCTGCAGCCTCTGTCCCCCGTCACCAGCTATGGGGCGGGGGGATGCGCCTGACCAAGAGGCTACCCAAGCCCAGTGCCTCTTCTGTTTGCACCACACATTGGGAAAT
This sequence comes from Rynchops niger, assembly GCA_013400035.1. Taxonomy (NCBI): domain Eukaryota; kingdom Metazoa; phylum Chordata; class Aves; order Charadriiformes; family Laridae; genus Rynchops; species Rynchops niger. The sequence goes on from VXBH01004374.1 coordinate 1,136,934, forward strand.
AACACCGGGAAAGCTTTAGGGGCAATTTCTAGTCTGCAGCACGCCACAAGAGCTGCTCCAGTTAGCAAAAGTGCTCATCCTGACACCAAGGTTCTCATCCCGGGAGGAGATCGCTGGATGCTGGGCAGGGAGTGGGTGCCATGGGAGGACTGTTCCTGCCAGGGAGCAGGTCCGGTTGCACATTCCTCATCCCTGAGTCACCTGGGGCTGCCTGCTGACCTCTAACCCCGCTTCAGCTCCAGGCATGGTTTTCCTGCCTTACTTCAGTGGGAGAGAGGGTCTTCTCAAAGAGGAGTGATGAAATGCAACCACTGAAGTCTATGAACCATCGTTACTCTAAGGCAATGCTGTGCCAGTAGGGCTCAGAGGGAGATGTCTTACAATGGGGCTTTGCTCCTTTTGCCCCCCAGCCTGGGGGGTGGATTGTGGCCCAAAATCATGTTAATTTTGCAGGACATTTCCCCAGCAATGGCAGATCTGCAGAGCATGAAGTGAGAGGTTTCAATCTTCATGGTTTATCAGGGGCTAATGAATGACCAAGAGATGATTAGCCAGATGCTCTGCTAGCTGCTCGTCCTGCACAGACACAGAAGGTAGCTCCATGCCTGCTTAATTCATATGACTGACGTGGTTGGCCAAGCACCCATGACTTGTTGGGTTGCAGAGAGAGGGTGCACTCATGCACAGGAGTTTCCAGCCTCCTCAGCAACATGCTGGAGAAGAGGCCAAGACCCAACTTTGGGCTGCAAATCCTGGGGTTATTGTTTGGTATCTTCCACCTAAGTTAGATGTTGTGACCTCCCTTGCAAAGTGAAGCCCATCGGGAGGGGCTGGACTAAAAAGTCACATCTATTGAGCAGTGCAGGGTTTGCTTGACAGTCAGCAGACAGACCCGTACCTCCCAGGGACGATTTAGGGTTTAGAGCACCCGGAGCCTTGTCCCATCACCCCACTAATTGCAGCAGATGCTGCAACACAGAAACACAGAGGACCAGCTTCATTCAAAGTATAAAAGGGACTGCAGGGCTCCGAGGCTCTGATCACACCCTACTGAAGTCGGGAGGGGAGGGGGACGTTTCACCTAACTCTTGTTGCCTGCTCTGTCTGAATGAGGAACCGCAGATTCCCTCTCTGGTCATTACACAGAAAAAGACAGTATTTGGTTCATTTTCAAGTAGAAGTGTAAAATGGGTCAGACAAATTCCCCTCTCAGAGCCCCGCAGCTGTCCCCCGCTGGCAGAACAGGCCCGTAAAATCATTCTGTGTTTCTCCTGGCTCTTGTCTGAAGAACTTCTTGTGTTGGCTATTTTTATTTGGTTTTTTTTTTTTTTTAAAAGGAAAAAGAATTTTTTTGTTGTTCTTGTTTAAGTAAGTATTAAAGGAAGTAAAGAGAGCTGAAAAATACCAGATTCATGGTCCTGCTGCAAGTATATTAGTAATTAGTCTTGTATAACAGGAGCAGATGTTACTTTTTTCCAAATGACTTTGCCTGTGCTCAGAGTGCAAATATAACATTTTGCAGTGGTGGTGACAGGGAGGTGATACCAGTGGGGCTGTATATGCGGGTGAAAGCTAGGTACCTGCTTAAATGGTCCTGCATACTGCTATCCCAATTGACGGGTGAATTCATTGGAGTAAAAGGGAAGACAATTTAGACTGTGTTTTTCCAAAGAAGGGGAGCTTTAATCTTCATCCTTCCATTACCAGCCTAAAAGGATATCATTGTCTCCAAAGACAAGCAAGCCATATTCCAGATGTCCAAAGTATTTGAAAGAGGATGTTTATTAATGACCCGGGGACTGAAGATAAACAGGCTGCACAGAAATAACCACAGAGGTACAATGGTGAAGTTAACCTTTGCATACCGGAGGTGTGGGTATCCCAGGGAGGGGGCTGGGAGGGGGGCACAGGCTGCAGAGACGGCTTCAGGCGTGTGGCTCCGAGCTTCTTAAAGGCTTTTATAGGTAGTAACGCATCGCAGTGCTGCAGAGGAGGAATACAGATCTGCTGGAGAAGTGTCTTCTGCTATTGTCCGCTGACATGATCAGTTATAACGAAGGAAAATTCTGGCCTCATCGCTCATGTCAAAAGGAGTAACCAATCCATCTTCCTGTAACAAACACTGCCACGAGGACAAAGGGAGGTTTTACCAGTCCTTCCTTTCAGACACCCATAATTTATAAAGCCACAGCAATATTTCCATGCAAAAGCTGCAACCGCAGTAAAAGAAATCCCCTCTCCTTAGCTTCACATCCCCCCATCTAGCACATAAAACCTCCCTGCTCAAAATCAATAATGCATTTACTGAGCAGGCTGAGATTTACCTTCCTCCTTCCGCACACACATATTCCCGTAGGGAAAGCCCAAAAGAATCAAATTCCATGTCTAAACCATATTGCACACCCGAAACCCAGTGAGTCTGGGCTCCGTGATAACCATGGAGGAGAGATACTCATGTCAAGGACACACTGCTAAATGGCCTTCCTGCCAGCCCAGATTAAGTGGTGTCAGCCCCAGTTGATTACACATATCACAGGTCTGTGCAGGAAAAGCGCAGCTCCATCCACCTACCCTTCAAGGTGGTTTGACCTCATCTGTTCGATGGCTCAGTTGGTCCCCAATGTCGAGGGAGGGAGCAGTAAATTGCTTATCCTTAAAAAAAATGTCTCTGCCTTAAAAAAGAATTTACATAAATAAATAAATTTAGAAATAATTTATAAACAAAAATAATAAAATATGATATTAGTAACAAATAATTTATAAATAAATACATTTATGTAAGTAAATAAAGTTTAAATAAGCTCATAACCATAAAGGAGTGGGTTTAAAACACACTGATAGTCACGTATTGTCCTTCACTGGGAGGCTGCAGCTAAGTGATTGATGAGGCTTGGGTTAATTACATAGAGATGAGGCTCTTAGTTGCCTCCCTCCACCTTGATGTGACTGGCTGTAGTCCAAGTCTGCAATGCTTTGGGGTACATGCAAGGCAAGGGTGGTTCCTTACTACATAAGGGTATAAAAACCTTCGTGCACCTTGGTCTTAGGTGTGAGGTGTGTGGGCTCAGGACCAGAGACAAATCCCTCTGAGGAGCCCTGGTCCGATCCAAGCTACTCCCTGTATCCCCCTGTTCCCAGCCCCTTTCTTCAGCCAACCTCAGTCCTTTCAGCTCAGCTCCTCATTTGTCCTACTCCCCTACCCTGGCCTCCACACATCTCCCTTCCCTATCCATTACTCACACACAGAAATTGATCTTTTGGGTGATCTTTTCGCTGTGTGGGCCAGGGCTTAAGGCACTTCTTACTTGCCCTTGCCTAAGGCACTGAATCTCTTTGTATCAGTTTGTAAACCATAAAATTGAGTCATAATCCCTGTCTCAAACTGTGCATCATCTACTTAGGCTGCAGGGCAGGTCCTTAAAGTTGTCAGGTATGTAACTCGAGAAAAGCGTTTCCAAATAACGTGGAGTACTTGGGCCAAAGCTCTTTTCAGACTGGGTGGTTTCTTACTACATAAGGGTGTACAAACCTTTGTGAACCTTGGTCTTAGCTGAGACCTACTCTAAGCACTAATAACGGTTGTGCGAACCAGGAATCTCATGGAGATGTGGCAAAACATCCATCCTGCCCACCCACAAGCAGCTTCTGTGTCTTGTTCCTATGGTCTCCTGGTAGCAAATGGTTAACATGGCCTTTATGTTCCAGACATGCTGAGACTAAGATCTAACACTTCTCAGTATTAAAAAAANAATTGACGAAAGGGCGTGACACAAAGCGAAGTACAATGGAATGACCCACTTGGGAAAACCGCATATTCGACCTCTTCAAAACTGTATGAAAAATACCTCCCTGACTCATCAACTATTTGTATCATTCACCTGCTGTTTGCAGTCTTCCCAGGCTAACAGGAGTCAGCTGGAATTCTGCAATATTTGCAAAGTTGTTGATAAAGACTAACCTAATAACTCATCATTTTTGCTGGTGCCTTTAACTCACCTAGAAGAAAACAAAAATCACATTTGGCTGGAGTAAGGGCCTGTTGTTTCAGAAGAGACCAGTTTATCCATACTGCCTGTGCATCACCAGTTTAAGGGCCCCTCAGCAAACATGCCGTATTGTCTACGGTCTGGGTGGTGTTTACCCAACCTATTGGTAGGGGTCTCCCAAGAGGAAGGGCCGAGCATTATCATCAGTTGACACTAGTTAACTCTTCTGCTTAATGCATCCCCACAAGAGATATAGCAAACACACACATGTCAGCTAGTATTAAGCAGGAAAATAACTCAGGCCTTCATTACAAACCATATCCAGCCGTAGTCATGCTTTACTGGAATTGATACCTTGAGGTCAAAAGTTGAAAAAAAAAAAAGTCGTCTTAGTATTGTATTTATAATGTTCTTATTGGCAATAAGCTGAGCCAGCTGGATCATTGAACTAATCCTTGTATTCACTGAGTGGAAACTCCAAAATGTTGACAAAGTGCTGCTATTTAATCTCAAGGAATGCTTTTTGTTCTAAACCAGAAGCGCCTAAGACATTACAAATTACACCAAGAGGCTTCCAGTTTACCACAGTATCTTCATATGTGGAAGAGAGGAGATCCAAAATGGAGCTGTTTGAGAATTTTTCAGCTCTCGTTTTTTAACTGTTGCATATCAGCTTTTTTAAATAGAAGTTTTTAATGGAAGTATATTGGTTTGGGTCAAATAAAGATTTGTAGTTGCACAGTAGGCTTGGTAGTCAATCACACCTGAATGAGCACTCTGTTCACTGAGAATATTAGAGCTTGGATTCAGGTCTCTGTTTCCTTTATTCAGAGCAAAGATTTCTCTGGAAATGTCACAGCTCAGGCAACTGTTTTGTTAACTACTACTTCAGGCTATTTTGATCTGCCTTTTTCTTTTTGAAATCTCAAACAAATCACCAAACTGGAAATGATCCTCTTCTCCGTACACCTGCCCTCCCTTTGGCCACCAGACAAGCTAAAGGATTCCCCTTTCCATCCAGGATGTCCCTCAAGAGCAGGTTCCCACTGACCAGGAAGGTGGCTTGGCAGGCTGCTCTCACAGGGCTGTCTTCTCCTCCACACTGTCTGGGTAGTCCTGAAGAGGATGGCTGAAGGGAAAAGCCTAATTGACGGATCAGCAGAGGAGCAATCTGGATTGAGACCACCCTGTCTGTAGGGAAATAATTTGCTTGCTTCATCAATGAGTACCAACATCAGCCCCACTTCAGGCCACCAAGCTACCACCCAAGTGATAGTTAACATTTCCTTGTGGTCAGAACTTGGGTGAGGTGCCACTGCATGAGAGAGATGCAGCAACCACCAACCTTACCACCTTCAAGAGCGATGTCCTTCTGATGGGATATGCCATCCTAACAATACTATAGAAGATGGTGTCCTTGTTTTGAGGGATTCTGAACAAGCGCTGAGGTGTCAGGCATGAGCAGTTGTGGGACAAATCTCCCTCTGCCATCACCCAAGGAAGCACTCAAGCACCTGGCCAGAGAGCACAAGCTTAGGGGTAAGACAAAAGCTCTACATGTCTACTCAGTCCTTGACCCTTCTGAAACCAGCCAGAGCAATTCAAATTTGGAGATTTTAGATTCCTTATGGGCTCCTATTTTCTTTCTCATACTCAGTGTTGTGTGACACTGAGTGTCATTGTTGTGAGGAGCCCATAAAACTGCCACTGGGGACCTGGTTGTCCTTGGAAACAGATTGCAATCTCAACATGTTTCCAAATGAACAAGAAATATTTGGAGATGGAACTGAAGAGTTTGTGTGACAGAAAGAAAAGGCACTAACCCTGTGCTTTAAAGCTGCCAGGGAAGGTTCCGTTTCATGAGGATGTTAAGGAAAAAGCTTTTTTTGATGAAAGGAAAAAATCCAGCCAAGAACACTTGCAACCTCCCCAACAGAATATGAGCCGCTCTGTAATTAAGTCCTTTCTGGATGCTTAAAGATGTGCAAAGTACGAGGGTCCCTGGCATGCCAGTAGCGATGCATTTTGCTTGGCAAAATGCCACGTTAAGTGTGTCTCAGCTCATAAGTGTTTATTTTCCCTACAGGCAGCTTTGAGCCTTGATCTAGCAACCTCCAGCAAACAGAAACAGGGGCATCTTTCCTCTGAACGGATTAGCAGCAGTTAGTTAGGAAGCAAACGCAATGAATCGGTTGAACAAATTTCTTTCAGTCTGCGGCTGGTTTCTGAAACCTAAACAGTCCTTTAAAAGGGAAGACCGGCAAGGCTGTCTGTGTTTATACTCCAGATTTAAATATACTAACATACTGCCAGGCTTGTAGCTGTGTATCAGGTGAAGGTCAGAGAAAATTCCGACTCCTTCTGAGAGGTTATTCTGTGCTTAAATAAATTCAGATAAATTTTACAATTTTATCTGTAGCTTTCAAAAGACTGACATGCACTATAGCAAGGCTGCAGGCTGCTGGCAGCCAGCTGGTGTAAACAGTGGCCAGCATGGCCCGGGACACAGACATCTGTGTAAGTACAAGTATTTGAAATTAATATCTTTCCCAAAGAGAGGAAGGCTCACATTAAGGAAAAATGATGGAATATTGATGATATTATTTACACTTGTAACATAGGGGACCTGCTAGTTCTTCCAGATTATGTCCAAAGGAGCCTAAATATGACCATATTTGCTCAAATTTGCTTCTGTCAGCGTCTGGCAGTGCCCGCGGAGGAGGTGATGCTCTGCTCAGCCCTTGCAGATGGTGGTCAGACCCGTTCAGCTCCACCACCCCATGCCTGCTCCTGCTGAGCACCAAGGTGCTCTGCCTCTTCAAAGACCGTGCAGAGAGCTCCAGCTGCACAGCTCAGTGGTTTTCATGCCTTTCATTCAAAAAATGGAAGGATTCGGTGCCTCAGACCTGCTCCCTGACAGTGGTGCGCTCTTTCAATAGCACCAAATAGGCAAGTCTTCAGTTTAGAGGTGTTTATGCTTTGGCCAGCAACAACCTAGAGACCCCTCTTCCCTAAATAGGCACTCATGCAAGGAGAACATCAGGTTTACAAGGAATTTGTTAAATCATGGTTCTGCACTACACGTTTTATTAACTGAGATGGCTACTCTGCTGTAGCAAATTATAACGTTAATTATTCATACTTTCCACCCCCTCCTCCCTGCTTTTTCCGTTCAACCTGTTTCTTCCTTCATTTTCCATCTCCTCACTTGCTTCAAGATCAGCAACGTGATCTGCCCCCCTGTTTTGCAGTCCTTTGCAATTTCAGTTTTGCCAGCATGACCCCATGAAAATCCTTGCACTGTGAGCAAAAGGAGTCAAGGATAGCAGGGTTCCATATTAGTCAGAGATAAACTCTTTGTTTACTTCTGTCTTAAGAAAGACACTCATCAGAAGATAGGCACACATCAGAACTGTTACTTTTTTTGGGAGGGAAGCAATGATGAAGCAGCAGGAGTAAATGGAGAAAAACCTGGCAGGGATCGCACAACCTGTCGCAGTAGAAGGCAGTGAGTTGTGCTGGTGATGTTCAGCTTGCTCATTTTTAATATCTCCTCGTCTGTTTATCAGAATTAATTTATACTGCTATTAATCAGGAATAATCTGTTGCTCTACAGTTACATGGCAAGATGACTATTTCTCCTGGGAATCAAAGGCTGCCTCTGCCTGCACTGCAGGCCAGTCCTTGGTAAAAATTCCTGGGAAGCTGGGCTGGTAGAGAAGGTGCAATGTTCAACTGCACCAAGTTTGCACTTCGGTTGGGACACAAATCTCCCCATGCAGAGAGGGAGACCTGGTGGGTCTCCACACCTTTCTGGGCATCGCTGCCACTCCGGGAGCATGTCCCAATCTGACCCAAACCTCCATCACTGGTAAAGCAATTGTGCTTTCTCAAAACCACCTGCTTTTCCAGCCGCTGTAAAGGTTAGTTGCAAGGAAGGTTGTCTCTCTTTTGAAAACATGCCTTGGTGGAGGTGGTTTTAGCAGGGATCTTTTCCATCCCAGGCAGCTCCCGTTGGACTAAGCTGCGCTAAGGCTGCTTAATGCCAGGAAATTAGCGGGGAAAGGAAAGCCCAACCTGCTGGGAAAGGTGTGACAAAAACACATCCTTTTCCTCTGACATGCTCAGAAAAGGTCCTGAAGGTAATTGTGGGACTGAAGAGGCAAAGGAAGAACAAGCCACTTGGGCAAGACAGTCCTGGCCTTGCATGTGCACAGTCAAGATCACTCAGAGGCAATCAGCCTTTCAGAGGGGAATGTAGCCATCTGTCACAACGGCCGCCTTGGGCAATTAAACCTGACATCCATGTCCAGTTGCGGTTTCCACTGGGACAAAGAACCCGTCCCAGAATGCTTCTAACAATTAGACCATTTCTCACACATTGACATTTTGAGCCAATGGAGATAGAAAGCTAGGAGGGAGCATCCTTCTGGAGGTGAAGTGTAAGACGTGCAAACCAAGCACCAAGCCCTATCACGAGGCTTTTTTAGTAACATAGCATTGTCCCTTTTAAGTCAAACACATTTCAGTTCGTAGCCCTAACAACAAATTGCACTGATGATTGAAACCACACCACTCAATGTAATTACTCCATCATCCCTTGTGGCTAACTCCTCATCCCACCTTTTTATGAGCCATCCATAAATACAAAATGATTTCTTGAAGTGCCACCATGCTGTAAACTTGGTCACATGGAACTGGTGATGAGGAACATACGTAAAGTTTAATTATGCCATTGATTCTTGCTAAAATATTAACTTGAAGCTGGCTATAGAGTCCTCTTGTCACTTGAAATCTAATGAAAGTATAAAACGTCCTGTACTTTAAAGACACGCAGCATGTACTTTTCAAGTGGTAATCTACTGGGAAAATCTTTCATTGCCTGCTATAAAGATAACCTCTTGTATTAGGATTCAATGCAAAGAGTTATAAAAATCAGAGCCAGAAAGTATCTATTAATTCACCTCCTGTTTCTCTGCCAACATAAGTTTGTTCCAAAAAATGTATTACTGAGTGTTATTGGTATAGCTAAGCTTTCAAAAGGGCTGGCTAATGGGGATTCCATAAGTCTCTTTGGACGATGTCCCCCAGGCTAATAGACCTTGGCTTTGGAAAAAGCAATTCTGACATTTAATCTGCAGCTTCTTTTTTACAGTCTCGCCTCACTGCTTCCAGCTATACCTGCTTGAATCAGCTTGAATTTTGGCACTCCAACCCTGGTGTTGCACAATCTCCAACACAGAGCCTTTCTACCATTGTCTGACTAGCCCGGACACTTGGATCAGTTTTTCAAAGCAGGCTCAGGGATTCAGCCACGGCTGCAAGGGAGAAATACAGGAACAGACCAGAAGATTCATCCACATAACTCTCATCTATTTTTGTGGCAATCATGTATTTGACACCCCGAATAAGCTTTGGAAACCTCTGCTGTTTGATTCTTCCTGTCATTGCACAGGGTGGACATCCCAGCCTCCAACTTGATTTTCTCGGTCCCCTCCAATGTTTAAATATTTCCTTAACATCACCGTCAATTCGATGACTAGGCCAGCTTCCAAATGACTTAATTTTGACTCTTAATGAATTGTATAGTGTGGATGAGAACTTGTATGCACAGACATAAATGTGTACCTGCACAAATCCATACATATGCCAGCGTCATCCCATGGGGTTTGTTTTATCTGTGTCTATAAGCATGTTAAATTTCTACAGGGGGAATTTCTACACCATTTTATGGAGGAATCTCTTCAATGACAGAAAATGTCTGGGTTTTGTTTTTTTTTTTCTTTTTCTCTGCAGAGTGTAGTAGACATTCAACAGACTATGCTGAAGCATCATGATGTGTAAGCCAACAACACTGAAATGGTGATGGCCTTTATGCGGGTTTGGTTCTGACAAATCCCCACCGAGCCAGACTAGCTGTTGGTCCTGGAAGCAGACCAGCTTTGCTTCTTGTGTAGTTGCTCCCCTTTAATGCCAGTCTCTCCTTGCCTGTGGGCCGGTTTGGAAGAGTCATGGTTATCCTAATAGTGAATGAAACAGGTTGGTTCAAGGAGACCACAGAGGTCCCACCTGGTCCACAGGGAGAAGCTTTGTCCTTCAGTATAGATGACTCAGTTACTTTGGAAAGCAGCAGAATAGTCACAAAGTGCTAACAAATCTCTAACAAATAGGAGTTTTTATGGCTCATGAGTTCATCTCCCTGCTTCAAAACAGTAATACTTTAAGTTGCAGACCAGTATTCCTCTACCAACTATGACAGGAGTTATTAGCTTCAAGGCCATGAATCAGGTGGAATGAAGTAACCTCCAGAGATGGTTCAAAGCAGCCTGAACTCAGAGCTGAGCTTGTTCATCTGAATGCAGAATTAATCTATCAGGTAGTCATAAGCAAGGTCATAAGCTGTCATTTCTGATTCCTCTCTCATAACACCATCTGATTTTGGTCACATCTGTTCACCGAGGAACTTACCGCATCCCAGGCAGGTGGACAGTCAGCCAGCTGTGGCTCAAGGATGGTAAGTACCTCTTGTTTTTGATGCAGCAAAACAATCAACAGAGGTAAGCACCGCTATGAGCAACAAGACAAAAAATGGGAATTGGGTGCTCCTGAAGATGCATTGGGTGCGACATGTATATGAAACACAGTTATATTAATCTTGCAATAGACTGTAACAGCATGTCCCTGCTGCTGGGAGATTTCAATACTGCAGTAAAACGTTACAGACACAATTCTGATCTGTTTAGACTCACATTCTTGAACTTCACCTCAAGGCCTTGATATCGGATCTGCAATGATTTCCAGCAGCCAGGAAAGAGGCACTGCAAATCTGATCTGTATGAGTAGGTCCTCAGCAGCTCCTGTTTTAATGACTTATTCATGAAAATAAATTGGCAAATGACAGGCCCCCACCTCGGGAACAGAAAGGTTGCTGCTTTAATTAAACTTCTTATTTGGCATGGCCATCCCCTCCCACCTAGAGCAGACACTGAATAAACATAGGATGTCACCGCATCCTTCTTATGAACAGACACGGAGCCATTTCAGAAAATCAATGACAATGCTTAAAAGAGCTCTCATGCCTTGCTCCCACCTACATTTTACTTTCCACACCAAGTGTATTGACTAAATGTCTCCTCCCAGAAGGTTATGTATACAGCCTTTCTGCAGACAGCACAAGCAAAGTTTCTTGTTAGAGGCAGGTGATACTGCTTAAATTCCCAGCAAGCACCTTCCTTTACTGTTTGCAGCATGAGTCCTGTTGCGTCTGGTACTGCAAGAGCCTGGCAAGGCATATTCCGTCCTCAGAGATCTTCTGGTTTCCAAGACAGACAAAAAGTGGCTGGAGAAGAAGTGACGTGAATTTTTCCTGCACGGGGAGCCAGGCAGTAACAGGGGGAATATGGCTCCTGGCTGAGGATGGAAACCCCATACTAGGGTCTCCCTTCACTATCCTGTCAGCAGAAGACTTCCTCCTCTGAGAGGTCATCCCACAGCTCAGTAGATTCGGCATTTTGGAGGCCGTTGGCGTATTTGAAGGGCAGCCGTGAGAAACGGACAAAAAAGCACCCCACCCAAAATGTGTAAGAATTGATGAAGGCTTGTTGGCCCAGCCTTCCCCGTCTACTCCAGCTGCTCCGCACAGCCCCGGCGATGCTCAGATCTGGGCTTGCGTCACAGCGTGATACGAAGCAGATGGAGCTCAGTGGTGAGTCTGGCTCCCAACACTCAATTGCTAAAGAGCAATCGTCTTGAAGAGATTTTTTTTCTTTTTGCTTTAAATCACTGGTTGACCCAGATTAGGAGCTTTTACTGCTGGCGACAGTGCTTTGTGCATTACTGCATTATTACTCAAAGATATATTTTTTTGTATCTTAAAAAAGATTTATTTATTTATCAGAGTTTTATAGATCATTTTTCCCCACAAAGGCCTAGAGAGAGGTGTCACAAGAACTACTAATGAAATATGCTCCAGCAGAATATTTCTATGTCTTGTTTTCTTAAATGGATTTGAATCTATATCGAGTTAAAGTTAACCAAACCTTCACCACCTCTCCTCGTTGCTCCAGTGAACACGGATCACTGTGGTGGAATCTACTTACCTGCAAGGCTCAGAAACCTGCTCATCTTATGGCAACTTCACGGGTTACTGCGTGCCACCTGAGCCATGGTGACTGTGCTGCTTCAGTCCGGGTGTGCCTTTACAGGCCACATCTGGAGAGAAATACTCTGAGTGATTTTAAACCTCAGCAAAAGAGGTTTACTCTCTCTTGCACATAGATGGGTGCATGAGCTCCTCTGGCATCAGCTGATGGATGGTGACACATTGAGCTCCTGAAATTCAGCTGTGGGCCCAAACCCTGAGGGTGTGGGGGTGTGCATGTATATATAAAAAAATGTATTTAAGTGTGTGTGTGTATGTATGTATATATCAGTATATATCACAGAGTCACAGAAGGGCTGAGGCTGGAAGGGATCTCTGGAGATCATCTGGTCAAAACCCCTGCTCAGAGCAGGGTCAGCTACAGCAGATCACTCAGGGCCATCTCCAGTCAGGTTTTGAACGCCTCTAATGACGGAAGCTCCACAATTTCTCTGGGCAGCCAGCTGTGGTGGCAGAGCAGCACTTGCTTTAACGCAAGCTACACGGACACTGCGATCCTCTACTCCCATGTGGATGGCCAAGGCAATGCCTCTGCCTCTCTGCTGTCCTCCGATGAGGGGGGCAACTAGTTTTGTGGTGTAGATACACTGCTGAAGAAACGTACTCAATGTATATGCAAGCTCTCATCCCCAGAGCTGCAAACGTATTTGTGAGGCTTTAGGCTTTTGAAATTAATCATGCTTAAAAGAGTTTGTAGATGTGGAGCCTGTTTGCAAGGCGCCCAGCACTAGAGGCTGAACTTCCCATTATTTTAAGCACATTTTTCTTCACAGTGGCCCAGGATATGGGAAAAAAGAATTTAAATGATTTGTTCCTGTCTGAGACACAGCAGGGATATCAACTTTCTTCAGCTGAGCCTCAGACCTGAATAATTGGTTCACTTTCCCTCTCTATTCCAGTATCACCTGTAACAAATTGGCAGCTTTAAAGACGGGAAGTTGGCACATGGGCCTGGCTTCAAATTGTGAGTATTAGAAATAGATTCAAGCTCTTGGATCCAAATAACCCTGTATCTGTATGCAAACTCTGCAGCTGATGCTGAAAAAGCAGGAGGAATTTGTAAACTGTGTCTCAGGAGATGTCTCAGAGCTACTGACACTCCTACTGGAGGCTTTGAATGGCACTGCTGATTTTGCCTTTTAGGTTGTGAGTTCATGACTAAATAACAGATAAAAACTAAACTATGCAATGTTATGACTATTGCATATGGGGGCTGAATGACTTGTCTAAAAGGCAAGGGTCCAAAGAAGCACTGAAACAAAGCAGCTGCTTTATGCCGCCTTTCCTCTTCCTCCGCAACAGTTGGGGCTTCTCAACTGCTCCACAAATCCCTAAGAGACATCTCGCACTGGGAGAGCACAGGAGGTACCGCTGGGCAAAATAATTTGGTTTTGCTGCCCTTTGACAGGCAAAGATCCTTCTCTGACTTCTCTCGCATGGATATGTATTTACTATCCAGCTGCAGGCTTAGATAATAAAATCATAGAATCGTAGAATCCTTTTGGTTGGAAGGGACCTTTAAGATCATCAAGTCTAACCATTAACCTAACACTGAACCATGTCCCTCAGCACCACATCTACCTGTCTTTTAAATACCTCCAGGGATGGTGACTCAACTACTTCCCTGGGCAGCCTGTTCCAATGCTTGATAACCCTTTCAGTGAAGAAATTTTTCCTCATAGCCAGTCTAAACCTCCCCTACCACAACTTCAGGCTGTCTCCTCTTGTCCTATCACTTGTTACAGTGGGAGAAGAGACCAACCCCCACCTCTCTACACCCTCCTTTCAGGCAGTTGTAGAGAGCGAGAAGGTCTCCCCTCAGCCTCCTTTTCTCCAGGCTGAACACCCCCAGCTCCCTCAGCCGCTCCTCACAAGACTCGTGCTCCAGACCCCTCGCCAGCTTCGTTGCCCTTCTCTGGACCTGCTCCGGCACCTCAATGTCTTTCTTGTAGTGAGGGGCCCAAAACTGGACACAGCACTCGAGGTGGGGCCTCACCAGTGCCAAGTAGAGGGGGACAATCACTGCCCTAGTCCTGCTGGCCACACTATTGCTGATAAAGGCCAGGATGCTGTTGGCCTTCTTGGCCACCTGGGCACACTGCTGGCTCATATTCAGCCAGCTGCTGACCACCATCCCCAGGTCCTTTTCCACCAGGCAGCTCTCCAGCCACTCCTCCCCAGGCCTGTAGCGTTGCACAGCTTTGTGTGCTGTATATGTATTTTATATCATGGAAACACTGAGGGCAGGCGCTACAGCTCTGAGCTACGTTAGAGAGAGGATACACCCACGGATGTGTCCATAGAGGCTGGATGAGGTAGAGTCCGATTGTGCTGTACACTGTAGAAAAGCAGACCCGCTCACACACAGTTTGGGGGAGAGCTGAACTCTCCTAGTTAGCGATTCGGACTGTTCTGCAACAGAGATTTCTGTATAGCAAATGTAGGGCTCCTGCAACAGATTTCCTTCTCTTAACCAGTTTTTCACAACTGCTTCCAAGTAGCCCAAACGCCTTCCAGCATCTGTAGACCACAGGTTGAAAAGCACTGGTTTAATAAACAAAACACTACTAATAGCTGAGACAAGCAAGCATGGAAAAAGCATAAAGAAGTAAAATGGATGTGCAGAGTTATTAGCCAGAGCAAGTATCACAATTTCTTGCCTTCTAAACCATCTTCAGGTTGCAGTATATTACACACACTACAAAAACCCTTTGGTTTAATTTACATTTCTTTTTTTTCATGTGCTTTTATGTCTAATAATGTGCGCGAGGCCAAGTCTTTCAGGAAGCGATGTGCTCAAGCAGCAATCCAGGGGCAAGCACAGCATTTGGCACTGGTGCATATCGCAACGCCGGCCTCCATTAGCAGCCCTGCCTCATCTAATGTACACAAGGGCTGTGCTCAACGAAAGAGCTCGATGGACTGTGGGAACAATTAGGCTCCATATCACTTCTCGTGGCCATTATTGGCAGGCTTTCCTATGAATTATTTAGGAAGAGAAGAAGCTAGGCTGGGGGCCCTTGTGGGTCAGTGGAGCCAGTCTCTGCTGTCACAAGCCGCCATGTCACATGTATTGCCAGGTGTTCAGCCATCACCTCCCAGACCAAGCTTCGTTTCTGCCTCCAGTGCTGCTCCTGCAAGGTTGCAGCTGAAGCACTCTCCTCCAGTGATTAGAAAATTTCTTTTAATTTCCGGCCTAAAGTTATTTGTGGCTAGCTGATACACATTTATACTGGTGCCAACAGCTGCCTTCAGCTTACATGAGTTTTTTTTGTTTCTCTGTTGGTTACCTCCTTGATGTATTAATAGACAGCACAAGCAAATTGCTTCTCAGCTTTTGTTTTGCCAGACTAAACTGCCCAAATTCATACAATTCCTTCTCATTGGACATGTTTGCTGCTCCTTCCATCATTCCAACATGCTAGGCTGCTTCAGCGGGAATGACTCTTTCTGGACTAGGGGGAGGCCTACATGGCCCCTACATGGGGTTTTTTTTCCAGAAAATGTTGTAAAGGAGCAAAAATATGCCTTTGTTCTTTCAGAAGTCTCTCTCCTCACGCAAGCTGTGACCATATTTGCTGTCTTGTGCAAGCGTGCCGCATCGGTGCTGGCAGCCGTTTTGCGCTTGATTGGCACACTCAAACACGGTGCAATTTCTTAGGCCACATCTATGGCAGGCCAGTCGAGCGAGCCAGGGCCTGACGACGTGGCATGGCTCCCATCCACGCAGCTCGACTCTCATAATCCCTAAACCATAGTGACCTCATCCAAACAACCTCTTGGAAGCCGTCCCTGGATGGTGATAATCCCCAAACCGTGCCTGGGCATCATCTAGCAGGGAGACGGTCGGCCCCGGTCAAATAGTGCCAGGAAGCACATAAACACTTATCCTCGCCAGTGGTCACAGGGCAGTTCATAAACCTGCCCCGGCTCAGTTTAATTAATTAGTGTAAAGGGAGCCTCAGCGCATGACAGGCACTTTGAACTCTTCACTCCAGGTCTGCTGTTCTGGGTCTCAAACGTAGCGTGTTTTTCCTTTGTGGTATTCCCAATTCACTGATGCCTCCCAACTGTGTATTGTCTGCAAATACCATTAGCCCTTGCATACTTTTTGCTCCTTAAGAAAACTAACTAAAACTGGCTCCTAGGAATTTCACCCATTATGCCCCCCCCTCCTATCATTTTCCTTTCAGAAGAACCTGTTGTGTTTGTTCTCGGCAATTTCCTGACAGACCTTCAGCTCTAATACCAGTCCCCGCTTCTTCCAACACAAACAATAATTTCCCATGTGGCTCTTTTATCAAAAGTGTTGCTGAAGTCCAGACAGATTAGATCTAAAGCATTTCCCATGTCTAAAAAAGCCCATGGAGTACTTTGTTTGCTCATTTTTTTTTTTCGCTTCTTATCACCAAAAGCTATCAGGTTAGCCTGACTCAAGTGACCTTGGTAAAGCCCTGTTATATTTTTATCGTATTTTTTCCTTTACTTCCATGTCTTCAGCCCTTCCTCCAAAATTAGTTTACATGTGATCCAAAATTTGTGCTGAACATATCCAGCCCTTTTTCTCTGAATTCATGTGAATTCAGTCCCCAAGCAGTCCCTGTTACTTGCACATCCCAGCCTCAGGAGGTCTGAAATTCTCCCTGCTGCTTGTGCATCCTCAAGAAATAGGGTCGTTTTAGGAAGTCTGTGGTGGGCAGAAACAAAACCCAGAGCTGGAGCTGATCCTGAGGCTGCTCGCTACCTCTCTGGACCTCCACCCCCCACAATTTTTAATGTGAGCAAATGAGCTGTGTAACGGCCCCTCGTTCAGTTCGCTCAGGAAGAAATCGCTGCACGTGGCATCGCAGTGCACGTGCAAAATGGCAAGCACAAGACGCAAGTGTTCATCACTCACCGTGATTCTACCCTGCCCACATCAGTCCATGGCACCGCTCTGCAGCGTGGGGACACTCGGCCTCAATTTTACTGAGCCAAAGGCCCCGTTGAGGCAGAAAAAGATCATTTGTGGGCTAATCCCCTTCGTAGTTAGCATTTAGGCCAATGCTTCCTTGTTTCTCCGTGGGGGTTTTGCGGTCCATCCTGAGTCCTCCGCCGCTGTGCCTGCCCTGCTGACCTGCTCTGGCCTTGCTTCACCGCACATGCAGCGGTGGCTGCAGAGACACGCGCATCCCCCCATCCCAGGCACCAATGGGTTTGCAAAAGGTGGATGATGTGATGAGGTGCAGGGCCAGCATTGACACTGCTTAGTGCAAGGCAGGAGAGAGGACAGTGCCTTCTCGTTTGATGTGAGTTTTCTGTCAGCCTCATCTGGAAATACCCTATTTGGTCGGGACCTGTGGTCCTCTTTCAAGGCATTTCATCCCTGGGGGCTGCGTCAAGTGCTGCAAGGGCTCCTGCTTGATTTATTTCAAGTCCTCTTTACTTCAGGTTTCACCTCCTTTGCTGGCAAACCTGTCCTTCAACCATTCCACATCCTTCTTTGTATATATATATATATATAAGAAAACCATATGTACATATGCATACATACATATATGTACATACATATGCATATATTTTATATACACACATACGTATATAAAATCAATTTATTCCAAGCAATCCTCTGTCTCCTTTTCCAGGACTGACCAGCCCAAGGCAGACACAACAGCAATGCAAAAGTCCCGGCAGCTGCAGACAAGCTCCTTCCCCACAGTCTCCGGCAGGCTCCGCTCCAAAAGTCTGCTGGTCTTAATCTGGGACAAAGGAGCTCTTTCCCTATTTAGCTGGAGGGTAGCTATGGCAACATGGCACAAAGACATCTCAATAGCTGGCTAAGGCCAGACCAGCCCCCTATCTAGCAGACAGACACTGTTCGCTGGTACTTAAACTCTGCGTCGTTTTGACAAAGGCGATGTTTATTACCTAGGACTGGGCCCCTGGCTCAAAATGTACAGTAGCTGGGAGCCAAAGCCAGCGCTGCAACCTGCCCCCCCCCTCAACAACTGAGAGATTTCAGGGGGTGCCCATGAATAGGTCTTGTAATGGGTAATGAAAGAAGCGGTGGGGAGGGAGGGGAGGAAATGAATGAGCGGAGATTGTGGCAGCTCGAGGGGAGCTGGGCGCAGGGGACGGGAAAGGGCGCTCTGAGTTATGGCTCATCTGTCTGGGAAAGTTGCACTGATACAGCTTTCCCCTTTGTCTGGAATGAGCTGCCTTGTGGCCACACACGAATTGTCTCGCATCCTTTCGGCCTGTCTTTAAATGGAAATGCTGCCTTTTTTTTTTCGTGCAAGGGCTGTTTCCCTGCTTTGTGCCTCAAAGATGAAGGTACGGCCACAGCAAAACTCTCTGCCCGGTACCTACCAGCCTACACGTGTGGCCATCGCTGGCCTCTGAGCTTATCGGAGGCACATTTGGGAAAGCTGTTTGGAAAAATGGCTTATAAACGGCTTGCACATAGCGCTGCACCGGGGAGGTCTGCTGGGGAGCACCAGTGCTACACTGCTCTGTCCCGACACAAAGCTCCACTCCTGCATTAACCCCCCTCCATGACATTTTTTTCTCCTCTCATATTTCTACAGCTTTTTGGGGGGATGATTGCAACAAAGTTAGACATTGATTTGGCCTCTGGGCAGTGGTAGCACTGGGTTCACCAGAGCCCTCTCTGCTTTTGCCATAGCTCTGGCAGAAGCAATCCGAGCACACACCAGTCACAAAGACCAAAAGCAAAGGGTGTAGAAGATACCTGCATTCCCGGCCATGTGGCCTCGGATGCAGAGGCCTAACCCAGCAAGGGTTTCTTTCTTTCTCCTCCATGCCACTGGCAGCATTCCTCCCTCCAAAATCCTGCTGCACCCTGGACTACGAAGCTGCCTGGGCTTGCCTGTGTGGGCTTGTCCATGCGGGGTAGGGGCACGGCTATGGCACCTCATGGCCCTGGCCCCATCCAGCAGGTGCCCTGAGCAATCATGAGCATCTCTCAGTGAAAGTCCTCCTGCTCCATTCTGCCCCAAAGTGTTTCACAGCAGTGGCAGAGCCAGGATGTGGTGCCTCTTTGACCAGCCCCACCGTCTTATTAAGCTCATTGCAGGCAGCCACCAGTGCTGGCTGATGGTGCTAGTGGTTGTGGTGTCACCGCCAATACATGCAGGCACTTTCTTCTCCAATTAGTTTCCTTAAAAGCACCGCGGAGGCCTCAGAGCCACCAGCCCCGGTGCACGGGGCCATCTGTCTGGCGTTACTGGCCCCGTCACCTCCTGGTGACAAGTACCTCGAGAGCAGCAAGCCAGCTGGTGCACGGCGGTCACCGTGCTGACAGCGGGGATGTCCTCGGGCGCTCTGCATGCTCAGTGCCTCCACCTGCTCTCCTTAGTCACACATGTTAATTGTAAACTCTCTGGGGTGGGAGCTGGTGGAGCTGCTGGATTAGAATCACAGAATTGCCTAGGTTGGAAGAGACATTTTGGATCATTGAGTCCAACCATCAACCTAACTCCGACAAAAACCACTACTAAACCATGTCCCTCAGCACCACATCTACCTATCTTCTAAATACCTCCAGGGATGGTGAGTCAACTACTTCCCTGGGCAGCCTGTTCCAATGCTTGATAACCCTTTCAGTGAAGAAATTTTTCCTAATAGCCAGTCTAAACCTCCCCTACCACAACTTCAGGCTGTCTCCTCTTGTCCTATCACTTGTTACAGTGGGAGAAGAGACCAACCCCCACCTCTCTACACCCTCCTTTCAGGCAGTTGTAGACAGCGAGAAGGTCTCCCCTCAGCCTCCTTCTCTCCAGGCTGAACACCCCCAGCTCCCTCAGCCGCTCCTCACAAGACTCGTGCTCCAGACCCCTCGCCAGCTTTGTTGTCCTTCTCTGGACCCACTCCAGCACCTCAATGTCTTTCTTGTAGTGAGGGGCCCAAAACTGGACACAGCACTCGAGGTGGAGCCTCACCAGTGCCGAGTACAGGGGGTCAATCACTGCCCTAGTCCTGCTGGCCACACTGTTCCTGA
The DNA here is from genome assembly GCA_013400035.1 of Rynchops niger. NCBI lineage: Eukaryota > Metazoa > Chordata > Aves > Charadriiformes > Laridae > Rynchops > Rynchops niger. The sequence continues at coordinate 1,157,080 of VXBH01004374.1, forward strand.
TACAGGCGAGGATGCTGTTGGCCTTCTTGGCCACCTGGGCACACTGCTGGCTCATATTCAACCAGCTGCTGACCAAGGTAAGCCTCACTTCCCCAAACCCCAGCCCAGCCAGAGGCTCAAAGCACAAGGCAGGGAGGTCGGCAGCACCAGCTGGCAACCAGGCTTTGCTGATTGCATCCATGCACCCAGCCTCGGCACGTCCAGAGCGTGCAAACCTCTCTGCTCACTTGAAGGAGCTGGAGGCATTTAGAAGACACCCATCATCTCACGAGGCCACCAGTTCAACTAAGCCTTGTGAGCGTGTGAAGGTGATACATGGCTTGCTCCAGACTACTGGGGAACCATGCATGAATGCAGGTGACTCAAAAAAGCCTGAATATGATGCTAGCAAATAGCTTGTATTATGTATTTGCTGCTGCAGAAGCTGATGTAGCAGCAAGCTGTTCACAAGGCAATGGCCATTCATCACTCAAAAATATGCTAATATATTAGACTGGATAGTTTATATTTCATCTATGCTCCTCTGCATTTCCATATGTAACCTCCTGCTATGGAGTCCAACAGGCTGTAGTATTATCTGAAGTAAGAAATCAAATTAACTCTTGCTTAAAGTGGAAAGTCAGCTGCTGCAAGAAGCATGAAGCTATCTCACACCGTGTTTTGTGCCACTTGGCTAGCAGCACCGGCTTTGAGACCAGTGAGGCTGGTTGTTGCATATATCTGTGTGTGAGCTGCTGGTGCCCTCCTTCTTCTCGCAGTTGCTGTGGTGGTCCCCAACCCTTTGATTGCTGGCTCCTGGGCACCTGCCCTCTGCCTTACCCCAATAACTCACCACCATCTTCTCCTGTAGACCCACACTCCAGCTTTCACCACAGCCTGCCTGAGCTGTTTCCTAGTGTTAATGCCATTGCAAGCTGCTTGCTTGCTTTGTTGGATGTGGGTGCTGAGAAGCCCCAGACCTAGGGTGAAGGCAAGGAGAGGAGGCAGGGGAGGCAGGATAAGCACTGAGGTGACCTCTCCCAGCTCCTCAACTTGCTGCTTTGCCTCAGGCACATTCCTGCCTCCCATACAATCAAAGATATTTTTTTCTGGGCAGCAGCGACATAACTCTTATGTTTTTTCTCTTGCTCCCTGTGGGACCACGACTCACCTTCTCAAGACCTTTACTCAGCAGCTTCAGCCAAATGTGGTGCAGAGGCACGCAAGGTGCTAACTTACAACACACTCCATGAAAGTAAAGCAGCAGTAGAAGGGGAGAGTAACCCCCAGGAGAAAAAGACCATGGGAGATTCAGCTTGAATGCATGCCAAAGGGTAGGATGGGGTTGGGGACAGTGACACCAACAGTGCAGGTGTGTACGTGTGCATTCGGGGTGGCTGGCACTCAGCAGGATCCTACAGCTATGCCATATGGAGCAGGACATGTGCCTCACCCCAGGTGTATGGTCCCTGGGGATGCCATCAGGGATGTCCACAAGTTGCATGTCAGCCCCTGGGATTGTCCCAGCTGCCTGGTGGGAGAGAAGAGGGGCACCTACATGCTGGGTTTTGTGTTTCCCACCCATTCCTGGCAGGCAGGATAGTTTCCATCAGCCTGGCACCCTGCAGCAGAGCCTCCCTGGGGAGACCAGGGACACTGGACACTCACATTTTTAGCTTTGCTCATCAGATGCTCAAGTGATGACATCAGTACGGCTCCATGCGGGTGGGAGGGGGAGATCGCTCCCAGCCTCCACGCCACAGCTGGTGAAAAGGCCCAGCACACTGGGAAAGCAAAGCTGTGAGCTGCAGCTCGATACTCTGCTCGGGCACGTCTGGACCGCAGACCTTCTCCTTTCTGCTGGCCAGAAGCCGGGAAGGCTGCCCTTATCTAAAGGTCAGCAAGGAGACGGCGGACAAATATCGCTGTCTCTGGTCTGTCATTGTGCACATCGCACAGACATTGAAATAAGGCTGGCTGAGGGCTGGGCGTCGTCTGTGTGACAGTTGGAGAGTTGGAGGGGTTATATTTCGTTCTAGAGAAAGATGCTTCAGCTTGTGCTAAATGCTGAAGTTGTTACGGCCTTTCCCTCTGCTGGTTAGATGAAAGGCAGGGGGGAAAGGAGGTCTGGAACTTGTAGTCCTGAATAACTTAATGGTCATGATCTGTACTTTGAAGCAAGATAATAAAAGACATTTTTTCTTTATGCTATTCATTTCAGGAGCCTTTACTCTTCAGCCAGGATTTTTCTGCCTGCTGGGAATGGCCTGATGGAAAAAGTTTTAAAACTTTCAGAAATCCTGTCTGAGACTTTTACTTTGTTCTTTACCTCTGAGGTTTATGTAGTATTTGTACGGTCTTATCCATCAGACAGGACAATAAACATCAAGAACCTCCAGGTCACACAGGGACCGAATTGCCAACCCAGAGCTCAACTGATCTCTCATGAGTTCCAGATGCTGCACCAGAGCAATTTAAACACCAGAGAGTTCTGGAAAGCCATGGAGAAATTCTCTCGCAGGCTCTGCCTAACTCCAGAAGGTGCCAAAACCCAGTAGGAACAACCAGAGTGAGCATCCAACAACAGGCCTTGATGAGGGGCTGCTCATCACTGCTGCCACATGCTGTGACATCTGGCATTGAGTTCTGGAGAAGATCTAGGGACTTTACACCTAGGTGGGAGAGTTGCATCCTAAATAGGGTTTTGAAGTGTCCTCCACGCCCAAGAGATGCTGAAAGGAGGCATGTGTCAGGAATTGTCTTTTAGGTATCAAAGATGAGCAGCGTGACCATCGAGGCAAGCGTCCACTCTGGCAGCAACTCTCATTGCCCCGAGCCAGCCAGGGAGTGCAGGGGCACATCTGCTATCGGGATGGTGAGAGGGTTTAGGTATAAGGTGGACTTTGGCCTGTTAAACTCATGTATCTAGGCACTCAATGAAGAAGTCCTGTTTCTTTGGAACAGATGGTCCTTGAAGTCCCTTCCAACCTGGTATTCCATGATTCTGTGATTCTTCAGAAAATCTGAGGTAAAATCCTGAGTTGCCCGTGCAGTTCAGGTACCTCCACAGAGAGGCAGAAGCTGCAGAGCTCTTCAGACCTGTAGGTCTAAGCTTGACCATTACTGACACTCCAAGTCCCAGCTGGATTTCTACACCTTTTACCAGGGTTTTGACCTATTTCTTTAGTCAGTTGGAGGCTAAACGCAGACCATCTCAGCTCTCTTCCAGACATATTGCTATACTACGCTGTTCAATTTTTAATGAAGCCAAGATACTGCTCCTCCAAAGAGCTTCTGAAAATCAATAGTGCTTTTTTACATCGATACATCTTTACAATGGTAGGTCAATAATGAAGAAAAATTGAAAGTCTCTGGGGACAAGGCTACCTTCTTACCTGAAAGGATGAATTCTATGTGACAAGGTTCAGGAACATACATGAACGTATGAATAATTTGGAGAACGTGTCACCACCACGTCATTTGTGTTGCAATATTTGTTCCTTAAAGTTATTAAATTCGTTGTTGGTAATATTAATTATTTAGAGTTCAGAGATGGTTTAGTATTTTAGAATTTTAGCACAAGAGCATTACAGGTCTGAATTTCTTATAGCAATTCTTATACTGTTGGTTTTTATTATTCTGCTCAAAAGCCAAAACCGATTGGTGAATATGAACGCTAAGGCATCCTTTAGGTAACCTGTTATTAAGCCTGACCATCAATATTCAGACTTGTCATGCCAGAATAAGTAATCATCTGAAAAAAAAGTGAAACCGTCTGGTAAATTCACATCAGTAATAAATCTCCTTTCTGATTAGTTCAGAAATGCTTTGTTTGATTAAAAACTCATCAGATAAATTAATCTGATTCTAATTTGGGAATTTATATAAAACTCTTATCACGTGTGTCTGTTCCCTTGAGTGAGATTGAAATTCCCAGTTTTTTTCCTAAACTTGGATACTTTTTTGAGCTGGAGCGTATGTGAGCTGTCATTCACTCTGGCCACCCTCCGCCAGGCACAGGAAGGAAAAGCAAAGAGGAAAAGCATGTTCATACTGCCCGAGTTTGGAAGTGATTTCCTGGTGTTCCCCACACCTTTAACGGGGACAGCTGGGGGCTGCCAAGGAGGGAAGCAGAAAGCCTAGATCTGCCTTCTGCTACCAACCCACCTCCCTTCTCCAGCCCTTCCCAGCATATTCCTGGGAATACTGCTGCTATGAAACAGCCTTGGTGGCTCCTGGCGCCTTTGATTTGTCTGTGTTGACTTGGTCCATCCCTGCCGTGGGGAGACGTGTGACCTTGGAAAAAACGTCTGCTGGACCTCTCCCCATCCTGTCCTGACTTCCCTTTGCGGCCTGGGACGGATGTTGTCTGCGCTTAACGCCTTGTCAATACCAAGAGGCTCGAAGCCTTCACAAGCTATTTTAGGATTTATCTTACAGACTTCCTTATTTTCCTGCTTTTCTCTCTCTCTAGAAGCCTTATCACCAGTTCAGTTTAAGGCCTGTCCTTCTCAGCTTTAAAACCAGATAAACAATGGCCTAATAACTAATAAATTGCTATTCTATTATTTTTAGTTTACACTTTCCCCTGTATCACTCCTGCAAAAAAAATTACTTCTCCTTTATTAGTGACATTATTCATAAGCCTTCATATCTTTTTGGTTAATCCTGCTGTCCTGGGATGCTGGGTGTTATTTTTGTCATTTTTTTTTCTTCTATATTTTGTAACTTTGTTCAAGTTTTATTCTCCTTACACCTTTCTCCAAAGTTTTTAGGCAAAAATAGGTCTCTCACATTCACAGGTCACCCTTGAAACTGAACTGACATGGCATGAGAGGCTGAATTGGAGGATAACATTGGAGTTGGGTGCTTGGGATTCCTACCCATTTCTGGCAAAGTGGGATCAACAGCCAGGAGCAAATTGCTCAACAAATCCATCTTGTTTCAGCCACCTTTGAAATGGGAAGAAATGTTGCCAATCTCCCATCGCAGCTCGTTTCAAACGTAGCAGCTTGAACGGCCTTGGGTGAAGGGCTCTGGGCAGCTCCCAGGTGAACACATAAGTAGGCCCAGGTAAAACGTTATGCAGAGAATAGATAGTGAGATGGACGATGAGAGGGACAATGTGACCTCTCAGGAGAAGGCCCAGGGAAGATCTCCGCTAATACAGCTCAGAGGCACAGACGTAGCAGATACACCACAAGCGTTCACACAGGAGACTTAATGAGAAGAACAAAAATTGGAACTTCTGGGATGCATTCATTTTACCCTAAAATTATCAGGTCTTTCCTTGAGGATATTAATATGGGATTTCCTTACTTTAGCATAAAAAACAGTTTCAACAGCAAAATTGTTTACAGTTCAGCTCATATCTAACGTCAAACTAGTTCAACTAGTTCTGACTTCTAACTTCAAACTAGCAACTAACCTCTAACTTCAAAAAAGCGATGTTTTCTTTTCAAAGATTCTTGGTGGCTTTCACCGAGCTTGGGACCAGGTTTCCGGAGATAAAATACTCACAGTGGACGTGGAGCCATATCTGAGAGAGGGATTAAGCGTCGCAAGCCCTCCCACAGCAGTACGGCAGGGCAGAAAGGGGAAGACAAAGGATTCTATATCCAGGAGAAATCACATTTATCTCGAGGTGACAAGCACGTGCGAGAACAATGCTCTTTGTTTTATCGAATAGCAATCCTTTCTCATCTCCTTTGCAGAATGCTTTCAGTGGCCAACTGGGCTGTGTCCTGGAAAACCATATTAGCAGATTAATTAGTAAAGGATTTTTAACAATAATGTAGAAGATATGCACAAGAGAGAAAGATCAGGCAGTGGAATTGAATTATTATACTTGTATAGGTTTTTAGATTGACTACTTTGTGCTTTTGATTAAATTATTATAATTTATGTGCTTTTCAAGTAGCAATCTTCTCTGCGAGATTATTTTCTCTTGACCCATCTCCATATAGAATTATTTCCATGGCAACAGTTTGAGTGATTTGAGAAAGAAACAAAATTATGAACTTCCATTACCATTGGGTTAGAAAACTAGTTTGATTTTGAAGCAGAAAAGCATCAGATTTTGGCTTTATAAAAGATACAGAATAGCCTTTGAAAGAGTCACCTGTATATAAACAGGAAATTCAAACTTGATCTTTTGTTATTTCTTTGTAGCAAAAATGTTATTTTCAAAACAAGGTTATGAACATTATCATTAGACCTAATAAATCTCATATTTATCTCTATTTGAAAGTACCTTTGAAAGTAATGGGAAATAAAAGATCCACTACTTCTCCTGACTCAGCAGACTGATAAATCAATGCATAATAACCATTAGCTGGTATTTCCCTGTAATTTCAGTGTTGAAGTGTTTTGATCAGTGAAATGTTTTAAATGTAAGGCATAAATTAGAGAAATTACATAAGCCGGGAGGGACAGATGACAGTCACCTTAGGGTAAATGAGGGACCAGCTGAAGCACTCCTTGAAGCATTAGCAGTTATCTTTGAGCGCGCAACAAGGATGGAGGAGGAGATCCCAGCAGGCTGGAGAAGAGCAAAGAACAGAAGGAAAGGGAGAAGGATGTGGATGGAGAGAACACAGACCAGCCAGACTCGCTTTGGTACCCAGGAGACTTCTGCGTGAATTATTCACGACTTTATAAGCACCAACAGGAAAAAATGCAAATATACCAAAAGCAGATTTTTCAAGAAAAAGTCACATGAGATCAGTCTGACCCCTTTCTTTGACAGGATAACTGGTCCCGTGAACAGGGGAAACGTAGCTGATATCTTGCACCATGACTTCAGAAATGCTTTCGTCATGGACAGATGAGGTTCTTATATACAATCTAAGGGAATGTGAAAGAGATTAAATCATAACAAGGTAGGTGCTGAACAGCTTGACTAATGGCACCCAAAGGCAAGCTGGCAATAGTTCACTCTCTAACGCATCTGTCTTTACAAAAGTTTGCAGAGATTTTAGTCAATTTGTTTTTCACTTCCAGCTCAGACAATGGAGTAGAGGATGCACTTTCATTTGTGCAGGGATGAAGCCCCCAGAGGGAAGTTTGCAAACCTCCTTGAGGGATGCAGCAAGACCAGAGCCGTCTGTAAGTCGGGGAAAAGACACAACCAAGGAAGCTGAATGCAGTAAAATGTTGAATTTGGGAAGGAGCAATCAAATGTGCAAATACAAAGCAGGCAGCAAAACAGCATCCCGCTCCCCCACCCAAAAAAAAAAAAAAAACCAACCCAAACCCCCATCCCCAAGCATGAGTTTATATTAGATAGAAGATGAAATGTCAAATAAAAAGAAAAATGTATTCTGGGTTGTATCAGTGAGAATGTCGCAGGCTGTGATTTTGGTCTGCTCTTTGTTGATGAGTCTTGGGCTTGTGTGCCAAATCCAGTTTAAGAAAGGCTGGCTACTGTCCAGGATGGGCAGCTGTGACAGAGGTTTAAGAAATTTGAGTCAGGCTGAATGGCAGACAAGTTACTCTGGAAAAGAGAGGACTGAAGGGAGAGGAGCGTGCAGCAGCCTCTCTGCATGTGGTAGGGAGGATGGCAAGCAGCCCTTTCTGTCTGTCTGGTAGCACCAGGCAGAACATATTTGACTGAAGCTGCCGCAAACAGCATTTGGAGGAGATGGTAGGAAAATATTTCTAATCCTAAAGTGGTGAAGCAGTGGAAGGAACGGCCCGGGGAGCTCCTGAACCTCTTCCACTGGTGATCTTAAAGAGCAGGTTAGACAAGTTTTCACCAGGGAAGGTCTCGATGTGCCTGTTCCTGCCTAGAAACTGGCTGAGAGGAGGTAAGTGCTGTTACTGCCACCTGTTTTGGAAGGTCACCACCATGTAGGCTGTGGGAAGATGCAGCTGGATGATGTTGTCCTCTCCTGCTTGAAAGTTTACTTCGCACTCAATGGATGCCTTCTTCTCTGTCACTCAGATGTCAGCAGAAGAGATCTGGAAGCAGAAGAGGTACCAGGAGCATGTTTTAACCCCTCAGGTTCACAGGCTTGCCCTGGTGAAGTCCTCTGGATGCAAACTCCCTGGCTGCACTGTCGAAGAGCATCTGTGCCTCTCACACCCCTCAGAGCTCAGCTCCTGCACTCGCAGAACACCATCTATCCTGGGCACAAGTGAGACTGAAACCTCAGAAAAGCGCAAAAAACCCTGTTCGTTTTCAGAGCTATCATTACCTACCTGCTTAGCTTTGGGTATATATTTATGTACTTATGTACTTTGCTGAACAGGGCCCAGAGGGAGAAGAGTAGTGCCAGGAGCAACGTCAAATTTGCCTGAGGGCTTCCCAAGGTACTTGCAGGATTTACCTGGAGTTTCATTAGCAAAAAACCTCCTTCTAATCTGATCCCATCAAGCTATCAAGAATTCTGTATCATGATGCCGTAATTGCTTATTATTATGCATTTCTATAAGTGCACCGTGCCCCTTGGGCAGGTGACTGCTGTGGGGAGCAGGCTTCCCCGCCGCAAGGTAATCAAGGCTTATGCAAAAGGATCTGCTGGGAACACGCGCTCTGTGTAATCCCTGCCATTAAGCGCCTGAAAACAGAACTTCCTGCAGAGCCCATTTAATCCGGACAGATTAAATTCATTTTGGATGATTTCTGTTGCTCAAATCATAAAGGATAAAGGAAGAAGTGTCTCATCAGGTTGTGGAGACCAGCATTCTCTTCTACAATTTTTAGAAACAGACGTTACCACGTGGATCTTTTCTTTTCCTTGTAACATGTTTCTTCCTTTTTTGTAAATTTTCAGGCTTGCCTAGGAACTCTTTTAAAATTCTAATCCTATAATCTCAGTGTGATAAAGTTTCTCTTGAAAGCTAGCATCATTGGAAGTGCTCTTAAAAGTTGCTTGGAGTGCGCACAGCCTTTCAGAAGAAAATCAAACTCGTGTTTATGTCTTCTTCTCAGTATTTTAGGTCATTTAGATCAAGGAGTCTGCAGCCAGGATGGCTATAAGTGAACCAGGGAAGCTTGTTCTAACCACTGTTAAACTTTCCTGTTTTGTTGTAATATCAAGCCGGGTTCTAAATACTTTTGGGAAAAAAATGTTGGCTATGTGGGAGAAATGTGGACCGGATTGGTTTTAGTAACAAGACCTTGTGTTCATACATTATTTGGCACTTTTCAAGGTGCAGAGAAACCACTTACAGGTTGATTGCCATTGACAGCAGGATGCGGTTCTGGTTCCATCAAAGTTTGGTACTGGCTGAGTTTGACCAAAGTTTAATGGCTTTGAAAACACTGAAGTGTCTTCTACAGGGATGTTGCTGCTGCCTACTCTGGGTCAGCATACGCTGCTCCTTCCCACATGGCGGCATTAGGGACAACCCACAGTGCCAGCAGCCTGGGGACAGGACACCTCCCAGGCTGGGCTGCTTAGAATCATGACTTCTTACCCAGTTGTTTTCTTGGCTGAGGAGGTTAAGTATTTAAAAAGGGGCTTCTGGGGAGCGGCAGGTGTGTATCACTGGGACACACAGGCACTGGGATGTTTGCTGGTGCGGGTCCAGGCATTGCTTGACAGACTGGAGGCATCAGTGGGCTTTGGTGCCAAGACCTGGCACTTCCCAGCTGGTGGGACAATTGCCGCCCCAGCTACTGCGTGAGGTTGCTCATCTCATGAGAAGCCCTTTGCTCAGTAGTTTTCCCCTGTGCATTTACCTTTAGCAGTCAATAGCTACGGGCTTTCCTGTGCACAGGTTTCCTCTGGGTCTGTGAGATATGCGGCATTGCAGTGACTGGCCCTGAAAGCCTTTCTGCATGCCTCTGCTCCTGGGAAACAACACTCTCGCAAACGAGAGCCTTCCAGGAACAGAAAATAGTGCTACCAAGCATCTTAAAAGCCCACCTTCCTCTGCTTCCCACTTTTATTAAATAAAAAGAGCCTGCGGCTCGTCCTTTGAATCTCAGCAATGACATTACTTCTACAGCACAAAGCTCTGGGTCCAGTCTTGACAGCCTGCTCTTCTCTCAGTGGACAGAACACCAAGTTTGGGCTGAATCAGCTTCTCCTGAGACCAGCCTGAAAGCCAGAGAACACCTGCCTCTCTCCTCCCCTCCACACTACTTTTAAAAGTAGTCACCATAGTTTGCCACGGTGCAAAGGGAGAAGGCAAGGCCCATGCAGGAGAGAGCCCAGTGCTGTCCCTGTCCCAGCCACCCCTCGTGTCCCTGTCCCTGCAAGGACGGCCAGCATCATCAGCAGGAATACCCCTGCCTCTCTGCTCCAACCATACTTGGCAGGGTTTGTCCAGTATATACTGACGTTTAATTTTTCTCGTTCTTGCTACAGGCTTGAGCTCTTTATGGGCCAAAAGATTTCCAGGCCTTTCTCTGACTTAGTTATTTTTAGGCTTTAAAGTTCAGCGGTGATCCTTTCCTCCTCCTCATGTCTGAGTTGTGTTCTGTGCTTCCTTCAACTTTGGCCATCACCTCCTCATTTTTGAGGATAACAATCTCATAAACAAAATTAGATTCCTGTGTTTCAGTTCCACAGGGAAGATTAGTTTCAGTGCTGCGAGAGCTGAAGGTTGAAGGTGGAAGGAGACCACAGTCATTTCACTGATTTGGAAGTGCCTGTACCCATCTTCCCTTTGTTTGTAATACTTAGTTAGGCACATTAATAACCGAATAGAAATCAAACCGCTTTCAGACAAGCTGGGGCATCAGTTCAATAAGAACAAAGTACTTCATTAAAAAAAGCTCAGTAAGATGAAAACACTCTAAATCCAGCTTATAAGAAAAAAGGGCAACAAACTGTTTTCATGCCAAAAGCAAACCAGAAATAACCGGAGTTTGCGAAGATACCGGTTTAATCACTAATTGAAAGGACTATTGTTCTGCAAACCTCGAGGCAGGAACAGTGTTGCTGCTGTGGGATCCAGCCCAGTCCCCGCGGCAAGGGTTAACTCCCAGCACCGCAAGCTCCGCTCCCTGCACGGTTTTCCCAGCGAGAGGGGACACAGGGGTCCTTTCTCGAAGGAGAGGTGTCACAGCTTCCTCCTGTGCCTCCCTGAGTCCGGAAAGTAAAATTTCTGTGCTGGCTGGCAATTCCGCATGGGGAGAGGCAACTCTGCAGCCCGCGTCCATTAGCCCTGTGGCTGGCGCACCCCGGTTTGGGGACGAGCAGGTTTCGGTGTGCTGGGTTTTGGGAGGCTGCTTTGAGTTGAGAGGCCTTTTCCACAAATAAGTCACGGGCATTTCAGTCCTTCCAGACCATTTCTGGTAAACGGGACGCTGGGCTTCGCATATTCTGAGGGGTAATTGGAGCGCCACGTGGGAAAATGCCGGGCATCCATGTGCCTTTGTGTCACTCGTGTTGGCTTCAGCAGCACCGTCCGTCTGGATTTAAATAGGAGCCTTTCAAAGCCAGAGTTTAAATGGAGCATTTAGGGCTGCTTTGTCCCAGAATAGTAAATGTCAGGAACTGTAGGTTCGTTGCAGCGGTCTGGCATGGCTGACGGGCTTTCTTTGTGCCGCTCAGATTTATGTGACCTCACGGCCCGAGATCTTCTCTCCACAGCCAGTGTTGGCGTGTCCCCCGGGTCTGTGAAAGGCAACACCGCCACGTCTCCGCGTGCACAGACGTGGCAGATGGCTCTCTGCGGGCTCTGACAGTGGGATTTTGGTCACCAATTTAGCTTTAATGCCATGTGAAACTGCCCGCTGTATGTTATAGGAAGCTGCCTGAAACACATCCCTGCACTGTAATTAATTAGGTAGGCAGGGCTGTGCCCTCTTGGGACACATTTCATTTTCACCGGAGATAACCGCGTGTGTACTGCAAATTGCATTACCAGGAGAGACTTCCCTGCTGTTGGACACCCCGTCCTTATCCCCATGGACCGCAGAGGGACACCACAACCCACTAAGGTGACAAGGACAGGCTCTTACAGCTTGCCAAGGAAGGGTTTTTCTCATCCATCTCTCTCCAAACTCAGGAGGTTGAAGACCTCCATCATTCCCAATCCCAAGCCTTGAGCCTTTTTTTCCCAACCTTATAGCTCCTGTGGGAGTCATGGGGAGGTTTTCCACTTGAAATAGCCTCATACTGTAGCGGGTTTAAGTGTTCCTGCAAACAGGACCTGTGGATGTGGGTTTTGGGGAGGAGGGTGCAAAGGAAGTCAAGAAAACAGGATTTTCTCCCAGGTGAAAGCTCTGGCCGCTGTCACTCAGAAGACGAGTGGCAGCTTTGCCAGTGTGTTGCTGAAGGTGGACATTGCGCTATGCCAAACCACTGCTGACAGCAATAGTCTTGGTTTGTGCCAGGCATGCCCAGGTAGTGGCTGCTGAGGTCTTGGATGTGGGAGGACATGGAGTAGTTTCAGCAGCCTGGGTGTGACGTTGCTCCTGGAAAAGTAGCCTGGTGCCCAAATTCTGTGAATTCAAGCCCAAAGCTCAGGGTAAACTGCACTTCAGCTGCATGAATGGTGTCCTGCTTATGCCACTTCCCACAGTTCTCGCTTTCACAAATTGGAAATTTTATTCCCACGTATTAAAACACCTGTTGATGTGCTTTCCCTTCGTGTGAATTATCTGTGAAACGATGTTATTTAACTGGTGTAGAATAATGCCGGCTGTTTGCTTACATCTCAGGAGACGACAAGTCTCCAACGACAAGGATAATAGTGGTTTGTTCATCGGGCGTTGGCACTTCTGAAAATGGCCGGCAGTGTTTGCTCAGAAATTGGGAAGGGATCTAACGATCCAGAACTAATTTAATTTGAACGGATATTTTACCTTAAATGCCACCTTGAACAAAATTTAAATTCTGCAGAAATGTTTAGGAAAGTAGATAAGATGAGATTGAGGAAATGGAGGCAAACAAAAAACAATATATATTTTAAGGAGGTTGAATTATCCTCTGGGGGGTCTCGTCTCTCCCGGTGGATTATACAGAGCGCCTGACAGTGCTCAGGTAACCAGCTACGACTGCACACTTATTTTTAGCACCCAGTGTGCGAGGACTGCTTCTCTCGGAGCATATGAGTGCCAATTGCTCATCGCCCTCTGGAACCCAGAGGGCCTGATGGTGCTGTGCCAAGCGTGAGACTGTATCTTAGTTCTGTCGCTGTGTGATGTTAATAAAGGCTTGGCTTAACAGGTCACTACTGAAAGTTTAAACGGTTCAAGAAGTGGAAATGAGGCCCATCTGAAGGCAAGTAGGCATATTTGAAAAGTCATGGCAGCAGGAGAAAGTCCTAGGAGGTGAAGAGGAAAAGGAATCAAAATAGAGCCTAAAGCATGTTGGTTAGGCAAGGCAGGGGCAGTCAAACTGCAGTCTCTGTGCTGGAAAGGAGATTCAGTCCCTCTTAGAGACGAAGGATTAGAAAAGTGTTATTTCTGTCACTGCATTTTGAGTTGGTTGCAAAGCAAGCTCTCACTTGCCTTCAGGTAAGAATGGGACTTGGCTCAACTCCCGCAGCGGAGCAGGAGGGAAGGAGCAGAAGAAAGCGGGGGACTGCAGATTTGCTGAGCCTCTCAGGCTAGGAGGCATCGAGGTGACTGATCCCTTGCATTACACCTGCTACAGTCCTGCTGCACATTATCTTCAGACGGGTGATACCCCGGTGCTGCAGGAGCGTTGTGTTTCCACACGTCTACAACGCAATGTGAAGAACTACCAAAAGTGCCAGGTGATCAGACTGCTTTTTCAGCTCCTGGGCCTGACTGTGCCCAGCACCACAAATGCAGGGGAAGCCCATTCCTGTTAAGGGCTTTGACACCACCCCCCACAACATCCTTCTGTCTAAATTAGAGACATATGGATTTGATGGGTGGACTGTTCAGTGGATGATGAATTGGCTAGATGGCCGCATCCAGAGGGTAGTGATCAATGGCTCAGTGTCCAGATGGAGATCAGTGATGAGTGGTGTCACCCAGGGGTCTGCATTGGGACCAGTAGTGTTTAATGTCTTCATCAATGACGTAGTGGAATCGAGTGCACCCCCAGCTAGTTTGAGGATGACACCAAGCTGAGTGGTGCAGTTGACATGCCTGAGAGACACGATGCCATCCAGAGGGACCTGGACAGGCTCTAGAAGTGCTCTTGAGTGAACCTCATGAGGTTCAACGAGGCCAAATGCAGAGTCCTGCATCTGCGTCAGGGCAACCCCCGGTATCAATACAGGCCAGGGGATGAAGGGCTTGAGAGCAGCCCTGAGGAGAAGGACTTGGGGGTGCTGGTGTATGAAGAGCTGAACATGAGCCAACAATGTGCACTCACAGCCCAGAAAGCCAACCACACCCTGGGCTGCATCAAAAGCAGCGTGGCCAGCAGGTCGAGGGAGGTGATTGTGCTCCACTCTGGTGAGACCCCACGTAGAGTCCTGTGTCCAGCTCTGGAGCCCTCAGCACAGGAAAGACATAGACCTGTTGTAGAGGGTCCAGAGGAAGACCACAAAATGATCAGATGGATGGAACATCTCTCCTATGAGGACAGGCTGAGAGAGTAGGGGTTGTTCAGCCTGGAGAAGAGAAGGCTCCAGGGAGACCTTATTGAGACCTTTCAGTACTCAAAGAGGGCCTACAGGAAAGATGGGGACAAACATTTTAGTCTGGCCTGTTGCGATAGAACAACAGGTAATGGCTTTAAACAGAAAGATGATTGATTTAGACTAGGTATAAAGCAGGATTTTTTTACAATGGAGGTGGTGGAACACTGGATCAGCTGCCCAGGGAGGTGGTAAATGTGCCATCCCTGGAAACATTCAGGGTCAGGTTGAACAGGGCTCTGAGCGACCTGACCTAGTTGAAGATGTCCCTGCTCATTGCAGGGGGCTTGGACTAGATGGCCTTTAAAGGTCCCTTCCAACCCAAACTATTCCACGATTCTATGGTACTTTCTTTCCTCTTCTAGTCAAGAAGGTGCATAGTCAATACACCTACAACATCTGAAGGCTGAAGGAGTTATGTCAGGTAGCAGGATTTGTCCTCCCAGTTTTTGTTGGCCAAAATGGAAATAAGACCAGTCTATGGTGTTACAAAGGCAATCCAAAAAAAGGTGGCCTATAAACCCTAGCCACCCAAGTGTGTCTCCCAGGGAGGACCTCATGGTGATGTTACCCATCCAACCTTGACTGCATCATGCTGGTGCAAGAACAGAAAAGAAAGTGTGTGGTAGCCCGGGTCAGAGCAGCACAGCCACCCCATCCCAGTTGCAGGTGGGGATGAACATGGACCAGTGCTCCTGGGTGGCCTGGGTTCAGGCTTTCCCCATTTAGACAGCAGCAAATGACACCTCTAGCTCACGGCTGAGTCTGGGCTCGTCTCCAGGTAATGCGGACATAATATTAGGGTGCAGAGGGGCTCTGTGGGTTATTTAAGATACTGTGTAGGCTCTGCTGCTGACAAACAGCTAGCATTTAAACTGTTTGTCTCAGTATTTTAAAAAAAGTCTATTTTTGTGCTTCTTCCTCTTCCTAATTTAGATGGCAGGAGGGTGCTAAAGAGCAGCTCATTGGTGTCTCTGCAGCTCACCAGCTCCAGCCTGCCCAGCATCGTCAGCTTTTGAGCTTCAGGCACTGGCATGGGTGCAAGATACGTCAATCACCACTGTGCTGCAGAAAACAAAGGATATCTCAGCACAGCAGGAGCCAAAGATGCCTGAAAAACAGTTGCTCCCTGTTCAAACATGCAGGCTGCATCCATGCAAGGAGTCAGGCCAGCCAAGTATAAAGTCTTGAAAAAGGGAAAGGGTCTGCATTAATCTTCATCTGTTAGTGAGAGAGCATGCTTTCTTACAAGCTGAAATTCAGCGTTAATTAAATTGCTCACCTTCCTCCAGAGAAAATAAGTACACTGATAAACAGCACAGGATTTGAGTGCAAGTTGGCAGGCAAAACATGGTAGCTTCAGCGAAGAGGCCTGTGATAACAGGCAGCTTCTCCATCTAGAACGAAGGCGTAGGTAATGCAAGCAGTGGCCAGAACGATGTGTAAACCCCAGCTCCTATCCTGCCCTGCGTCCTCTCTGACTTCCAGAGAAATGCTCCGTAGGAGCTGGCAGGGTGCTCTCATGGCTGCTGCAAGGCGGGTGGCAGGCGAGGGAGACCCCCAGCACAAAGGAGGGCGTGAAGCCAGTGAGCTGGGCTCCAGGGTCTCGGGAGGGCTGGAACGCACTGAGTCTTGTGGCAATTCATCGCTCTTCTTCCAGCTAGTGGCCTCCAGAGTGACCACCTTCAACAGAGGCCACTGAAATACCTCAGTATGTGACTTTCCTGCTATTGTGGGCTATCGCAGAATCACAGAATGGTTGAAGCAGGAAAGGACCTCCAGAGGGCATCTGGTCCAAGCCCCCTGCTCAATTAGGGCCACGTAAAGCCTGTTGCCCAGGGCTGTGTCCAGACAGCTTTTGATTATCTCCAAGGATGGAGACACCATAACGTCCCTGGGTAACCTGTGCCAGTGCTTGGAGTTTCAGTTTGTGCCCGTTGCCCCCGGCCCTGTCACTGGGCATCACCACAAAGACCCTGGCTCTCACTATGCATTTTCCCTTCAGGTATTTGTATACAGTGATAAGGCTCCCCCTGAGCCGTCTCTTTGCCACACGGAAAAGTCCCAGCTCTTTATTCATAGGAGAGATGCTCCAGACCCTTAATTATCTTCATGACCCTTCATTGGACTCTCTCCAGTATGTCCATGTCTGTCTTGTACTGGGAAGCCCAGAACTGGAGACAGAGGGTGCCTCAGAAACCAGGAAGAGGATTATTTTGACTCCAGCCTTCTGTGTTTTGACTTCATCCATGGATTCCCAAATAACCTCTGGCGCACCTCTGCTCAGGCGATTTCGCGGGCTATAAAACGTGGTGAGTGCAAAGGCAGGGAAAAAGAAGCGCAAGTCCCTGTGGTGTCTCTCCCTAATGATTCGCTTGTGGTGTGACACGGAGCTTGCAGCGCCCCCCACGACTGCTCTGTGCTCAAGGGTCTCAGCTCCGCAGTGAACTGTGTCAACCATTCCCCACTGGGCAGAGGAAATGCCTTGATGCTCATCCACACAGTAAACGAAGTAAGAACAACAACAACAACAAGATAATTAGGGAAAGATATCCAATTGAGATGCAAATTAACCTCCCTGTACAAAGCCCTTTATAGAACCCGGGATTTTGTGTACTTATTACTTCTATTAAATGTGAAATATTGAAAGCTTCCCTTTGCCAAAAATGTTATTTCACTCTTTCTCTCTGACCTCACTGAGATAGTTCATGAACAAAAGGGCAGATCAAAGGAGAGACAAATACAATTTATTAAACACTTGGGACTGTTGGAAAAAACGACATGTATAAAATCTTCATGAAACATACAATATTTTAAAATGTTTTATCTTGCTGTAGGGTTTGAACTATTAATTACCAGTAACAATCAAAAGCTCAGTGTTCCTCTTTCTCTACCAACCATTCCCTCGCTTGCAAGGAGCTTAACCAGCTCCCTCCGCACCATCCGTGCTGCTTCTCCTGTTTCCTCTTCGCATCCAAGCTTGCAGCACCCACTGCCTGATCTAAGTGGAAAAAAAAAAAAAAAAAAAGCACTAAATACACCTTTGTTAGGTTAAAGCTTGACAAAGAAGGACTGTTTCTTGGAACAGGACAGGGTGCTTGCCTAATTTGGAAGGTCCCTGGAGGCCCAGCGCATGGACCACAGTTTTGTGGTCTGCAACCCCAACGCGCATGGTGAGGCACTGGGTGGAGGTCGTTAGGGGCCGGGTCAGTTAGTGGGAAGCAGGTTTTACAGAGTCCCAGTCACGGGCTAAGCCCATGGGCAGCAGAGCCCATCGCCAGGCTGACTTCTCACTGGCAGGTGCAAGTGCATTACTGCTTCTGCCCACAATGATCATCTTTGGCTTTGGTATCGTCTCCTAAAATTGTCATTTGCTACTGCAGGGCTCCCTGTGTTTCAGTGGGGACATCTAATTCCTTATTCACAACTGGGCTTGGATGAAGCTTCTGGTGGTGGAGATCCCTGAGGAGGCAGTGCCACCAAACAGTGCACCTCCAAAAGGTGCACAGCAATCCCACCTGCCACCCCACATGCCAACTAGCTCTTTCCAGCTGCCACGGTTGGAGACCAGCTGTCTTTAGCAGGCACAGATTTACTGAGAAAGCTAAACAGCCATGAGACTCTGGTGACCACCAGCCAGTAAAAGGCTCCAACACATGGTGTGTCTGTGGCAGGACTTGTAGCATGGCTGGATCCAGCATTGCTGGATGCGAGTGGGGACAACATCCTAAAATATCCAAGGGCAATGGCATGGGCATGCAGAGCATCCTGAGGAATGGGAGGTATATTCTGCCTGGCAGAAGGTCAGACACGTTCGCTCTCATGCAGAGGGGGAGTTGTGATGACTGTCTGGACCGACAGTTCAGCCTGCAGGAGATATGAGGCAATTCGGGTGGCTGCTCCCTCTCTCACTGCAAGCTAAGTGATGTCAAACCCCACCTCTGCTGCCAGAGGCCCAGATCACGCTTGGGCGCTTGCTGCTGCTGAGGTGCTGTGTGGTAACTTGCCAGTCTGCAGTCGTGTTTCAGAGCCTCTTAACAAGCACACACCAGGAGCAGCTCCGTAAAAGTCAGTTACACTGGTGCAAAGCATCAGCATCGAGGCCTCTGCGTGCTTACCCTTAGTCATGTGTTACTCAAAACTGTAGGGAAAAAAATAAAAGCTCGGCTGGCACTTGTTGAAGTAACTGCTTCCAGCTAAGATTTATGAGAAATGCGCTGTGTAATGGGAAACAGATCTTTCCTTCTGAGCTCACGTGCCACTAAACAGTTTTATTATCTTCCACGTGTCCTTGCCAGTCATCTTTCGTCATGGTGAGTGCATTTTTTTTTTTAATTAAGATCCTTTGGGAAAGCCATGGTTTGCTTGGGATTTTTTTTTTTTTATTTTATTTAGAAAACATCTTTGGGACTGAGTCAATGTTTAAAGGTCCTGTAGCAAAGCGAGAAAAAAGGCAGTTAGGAGAATCGCTGTGCTCTTGCCTCACGTTGCGACTTCCAGCAAACGCCCCAGAAAAGCCGTGTTCTTGGGTCAGACCTCTGGGGAAAGGCAACCTGCGCCAGCCCTGGGGGCCAGGCACTAGAAGGCCTCTGCCTGTGCTGCTGAGGTGGGTGGTGGTCCCTGGCACACGTCTGGCCCTGGTGGTCTCCCCAGGTCAGGGAGCCAGCTCACACCACGGACCGCTCTTAACAATGGCATGGTCCCCCTGTGCCAACTGGTCTCAGGTCTGGAGGTCCTGCAGAGGTTCATCTACCAGTAGGGCTGTAAGGTGCTTTTTATTAAACACCTGAATAACCTTGTTCCTACCCCTCGGTCTGGAGCGATATTTGCTCCCCAAAAAGGTAGACTCAGAAGCTGCTTGTTAGCAGGTATAGGCTCCTCCTGTAAATATTAACAGACTACGATCAGGTCATTTTCCAGCCCATTTCCTCCTGTTTCCTTTCCTCCCCATGAACTTTGCAGTCCTGAAAACTGACCTTCCCCATGCCCCGGAGAAGGGAAAACCTCAATGGTGGGGGTTTTTTTACTAAAACCCAGGTGTTTCAGTGCCCAGGTGCAGGAGAAAAAGGCCCTGGCACGGCAGACGTGCTTGCCGCGTTGCAGAGAAAGCTGTCGCCTCTCAGCCCCACACTTTCTCAGCAGCGGTGGTGCAGTCTGTCCATGAAAGACTCAACCTAAAGAAAGTCTGTCCTCGAAAAAAGAGCACAGCCCGCTTCGTATGGCAAATACAGGCCAACTGAAATTGCTGAAACGCCACAGCTCACCCTTTCGTGTAAATAGCCCTGGATGGTTCCTTTAAACGCTGAGCTGTGCAGGGGGAAGAGGACTAGCAGCAGCTCTGCTTGTGCCTGGACTCTGGTCAGAAGAGCACTGGCCCATCTCTGCTGTATGAGCCCCACGTTGGCTGCACACGAAGCTGCTTTGTGTGGTACGGCTGGGGCACGCTGGGGCAGGATGAGGCACCCCAGAGCTAAAGCATTTGTGCTTATCTTAGAAAATGGTGAACCGTTTGGAGAGGCTGTGGAGTAAGCTCCTCAGGGTGCACATGTCTCTCTGGGCAGGGCTAGTTTTGCACGCCAAGACCTGTGCCTGACTCCAGCTCACCATCCTGGGCATGTCCCGGACCAGCAGAGAAGGGATGGGAGCTGCGTAGTCTGCAGCGAGAAGAGGTTAGGCAGCACTGCTGGAGGCCGAGAGGAAACATCGTCCTCATGGTAGGAGGTATCTTCTCACACCACATCTGATCTTTACAATGCTGCATCAAGCTTTCCTCGACAGAGGCTGAGATTTCACCATCCCGACCAGGAGTTATGGAAGGCGTATTGTTGAAATGACGTTCCCCAGGAGAGGGAAACCCGACCTGCTGGAGCACACGGGCATGGAAAACTGAGTCTGGAAAAGGACACGGAGACTCCTATTGCACACACAAATCACTCTTCAGCAGCAAGTGGCTCTCCTTCGTGGGGCTGAACTCAGGACCAGGTAGCATCGTAAGCCAATGGCTACCGTGGCCTTTGAGCAGGTTGTTTGTTAGAAACTTGACAATCTTCCCACCAGTTATGAAGGTAGTGACAGGAAGACCTTAAAACCCTGAGCATTGCTGATAAGGGATGTTCTCCCAGTGAAGGTAAATCTATCGCTCACTTTGCAGCCCCCACCGAGGTTGCAGACCACAGACACACAGAGGGGGCATTATGTGGCCATCAGCAACAGAGGGAGGGGAGGTAGCTCTGTGTGTGTGAACGCATTAGTCACCGCTGCCCGCAGGGTTATTTTTAACTGCCCACCTTCTCTAGAGGAACTCTTTTATGCAGCACTTCTAAAGGGAAAAGAAAGGCTTGACACCGCCGCCCTTCCACGCTGTGCGAGAACAAAATGCCTACCAGCGAGTGATAATACCCAGCCTGCTGCAAAGGCACCTTATGGCCAAACAAGTTCAGTTTTGGGAAACCACCAGCGTAACCCTCGGTCCTGCCTCTGCATTGCTGGCTGCTGCCGAGCTGAGCACGGCTACACAGATCTACCACCAAGGATCCCATGCCAGAACTTCAGTGTTTGGATCCACATTCTTTCAAGATGAAGAGACCAGACCAGCAGCGCTTCAGAGGCCACCCTGCCTTGCAGGGGATTCATCAGGCTGGCTGAAAAAGCTCAAGATGTCTCCTGGCTTGATTAGCCTGGAATGAACTAAAAATCTGGCCCAGCTCAGGTAGGGACACTCGTGTGCTCAGACCTGCGGGGGTGACACTGCCGTGCAGAGAGGCATTTTCAGGAAAGTCAGTGGCATTCCCTATTTTTTCCAGTTATGCCACTCTACTGCCAAGGGTTTGTTGAGTTTATGTACAACTAAGTCCAAGGATCAGGCCTGGGAGAGGCTTTTCCCGAAGGGTCAGACATCCTGGAGCTATGGGGAAGGAGTTCTTTGCCATTATTAGCAAAGGGTACCACGACTCCAGGTGTTCTCCTGGGGCTGGGAGGAACAAGAGGCAACGGGGGGCAAAGGCACTTTACTGTAGACACCGGTAATAGCAGATAATTTCATAAGAAAAGAGAACTGGGGTGCAAACCCTTTCCACGTACCAGTGCCGCCGGCAGCATTCCAGCCCCACGCTCCGACGCTGGGATGTGAGGGTGTCCCTGTGCTCCCCTGCAGGGATGGGGCGGTGGACAGGGCTGCCACAGCTGCTCGTCTGCATCCCCAGGCCAGAGCAAACTCCTGGGCTGTTCCAATAAAGACTCAGTCCCATGTTCATGTGTTGAAGCAATGACGTCTTTGTCCTTTTGCTGTCCTAATGGACCAAAAAACTGCTCTCAGTATGGGGGCTGGGAGCGGGATGCCTTTATCAAAGGTGGTTACGGGCCAGCAGGGAGTGAAGGCTGGCCAAGAACGGGACACGTGGCTTTAGGAACAAACAATTGCTACTTGATGGAGGGTGACAGGGCAGAGTTAAATCACCTTTGAGGACAGGGCTGGTCTAGAGCACAGCTCTGCACAAAACCGTCCCCACCCCATGGGGGCGATGGGGACGTGGGCCAGGAAGCAGCAGCCACGGGAGGGATGCTGAAGGAGAACGCGTTTCTGCACTGGTTCCCCCACCACAGCCTGTCATTCGGAGGTGCCACCCTCGATGCCAGCACCTCTGCTGGGACACCCAGTGTCGTGGTCCCCAGGACGTGTCGGCAGTGGCATTTGCTATCCCAGGGATGTGCTGATGCAGCCTGGCTGCTCAGTGCTCCCCAGCGCCGGCTCAGTGCATGGTCCCAGGCCAGACATGGAGCCGAGGGTTTTGTTACCTTCAGGAGGCACCACGTTCATCTCAACCAGACCTTTTTCTTTTGAACGCTGGTGGTAGAGGAGTTACTCAGATTAGGGACAAAATTGGCAGAAGGCAGCAAAGGTTTCTGAAAGGTTTCAGTATCGCCAGAAATTTCAGCTTTTTGAAGCAATTTCCTGACTCTCTTAATCTAACCTTTAAACCCGGTAGTTTTATCCTGAAGGGCAGGGAAACATTTGGAAATGGATTATATTTCCTACCGTTAGCTATTTCTGTGGGAAACTGGAAGTTGTCTATAGGAGCAAATGAACAATAGTAATACCTAGAAAGTCATTCCTTGCCATTTTAATTGCATAGTGCTACAAATCACACAAGTTTTGTGTCTGTTCACTTGGAGCCTGGGGGCTGGACTTTGGCTTTCCCCCAGCCCCTGTAAAGGAGAAATATCTCAACACTGGGGAAACCCTGGGAACAGAGATACAGATCTGTCCTTTTTTTTCTTAAATTCACCACCAAATACTTCAATTAGTTAACTTCCAATCCCTTCTATATGACTTAGCAAAGGTGATGCCAAGTAATTGCTTGAGATACAAAAGCCACATCATAATGCCTTTAAGATCATAATATCTGTGGAGATTTTCTTTAAAAGCAGTTGTAGGTTTCAGGTTCTCTTGAAGCTTCTGCTCCCATTTACTCTTTTTATTTGGTTGAGGTGTCAGGCTGGTGTCAGAAAGGCGGTGGCCAAGTCTCTCTTGTTCACATGTGTTGGACTGGAGAAGGTGAGAAGGTCCTGCTGTCCGCAGCAAGGCATCGCCCCCACCGCCATGTGGTCACATCTGCCCCACGGACCGTGCCAGCAGCTGCTTATCACCAGTCCCCAGCCGCCGGGGTCCGGTGTCTTGTGCCAGTCGAGGCTCAGTGCTGGAAATCCCAGTGTTTCATTAGCAGCGCATGGAGCACACTTTCCTCCTGGGTTGTCGTTTTGTTCACGCTCCTATAGGAGGGATTAGGTGACTGACCACTACAGACCTTACCAAAGGCAGTGATGTTAAAGGGAAAGGGGCCACCCTTTGTACTCGGTTCATGGAGCTCTGCAGGAGCCATCCCGAGCTGCTCAGGCCGTAGGCAGTACAGCCTTAAAAAGGATGGAGCAATTTACATACAGCAAAGAGTGAAAAAGCCCCGGAATCAGACAAGAAACAAACTGACTTAATGTATGCATCGTCCTTGGGTATGAAAATCTGCTGCACAATCCCAAAGGCACATCCCTACACAGACGGATTTTGTTTCTAGGAAAATGGAGACCATGCAGCTTTTTGGGCGTTTAAGAACATGTAGCTTTCTCTCATGTTTATCGGCCTCACACACAATCCGCGTGCTGCATTATAGCCCCATGTTCTTCCAGACATGTATGGGGATGAGACGAAAAAGTATCAACAAGGCATAGACCACCTTCCCTTTCCGCCAGCATCATCTGTTCTCAGTCCTGGGGGCGCTGTCGCCCTTTCCTCATTAAGGATGGGAGCCCACGGGAGCTGGGTGTCCTTGTCTCTCTGAGCCCAATTATCCAGCTAGATGTCAAAAATTTGCCAGGTTGCTTTAAAAGCCCCTGCCCCAAAGAATGAAATATATATAAATTTAAGAATCTTTTTAGTTGATTATGGTGCACAGAAAAACTCAGGTGACTCTTGGGTTTGCCAAATGCCATTTGAAGGCTGGAGCTTCAGAGCTGGACCTTTGAAATCTCATCAGCTGCCTAGTCCTGGTGTGTCTAGTGTCTGCAGACCCCTCACACACTGACGTTTAGGTCTCCCAGGGCAGTGATTTTTCCATCCATGGTTCACAGCGCCCCCCGGGAGCAGGGAGCCCTGCTATCAACCCCCACTTCAGGGAATAGCTAGTGTGAAAATACACATCCTTTCATTCATCTTAGGGGGACTAAAATCAGATACCTACCCTCGTGTCTACATCATAGAGGCATACTGATTTACATGCACTCGATAGCCTAAAGAATATTTACTTTTCCTGTGCATGCAAAACCATGAAATTATTAGGAGAGGTTTATGTTTATGGGGAGCATCAAACTCTTCAAACTCATCAAACACTTTTTAACATAGTGAATGAGGGCAAAACCAATTAAGACAGTGGTGGGAGATGAACTATGGCCTCCCATGTCTGGAGACACCAAGCAGTAGGTGATGATAGCGCCTCTTCCTACTGTGGGGAGCGGAAAGGGAGAGAAGGGAAGGAGGAGAGTAGGGCTATCTGCTCCCTGAGGGATTTGCTTTTGTGTATGACTTTCCTCCAAGAGGTAGGGCCTGGATCACATGCTCAAAAGCAGACACATGTTTTCTCCCCCTCGGTTATGTCAACGGGACTATTGAAATATACAGCCCTTCCCTACAAATCCGACCTTGCTGGCATCCCTAGATCACTACTGCTGCTCCAACATTGCAGCTCATCTGCAAAATCCAGGCCCATCTCCTGGGGTGGATGCTCCACCGCCGGGACAGACACCTGGAAGGGAGGTGTCTCGGTGCCAGGCTGCAATCCTTGCAGCAGCTCCAGCCCCACGCCTGCACACCCTGCCTTGCCCCCTCCAATGTTCCGTCTGGTTTAGCCGCATGTTTTAGCTCCTCTGTGGCATTCCTAAGGCCTTGTTTCTGCTTTCACAAACTGGCCACGGGGTCTCTGGGCTGTAAATGTGCTCAGGACAACACCACCCCCACCCCCATTACCATGTTCAGGAGCTGGCTGTCCCCAAGCAGGTAGCAACAGTGGCAGTCATTAAGAACAGGAAAATACATAAGGAACTAGTGATTGCTGCAACAGATGAGCAAACTGCTAAAGCAGCACCCATGGCTTCCTAGGCCTAAAGCCGAGGGAGAAGCAGGGGCACCCTGACAGTGAGGGAAGTGCTTGGGTTTTTGCTAACAGTGTTTCAGTCTTTTTATAGCAAAAGTGAGCACTGCTGTTTTCCATCTCTGCCTCTTCCGTGGTGGCACTGTGTTGGTGTTAACAGCAACAGGTACTTTCAATCATCAAAAATTATCTATTTCATCCCATCTACAAAGACAACACGTACCAAGACAACAGTCCTGCAAGTCTGTAACCATATGAGCCTCCCCACTGCAACCAGCAAAGGAAACCTACCCGAGTGTTTTGCCTTGGATCAAGTGTGAGCTTTTGAAGAGACTCTCCCTCTTCTCCCCGCCTACTGCTTCAGTTCACATCAAGGAAATGTCCCGGAGCAAATAACGACTTTCAGATTAAATGACTGGGTATTGCAGCCCTGGAGGGCATTCCTGAAGGGACGGGACCTGTGAGAGGTAGCTCAAGGAAACCTTCAGCCAGGAACAGTGAATGGTGGGGCATCAACACCAGCTTCCACTTGCCCCACACTGCCTCACTTTTTTCCCACCTACCTCCCACATACCCCCTTCCTTGTCACACGATGCAGATTTGCAGAACCAAATTCATATATATCATATCCAACGCAGGCACGGGGCTGGGTGCCCGGCTCCCAGAGACACCTGAGGAGGACCCAGAGGGAGCTGGCAAGAGAAGCGGGGCTCCTCGTTAGTTGCTGTCGGAACAAACCCCGCTAATTGATTTCCAGCCTCCCGTGACTGTTTGCGAAGGCAGGGCCCCCGAGCCGGCTGCCAAGAGCCTGCTGCATTGATTTCACTGGGTTGCTCAAGGCAGTGCCTGGGGATGGGGTTGGGTTGGGTTGGGTTTCTTTGCACGCACATGAAAAATGGAATAACGGGCCAAGGGCTCCCTCTGTGTCCACCGCCAGGCATAACTTCTGCTGTCCTGGCTCGGGCAGCAGGACTAGCACAGCCTGGGCTTGGGCACACGTGTGTGATACGGTTTAGCCCCTCAGTCCAGCACTGCTGCTGGAGACATCATCTCCAGGTAACTTTGGAGGACATCCATGGAGCGCCCAAAGGAGATTGGAGCACCCTGGAGCACTGTCTGGTTTCCCTGAATTTCTCTAAGGTGACTTAGAGGTTTTGTTTTATAAAGAAGCAGGTGCCCCCATCAGATGAGATTCAAGTTGGTGTGACAGGAGGTATGAAGGGTTACTCGTGCCTTGCGCACCTTTCCACAAACTGAGCTTAATTACTGCTTGTGGAGTGCCTGCAGCTTCTGTGATAGGACACGTGGAGGAAAGGCACCATCTTAATTTTACACATGCAAGGTTTTATGTAGGTGGGTGGCCCTTTGGATAACTTGTCCATGAAATGCTGTTCCGTCATCGCATGAGATAAGCAGCTCTTAACTTTGGCTGGACAGGCTGACACCAAATGCACCTTTTTCAAAATCAAGAAAAGGAGTCCTCTGGGGGAATGAAAGAGGCAGGGGCATCACTCTCCAGCCCCCGTCTGCACAAGGAAGTCAGGATGCTGCTTATTTTTGGGGTAGAAATGCTGCAGTGCAGAGAGCTTGTCTCAGTAAAAACCCACAGGCCAGCTGCAGGTTCAGTTCCATTATTCCTGACGTATTTATCACTCAGGCTTTCCAAAATACACCACTAATTCAACAGATTGCAGGAAAGCAAAAGGTATTTTTCTCCTCAAGTGTCCCCCCCCCCCATCCTTGTGGGTTTTAAAACATTTTTCACGTCGGGTTTGAAAGGAACTTGGAGTGAATACGAACTCTGCGCAAGAGCAGGGTGGAAACCCTCTGCAAAAATATTCCCATCACCTTTGTGCAAGCTTGAAAAACTGCAGAGCAACATGAGCTTTCCACCGCACAACTCAGATGCCCCTGCCCTTTGTGCTGCCACGTTATCCCATCTCCGCTTCCAGACATGCAGACACCCTCTCCCCCAGCCTGCTCCAGGCATCTTGTTCCCACGCTGGCTCATGGTGACAAGGAAATGCTGGTGGGGTTAATGGCACATGAGGCAACACGCCTGGGTTCAGATTCATCCCTGGCACACCACCTTCATGACGGGCAAGTAATCCACCGACGTCACACCACAGCCGCGGTGTGCCACCTGACGCTGTAAATATTTAATGGCTTCACAGCCAGAGAATGTACTTTTTTTTTTCCACTGCCAGGAGGTCTCGGAGCCCTCTGCTCTTGCACTTAGAGAGGCAGCTCTTCAGCTGTCAGTCTTGAGGAGACAACGCTCAGCGCCCTTCCTCCTGATGAAATGGGGTTATGTCACGACTGGGCGATTTAGATCGCCTAAAGAACCACCATCAAAGGCATCACCAAAAGTGGTTTTAATATGATGTTCTAAAAGTGCGACTTAACAAAGTTCAATGGCAAGGTTCACTCTCTTACTGTACAGCACAGTCCTTTGAACAACGATTTAAAACTACCAAGGCACAAATCAAAGTTACCGAGACAAAACCAAAGTTAACCAAGGCAGAAATCAAAGTTGCCGTACTACAAGGTTATGCGCGATATCGGTCACTTACCAAAGATCTGCTGTTGGTAACAGGTCTCTCTGCTTTGAGGAGCAACTTTGACAGGTCTCCCAGCTCAAGGGGAGACCACCGTCATGCATCCAGGCTTCTTAGCCAGGAGAGTTCAAAGAAGGCTCGCTTAGGCTGCCATATTTATGGAATAAAGTGGTTGGCTCATAATCAAATCACATGCGACAGGAAAGGTATGCATGAGACTCCTGCCCATGACTTTGTTCCTTGATGAATGACTCTTGGAAAAGCCACCTGCTATTCATGAGTTAATTGCATGTTTGGTGTCCCAAGCTCACGTGCGTCGATGCTCACTGTGCCACTCTGCTCCTTTGTGGGCTGTCAGAGAACAGCCTGAAACTACAAGAGTTCCTGGCCCTTTTAGGGCTCGTTTGGAGCCTGTACCTCTAGTTTGGTTACGGGGTGGAGTGCATCCATCCCAGGTCAGCAGTCGGACCCCTCCAAGGGTGCAGTGGCACAGCACAGCTGAGGTCCGTAGCTGGGCAGAAATTGGCTTCGGTTTTAACATCCAAAAATGAAACTGTATTGAAACAGAATTGAAACAGGGCAGTGTCTTTCTGAACAAACTCCTGGTTTTCAAAATTTTTATTTTCTTTAAAAACACCGTCACAATTGTTCACATATCTCATTCCTCGCTTTTGGTTCAAATTTAAAATCAAATTATAATTTTATGGTGTTAGGGGAAAAGTGGTACTCCATAATGGAAACCTACTTCCATTGTTTCCGGTTGGTGCTTTCTTTTATGGTTTTGGTTAGGAGGTTTTGTTTGTCTGTTTGAGATTCTGCCTTTCTGTGGTGACTGGAAACTGAGACGTTTACTGAACTTTCAGATTTCCCTAGGAATAGATCCACCACCCCAACACTTCCAGCTACAGCTCTCCTGGGATTTGTTAAAGACTCACTGTGAAAGTGCACTTTTGCCATGAGGTGAGCATCTGGCAGAGAGAGACAGACCTCTCCTTACCCACAGGAGATGGATGGCCATCATGGCTTGAGAGGAGACAAGTCCCACCTGGGACAACCACCCTCTCTCCATTTTCCCCATGTCGGCTGAGATGAACCTCCTTGCGTACCCACTCCCAGTACCACTTTTGGCTGGCTTGTCTGATAAGAAATGACCCAAAGCACATGTGCAGGAACAGGCCCAAAAGAATGCTGGTGGCATGGCTCCAGACCATGGGTCCCAGCCTGGAATAGCCTCCCGGCAGCTGGCAGGCGGCAGCGGCTGCCGCCTCGATTTACAGCTCAGGGGAGGCCCAGCATGACTTCTGAGGAGAAAGTCTCCTCGGGCAGGATCCATTTCACCTAAGTTTAGATGTCTATAGTATGCAGCTGAGTGAGTTGGCCAAGGTCCCTTTTAGAGGAAAACAGGCACTTCCAGAGGTTATTTCATCTCACGCCAGGTTAGATGAAGGTCAGATGAAGCGGCCTGGAAACACCAGTTGTTTTCATGGGCTAAAAAAGGGTTCTCAGCTGCCGGCTCTGAGATAGGAAACGCCACCCTTGAGGTTTGGTTCCTTGCCTAAACATGGATGTCTAGTATCTGCTTGGCCTGCAGCTGCTGGGTCCCCAAAGTCTTTCTTTTAGGTCTCCCCAGCTCCAAGCCAATCATTTGCTAGGTGCCACAGCCCCTTTGGAGCTGGATATTGGCAACCAAGAGATGCACTTGCAGGGCAAGTCTTGCTCAGCCTCCTCCTACCTCCGTAAGGAGATGTTGTGTCCATGGGCTGGCTGCAGATGGGCACTGTCAGGGGAGACCACATTCACAGGAAAATTTATGGAACTGCCCACAATATTTTAGTACCAGCAGTATATACATTACTTTTTTTCCCCTTTTTTTTTCTTTCTTTTTTCCTTTTGTCATACTGATAAATTTGTGAAGGTTTAGGCTTTATTCATCTGTTTCTAAAGCACAAGGCACAACTCTGACATCCAAGTGATTTCTATGTGGATTCCCAAACCCTTCTTTCAGGACATAGGACTATAAAGCCTTGTCATCCACACAGTTTTAGGAAAAAATCATATTGACTAAAAGAAGAACTTTCTACAATTTCTTCAGCTGAAGACCTGCTGGAGTTGAAGCTTTCTTCATATCTCAACTGGAGCCAAATAACCGAGCATGTGAAATGCTATCCTGAACAACTAAAATCTGGCAAAGTTTAAGGAACCAAAAGCAGTGTCCTATAAAGGAAATGGCTAGGCATATTTATCTGCAGCAGGAAAGATTTGCCACTTAATACTAATGACGACCATGTTCCTATTGGTTTAACCAGGTGCCAAATGGGATTACTGTCTCATTTGTGACGTGTAATCAATAAGGAAAGAATAACAGGAAGCCTCCCATGATTAGAAACAACTCAGATCCCAGCAAACTACGCTTTTATTCATACTCCAAAATCCCAATTCTCACTCTCCCTGCAAGGCCTCTGCCCTACACACGCACGTAACAAGGTGCAGCGGTGGCAGAAAGCCCCGTTGCCACCAGCCCGCCGTGCTTCAGTGACTTGAGAGCTTCTGCGTTAAACCACTGACTTTCCTTTCCCTTCTTGTGAAGCGCCGAGTCACACTTTTACATAACTGCTCATTACTCAGCACTTCATCATGCTTTAAGTATTTTCATAACTGTGTTTCTAAGTATCATCAGGACTGTCGTCAGGGCATTGCTTTCAGCCTGCAACAAGAGAATACTCAACCCAGCCTCTGCGGCGGCCGGTACCATTTCCATTTCAGGCATGGCTACACCCCTGCCCGTGCTGAATGGGCAGCAGTGTTTTTCTGTTTTGTTCGGAGACCAGCCCTGGTTCTGGGAAGCTGTGCAAAAGCTCAAAAAATTGGGGCTTATCCCATATCTCTATCGGGTACCTATTTTTTTAGGAAACCACAAAGGCTATAGTTCTAGTGCTTAATCCTGGGAAAAGCCACACAGATGCCTTTTCAGTTTTTATGCCTCTGAAGGCATCTGTGGGGTTTGCTCTGATAAGTTGACTAGGAGTTCAAAAAACAAGTTTCCCTTTAAAAAGTTCCGACACAAATCCAGTAAATGCTTTATTCACAGCGATTCCGAGTAGTCTGTAATGACTGGTTCAGGGACTGGAGACTGGATGGGGAAGATAAAGGTGACTTTTAAAGGAATTTTGCAGTTTGGGCCTATTTTGCTGACATACTAAAGAAAACAGTTAAGCTTTTCCTCTTTTATTTTTAAAGGTCATTCATTTCCTTCATATATTTTATTGGGAAAAAATAGGAGGAAGCCCAGATTCTCACACCCTTAGTATTGGGAAAACTCATTAGCGATCCTAACAAACATTGTTTTTCTCACAAACACTGTTAGACATTTTTAAAAAGTAACAGGAATTCAACTGGAAAAGAAATCAAAACTCGTAATACCAAAATTTCCTGTCCTATTGCTAGTTTTCCCTCCCTTTCATCTGTTGCAACGTCACCAGTTCACTGGCTGTCCAAATTGGGACTGGCTTCCTGAATTTCTAACAAAACAGAGAAAAGGCAGGCAAAAATTTTTCAGAGGGAGAATAGTTCAGGTCATCCTTATGCGCATCATGAAAAAGCGAAAACAAATCAGAAAATCCCTTAACCCACAAGATCGTTTTGTTTGTATTTTTAGTTTAGCCTTGAGGTTCATGGCCAAGATAGGAAACCAGACAAATCTTTTGCTGGCTCCGCTACGGAGTCCCTGTTTATGGGAAAATTAATAAGCCTCTCTGTTGTTTCCATGTTTTCGTATGTCCTATATGCATACATCTTATCAGACAGTCAGAAATACAGAGCCTATAAATGACTCCAGAGTCTTAAATCCCAGTCTCTAGTGAAGTGTCGAAAATAACTGAACGTTGTTTTCATGAAGTGGCTATTATCAAAACAGCTACAGGAAAAGGAATGCAGGCAGCAGGTCTCCGACAGTGGCCCACAGGTGAATACGCCAGGCCCTGGGCAGGGACACGGCACCGTGCTCACTTTGTCACTCTCACCCAGCACACTTTGAAGTGTCTCTGCCAAACAGCAGAGCCTACACAGCAAGGCGAGACAGAAGACAACAGTCATACCTGCTCTCCGGGGATCTCTTACTGGTTTCTAACGCTGCCCTGTGTAACTCCCTGCGTGGATCTTTGGTAGAATTAAATAGGATTCATTATTCAAACATGGCTCTAGGGAAATGGTTTTATTTTTCCCACTAAACTCCCATTTCTTCTCTTTCTCTTCTTATCGTATGGCTGAGCCAAAAAAACACCTTGATTTTCTTTCACAAAGCTGGTAAATCTGCAGGTCAAGCGGGAAAAAGAAAGAGGGAAAAAATGGAAAAAGGGCCAAAAAAAAAAAAAAAGAAATAGCAACAGAAATGGATTTAAAAAGCTGTGGTAAACGCAGACATTACAGATTTCCTCCACAGTTATTACTGGCTGAGCCACTGCAGGTCAGTACCTCGAAGGGGAAGGCAGTCAACCTGGTAATTACTGCGTTAAAAGGAAATGGGTCAGCACATGACTACACTGTGTCATCATGTACAGACTTGCAAATATGGGAAAACCGGAGCTGGTACAACTAGCAAGTGCAACGCCGCTGAGAATGGCCTCGTTGCTTGTCAGCCTCAGCCAAAAGCGCTCCTCTGGGCACAGCCGTACCAACACCCCGCCACCACATCCAGCCCCAGCTCCGACAGGGGAGGAAACAACAGCATCCCATAGTGACTCCCAGTCACTGTTTTTTGAGCCAGGCTTGGGACCCACATTCTCCTGTCTTGTTGCTTAAGGAAACTTTTACTTCTTCTAAATTTTTTTTCTGGTACGCTGCCTCAAGTACTCACCCAGAGATGTGGGCCTTTTGCCTTTCTCAGCCTCACGGACTTTTGAACCTCCATCTCCCATTTCGCCAGCAAACACACAGAATCATAGAATCATAGAATCTTCACGGTTGGAAAGGACCTTTGAGATCATCGAGTCCAACCATACACACACCAAAAAAAAGAACCAACACAAAAACACAAACCACCACAAACAACCTACAGTCTCTGCCACTAGAGCATGCCCTGAAGTGCCAAACCTAGAAGTTTCTTAAACACCTCTAGGGATGGTGTCTCAACCACCTCCCTGGGCAGGCTGTTCCAGTGCCTGACCACTCTTTCAGTGAAGTAACTCCTCCTCATATCTAACCTAAACCTCCCCTGCAAAAAGAAAGAAAGATAAAGAAATCATGCTTTACCTTCCCTGCTGAAACTGGAAAGTAATAGGATTCCTAGAAGAAGAAACAGGGATTTTATAGTGAGTAATAAGGACATCTCCTTGGGAGCAGAAGACATGGGAGTTTGTTTTCTCCTCCTGAGACTCCCACACAATACAACATTGTTCCTTTTGTTCAGCCAATGTTTGCTTAATGCAAAACTCTCAAACAGCCTAGAGAGCAGAGAGCGGAGACAGGTAAGCAGAGACTGAGCTGTTAGGTTAAGGGTACCTGACTGGGTATTGTGAAATCCACTCCAGACCAGGGGACACCTGAACCTCCCCCCTGCTCCCTCAGTACAATCCCTTACAGCAAAGGTGTGTTAACAGGCTGAGGTCAGCTGGATTTTGGGCTCAATTTATCACCAAACATGCGTCGGTGACATCAGCAAGTGAGGTGGCACAACAGGAGAGGATTTGCAAAGTGAAACAGCTGGTGGCAAGTACCCACTGCCCACAGGGACACATCTGGAAGACATAATTTCTACTTGGAGTTGGGTCCTCTGGACCCAAGTGTCCGGTTTTTGCTCCACGGCAGCTCTGTGATGGGAACCAGTGCGCGGCAATCAGCTGACCAGCTGATCAGGAGATTTGCTATGGAAGTGCTGCCTTGAGCTAAACTAAACAGCTGATGAGGACAGCCCCAGCTTTCTTTTTTGTTTCTCATGATAAAGACGAATTTCTCCACGCCATTCCATGTAGAATTAGGTTTTCTTTTTAGGCATTGCAACTATAATTAGCCAGCGATTATGGAAACAAAAAAATTCCTTTCACGGACTGCACACAAGATTAAACACGTAAACTATTAAAGGTCAAGACACAGGGAGGCATAAGCAGGAAAACAAATCATAGTAGCCTGCAGATTTGATTGCGTAAGGGGGGAGAGCACCGGGTAGCTGTGCTTCTCAGCATTCAAGGTAAAGAAATTATTTTTTTGTTCACAGTAAGAACTTATTAACATACCTGGGCATTATCAAACTGAACTATTTCTATAAGCTCCTCTGAGGCCAAATCAGTGGCCTTAAATTATTATTACCAACAAAATAGTCTGAGAAGTTTGCGAACATTAGCACAAATTCCCCGGATGAACTTAAAAAGCAGAGAAATTAGAAGAGAAGTAAGAAGAGTGCTCAGTAAATTCACCAAGAATTTTGTAATTTAATTCTGTTTGCTTTTATGTTCATTTGAGAAACCATGGCACTTATCTCACCAAAGAACAATTAAATGCATTGTTCGTTGCAGCTCTACAGCCCCAATCTTTCCCGGGAAGCGAGGGGCTCTGGAGCTCTGTATAAATCAGGCAGATGCCTTCATTCTGTCCTGTCTCTCCCATTCTCATTGGTGCTCTCCAAGTCGATCAGGCTTGAGCAGTGGTGTCACATCCTATTCCTTTGCCTCCTCTCCCAAGCATCAGCATCACCAGGCTTCTAATGATCTGCATGGGATTTTGACAGATCAGATGGGCTGCATACAACTCCCCCAGCAGTTGCGGGCAGCAATCCTTCGGTGACATAAAGGGCATGGAAACATTGTCTTTGGCAAACAATGGCTAAATCACATTCAGAGAGTATGTAATGAGTTCAAGAAGAGACCAGCTCGCATTTTTTTATCAAAACCCAACAAAATGATGGTTTTCATACATCCTCCTGATTTGACTGGGTGACTGAAACTCCTACATTAAGATGACACACTGGCCACAATGCTTCCCCGTGGCTTTAACAGCTCCAAACCTCTCAATTTGATACTGTGATTCCTGTGTGCTTGATAATAAAAACAATATACTTGAGGGTAACAAACCACGGTGGCTGTTAATGCAGCAGGGGCAGTGGGCTGTTACGTCTTTTTGGTGATGACTTCAAACTCTGAGCATCCTGAGCACCTCACTGAAAAAGGGCAAAAGATGGTCTATTTTGGGGTTATTCCACTGAAATTTGCTGGGTGTTTTGATGATGCCATTTGTTGCCTAGTTACCCTTGGCAAATCTACATTTGACTTCCTCGGCAAATCATAGTATCTACTAATCTTACCATTAAGAGTGGGATCTGGAGGAGCATTCAAGAATAGTTGGAATCTTCCTCTGGTATCGATAAGACTTTGACTGCTCGCTGCAAATACAACACATACATGTCAAAAGTGGCTTCTGAGAAAGTATATATTGAAACTCAAAATTTCCACTGACTTTAAGAACCTCTCACAAGTAAATAGGAGAAATGGCTTTGTTGTTAAAAGGCCAGTGGGCAGAACTTATGGAGGGTGCTGGGAAGCAGGATGATAAAGCCCTGAGGATGTTCTCTTCTTTCAGTCATCCAACCCTCACTAAGTGACTCATTCAGTGTGAGTTTTGGGTTAGTCCACTATAGTATTCTTCACAACAGCCAAAAGCAGATGACTATAGGGAAATATGAAAATATTTGCTTGTTGAATATTCTTGTTTCCAGCAACTTGTAGCTCAAGGACTTCCCAAGCTCTAAGCGGCATCTTTAATAAACCTTGATAGATTTCTCTTCCATGAGTCTAACCAGTGCCTCCTTGACCCCATATATATTTTTAGCACCCATAACATCCTGGTATGAATAAAACTTAGTCCCTAAATATCTATGACTAATCAATCCTTTTAAGCAAGCTTCATTGACTTCCCACAGCAGCACTTAATTTGACTATTCATTTAATTTACCATCATCGCCTCTCACTGCTAGCGTTTTTACTCCGAGCAGTGTACCCTACAGATGGTTCTCTAGTAACACAGGCACATGATTTCCCTCCACTTGAATTCTTCATTAGGTTCAATGCATGACATTCAACACCAGCAGTACGTGGCAGGCTATAAAGGAAGATCAGTGATATGGTGAGAGCTGAAAAAATTGGGCCAGAAGGGTTTCAAGATGAATCAAGGAAGGAATGGGTGCAACACAGAAAGCGACTGAGTGACTTGATTCAGTCCTGTTGTTGCTGTTGAGATGAAAAGTAAGAATATAGATAAAACTTCACAGCAAATCTCCTCTCCCTTCTTGACTTACAGAGCTATAAACTCACAAATGTGTGATCACATTAATCGATAAGAAACATCGTTGATGCGCACACACACAAAGATTCAAGAATCCTTGGTGACATTAGTGACAGCCACATTTTTAAGTGAAATGTGAGTGCTTTCTTGTACTCGATATTAAATCTAATGACCACAGGGATTGGTCATGTACAGTCTCCTTTTGCTAGCTAATGCCTCAGTGCTCCATCAGCGTGCTGGATTTTCACGATCTTAAATCACAGGCTGACTTGTGTATTCTGCTGTTGCAAGTTCTGCCTCTTTGCAGAAGCTAACATCTTGGCAAATATTAGCAGAAATATCAGTTTCAATTAATATACTTTTTTAGATTCAACCCAAATTGTCACTGACAGAACTAGGCCTTAAATGCTACGTGGGAATTAGCTTTCCTAAAAACTTCTCAACAGAACAGACCTGAGCAGATGACCCACAGGTCACCTGTGACTTGTTTCACCCAGCTCAGTGAAACCATTATTTTAACTGTGACACAAATAATGACGTACATAGCGCTATTTGTTAATTAGTGCTGTGCCATGTAACAAGCAGAGGGTTATGCAAAACAAGAAGCGGATTCTAAAGCAACAGAGATACCTATTATGAGCTCTTATGACTAAAGAAAACATCTTTTGTAAGGGTTTAAATATAACTCTCTTGCTTTTCAAATCTTCTGATGAGCTAGCTATTACTAATGTGGAAAGGTGATGCCTGTCAGCCAAGAACTACATTAGAGTCCATAATTGAATTTCAAGAGTTGTCAAGAGCAGGCTAATAAAATAGCTGCTATTAGAAGTGAAGTATAGAAAAAAAAAAAAAAAGCAAGCTCTGGTCTGGCAGGATGCGAAGTATGTTGTGTGGTTTCCCTATGTCATTTCAACTAATACGTTCAATTTTTCTGGGCTACATTTGTCTGACATTCTTCTCTTGCATAATAATGATTCATTATATATCATTTATTCAAGGACTGTAACTCACCTCTAAGTGCCTATAAATATTACTGCAGCTAGACATTTGCATTGTAAAACAACCACATAACACTGGGATTTATGAAGGATCCTTTTATGTTAGTTCCTTGTCAGGGAGGATAGATTTTTTCTGAAGTAAAACACTGAACTTAAAATAATCTTTAAAATACAGCACAGGAAACAATTAACAGCTCTTCCCTGTGTTGTTTAGGTAATTTGACAATTTTACGGAGGGCTGAGGGGGAGCAAAGTATTCCTTGGCTATTCAAAATGGATACAGCTATACTGTTGTTACATCAGTGTTACTGGGAATGTTCCCATGGTTATGATGGTAATATATAAAATCTGCCCTCCCACTGCTTTGCAAAAGCATGAGCCATTTCTGAGCGGAGCTCTTAGAGGTGGTGGAAGGCAGACAGATGACATTGCTACGAGGAACGGTGAAAGAAAAGCATAGTCCCAGCTGGAACAAAGGCTGCACATTGTGTCACTGCACTAAGTGGCGTTAATGAAAGGGTGTGGGACGCTGGCATCCTTTATTGCCCCTGGTAAATTGGTAGGTGGATATGTAGCAGTTCTTCTGAAAACGGGAGAAATCCAATGCGAGACGACAACGTTCATCTAGGGCACAGCAAGTCATGGGCACAGCCAGCCTTGTAACAGTGGTACCGTAGTGATGTCCTGACCTGTCTTGCTGCCACCCTCACTGGGGAGAGTTGTGCAGCCTAGAAAAGGGGCTGAAAGGAATATACTTTGTTCTCATTCTCTGGTGATGAGAATTAGAAGTAAAGAGCTTAAATTGCAGGAAGGAACAGTTATGTCAAACAGTAGGAAAACATTTCTAATAGGATGGCAAAGAACTGCAAGGGCACACCCAAGGATGCTACTACATCTCCAGTGCTGCTCTCCAGCCAGACACACTTTTAAGGACAGGTTAGAAAAATGTCTGTGAGAGACAACACAGGCATAATTAGTGTCACCGCAAAAATAATTCAGTGCCCATGTTCAGGTATCTCTCCAGCCTAACCATGTTCAGCCACCATGTCCCGTGCTGGTATCTGGCTACTTTTCCAGCTGCAGCTTCACATCAGTAACACCTTGTCCTGGTCAGTAAGAACTGCCACCAGCACACAGGCCAGATGTTTCTGCTTAGGGCACGATGGTGGACAAACTGGTCTTCCCAGGCTGATGCCAGCTCTGTTCTTCTATGATTTCTCTAATTTACTTCAAGAAATCTTAATCCTTTTCCTTCGTTGATTCCCTTACTAAGGGTGAAGATCTGCACTCAATCTACGCATCATTAAATCCGTGCCCCTCAATACAGTAGTGTTAGCAGCGTTCAGGCCATGTGATGGGCTGTAGGCCAAAAGTACAGAAATGCAAGCAGCCTCTCCGAATAGTGCTGAATAAAGTGGAGATCAAGATTCCTTTACCCTGCGTTAAATACGCAGTGGCTGCTGTTCATGACACCAGGTAATGCAACAGGAAGGCCGTCCTGAATTAATTCCTCCTGCCTGCGATTTTCTGCCAGCTCTTTGGCTAGTCATTTATTTTCTCCTCAGTGCTTTGTTCCCCTTTTGCAGGATGGGATAAACAAGCTGCTTAATTGCACCAGGACACTGTGAGAACAGAGAGGATTAGGTACTGCCTTTGCCCACAGATAGTTTTACCTTTATCTGCTTTCAAAGGAAGCATGAGCTGAGCTTCATTCTTGGTTTCGTACTTACTTACACAAGGTTTTAGCTAAGCGTGCACTTCAACACCATGTAATGCTCCTCATGTCTTATATGGAATCTATCCTTTAACCCTGATTTGCTACTACTGTACAACCTAGAGAACAACAATAACAATAACATCTTCAGGTTAGAAAAATGTTTTATTGTACTGAAACACACTGTACAATGGTTACATTTAATCTGTCCCATGAAACCAAAAT
The DNA here is from genome assembly GCA_013400035.1 of Rynchops niger. Taxonomy (NCBI): domain Eukaryota; kingdom Metazoa; phylum Chordata; class Aves; order Charadriiformes; family Laridae; genus Rynchops; species Rynchops niger. The sequence continues at coordinate 1,195,979 of VXBH01004374.1, forward strand.
ATCTTAATCACAGAATCATAGAATGGTTTGGGTTGGAAGGGACTCTCGAAGGTCATCTAGTCCAACCCACCTGCAATGATATTGTCCATTGGCTTAAAAAGTTAGTAATAATAGAGATAATTTCATTATTAAATATATATATATAATGCTTTCTATTTATTTTGTTCTATATTAAAAAGGCAAATTTGGGGATAATGATATGGCTTAAATATATTAATATTTTCCCTCTGGGAAGCTTGTCTTCACATCTGGATAGAACATGCGCGGAATGAATTCAGGGATCTCCTTCTCCATGACAGCAGGTTATCAACCCACATAAGATGGAAATTCAGCACGTTCAACCAGAGTCCCTGAGCCAGGGAAAAGGGTGGGTAGTCTGTGATACCTGTTCCTGCATATTAAAATTTCTTCTGTATATTTTCTTCCTATTTTTTTCCTCTAGATAATCCCAAATTTGTCCTCCCTTGTTTTAACTATTGCCATAGTAAGGAACAGATCACTGTTTTATCAAAAAAGTCTTTTTACCTTAGTGGAATTAACCACCATGGCTTCAAGTTCTGGGAGGAGGGAAGGAGAAAGAGAGACTGACTCCAGAAAGCAATTCAGAATTCCTCCATTAGGACACCTGCAGTGAATCACCACCTGGAGAAATCTCTTTCCCTTCACTAACTACTGTGGAAGCCCAGGAAGACTTGGCTGGAAAAAGCCCCTGTGAGTCTTGAGTAGGTTCACTAGAGTCCTACAGCATCCAAACCTCCTACACACTGCAACCTCCACATCTGTCTGGAGCTGCACTCTTAGCCATCTTCAGTCAGTTGCTATTCTCCCCAGGGGCCAGAGATGCACAGTGTCTAGCGTTTGCAGTCCTACAAGTTCTCTCGCAAGTTGGCATTTGCGCAACAACAAAGGCAGCAGATTGTCAGGCTTAGCTGGGATTTCAGTGTTTCTCTGAATTACAGAGGAAATGTTACCTATACTTAACAGTTCCTGGTTATAAATTACTGAAATACCAGTCAGGGAAGAAAGGGCTGCTACAAAAATGCACAGGATAAAAGGAAAATGACCTTTCCAGTGAGTTGAAATACACTGCCTAAAATGACAGGAACAGCATCCTGTCCTGCTTCAGACCACTTCTTGGACACTATTCACAACTGCCGTGTGTGCAACACACTTACCATTTTCCATCAGGAATAAACTGGCCGAAACTGTACTATGTTGATACTAAAATAGTAGTAGACAATCTGTAGTGCTATGTCCTTGTCCACGTTCCCTATAAAACCCTGAAAATCTAAGGCAACATTATACCACAGCTGCACTGTTTTGAAGACATCATGTTGAGCCTCTGCTAGTCAGACTTGCAGCTCACTATATGATGGTACACAAATGAGCACTGTGACAGTAAAGAGATCTGGCCAATTCTTGCTACTGTCACTTGAGAAGGCATCACTACATTTTAAAAATATGTATGTTCAAAAAAGATGGGTTTCTTGGTTGTTGATAGATTCATTTTCCTGGATATACTGGAGAATGTCCACTTGATTCATCGTCTGAATCCTGCTTTCCTGTGGCTTTGCCAGTGGAGATGAATTAGCGCTCCTGGGGGCAACTGCTGGCTTCTGAGGCAACGGTGGTTTTGATGGTACCTTAGGTTTTGGTTTGGAGATTACTTTCAAAAGTTTCTCTAAATCATCTTCAACTCTGGAATGAGAAGAAAACATCAGTGACATTTTGGGAACTTCTGAACTGCTTTTTGTTTTGTAAGAAAATGCATTCCTGCAGAATAAAACTTTCTGCAGGAAAGGATCAACTTTGATAAATTTCTCTTTTAAGAAAAGCTTTCCATAAAAGTTGCAATGTTACCAAAATAAGAACTATCATTTTATAATAAATAATGCGATTTTTCAGTTCACCATGGAAGTTAATTAATTTTACAGCATGTTTTCATATGTCTAAATTAGAAGCAATTTGCAATTATCAAATTAAAAAGACCTTGGTTTGGGAAAAAAAAAAAAAGCTTTTGATCTGTGACAGGATGGTTTGCTTCCTCAAGAACTCAGAAATTTTCATGGGATAGTAAAATTTTTCACATTCAGCTCTGCTTCCTCGTCATCCCCATCCCCCAGGACTGAGACTGAGCACTCCCCATGCCCAATCATGAGAAACTGGAAAATCTAACGGCTTTAAAAATATAAAATTCATATTTAAAGAATGAGAATTGTTTACACTCCAAGAAACTGAAGTTTTGCAATCTGCGAGCATATATAACAACTCTTTTTTGGTGACGATTTCACTGGGAAATAGACCCATTTCCCAGTGAAATATCCCAAAAAACCTGAAACAGTTAAGTGTTTTTTCTACCTGGACTGTTTGACCTTATCAAAAGACACAGCATGCTGCGTGTTCCCATCAAAGCTGCTAAAAGATTTTGAGAGAGCCCTTTTAACACATAGTCTTGTGACTCCAAGAGGTAGCTGGCTTTGGAAAGTGAATATGTGAAGGAAAGGGAAAGAAGGCTGTGACACATTTCATCTCTAAAAGATATAGCAGAGATGGCAAAATAAAAGTTAGCGCAGCTAGAGAAGTCTTGGCCACAGTAATTTGTGCTCTGAATCAAAACAGCCTTTTGGTTTGGTCCTCGGAGCACACGGTCAAACCAAATACCATAAGGAGTAAACAGAGTTGTTAAATTCCCAAAGGCTTGATTGATAAAGAATTGTTAGCAGTCAAAACCCAACCAGCAATCCATGCAGATCATCTGCTGTGTAATGACCAGCTACAAAAGTGAAGCCCCTGATAAAATGCATATCTCATAGATGCTTACAAAATACCAACTTCCAAACTGTAGCATAGAAAATCAAGAAAGCTAAAGCACAAGTAGTGCAAACAAAACTTTTACATGGGGGAGCCAAAGATCAAGAGGAACAGCAGGTTTGTAAGACGTAGGTATCTCTTTGCCAAACCCCAGCTCTAGTGCGATACACTTACTCTACGACCCTGGCATCTTAGGCAGTGAACTTATTTAACTGTTCAACTGTTTACAAGCACCGATGTAAGAACTGCTTTTACCAAACTTCAGTATCAACCAGATCAGCCCATTACAGCCTTGTAACAGTGCCAGCAGTGAAAGTCTCTCTGCCTCAGCCAAAGGGTAGCCTGACAGGGAGCTACAAATGAACTAGAAGACAAAATTAAGGTGCAGGAGTTATTCTAAAGGGACAGCAATTTTCTTTGGTGCCAAAATTCCCTTCAAATAGTTTTACTTATTTCACTCTTAGAAGACTTGTGAGGATAAGAAAGTCTGGTAAGTGATTCTTAAACAAGAAAGAAGTCGGCAGCACATGTGCAGCCCATCTCTCTGTCTCTGCCACAGCATCAAGAGGTGGCACAGTCCCTCTGTCCAGGAGGATGGGCTGGATGCTCTCCGTTGGTCACAGCACCCATAACCACCTCCTGGCAAACGGCAAGGAGCAAATGGAGATGTGGCTAAGGGAACAGACAACAGCTGTTTCTCTCTGGGAGGATTCTCTGAAGCTCCTCATCTGAGTCCTTGATGACTGGAAGGGGTTTGCTGGAGCAGCTCTCCAGCGGCTCCGCTCACTGGAACGGGATACCATACAGGGAGTCAAAGGAAGGTGCCTTTTTAGTCTGTTCTTCTACAAGCCCCGTAAGTTGGCAGTCCTTGGTGCACAAACAAGTCTCACCTCATTTCACGTCAGGCATTTTTTAGTCCTTCCACTCATTTGTCTTTTGTATTTCCTATCTTCCTCACTGCCAGGCAATGAGGCCGTCTTGGGGAGGGGGTTATCTGGACCCCTGTGAAGCCACTGGGATAACTTCTGTTGACTAAATGGGACTGTGATTTCTCCCTTTCTCTCTTGGTTCACTGGTAGCCTTAGGAGAGATACTGTAAATGCCCCTACTACACTGCAGAACAATTGGTGGGGCCTTCTGCAGACAGGTAAAATAAAATAGGCAGCTAAAGCAAAGCCGAGCTCTTCCGTGATTTGGGAAGTGACTTACCCGGGTAACTGGCCAGGACCACGGGGAACATGATCAACAGAAGCATCAATGTATCTGAGACACTATTGCTCCATCCCTAGTACACATTGTTTGAATGTTAAAACCACAGGTACTTAAAGAGCTCCAGCACCCTCAGCTAAGGATCCCACTATTATTAAGAAAAACTGCATAATTTCAAGGGTTTCTTTTTTATGCTGGCCATTATTAAAAGCTGTGAGGAACTTATGACTGCACTGTCCAGGCTGAAACAAACTACACTCACCGTGAACTGGCCATAAAGCGAGCAAGGATTAGCCTGAATTTTCTACTGTATATGGGGTCAGATAAAGCCATTCTTGAAGTCAGATCTTCTTGCGACTCCCAAAGGGAATCTAAAAAGAATCAGTTTTAACCAAGGCTAATCTTGTAAAAGCAACTGCCTGAACACTAATATCTAGGAAATACCTAAACAGACTAACTGATGGACAGAGCTGGGCCACTGTCTCAGAGCTCTGCACCTTGAACTCTATCTTGTGGACTTTGTATTCCAACAGGCAGCTCCTGCTGTTACCTCAAATTTCACACCCCATGTAATTCCAGAAATTATATTCTCTTTTATTTAGATAATAAGATTTCTGATATCTCTTAGTTTCCTTGATTCCTTGTGGATCACATATTCCACCTAACTTACAAAACACCTTGCCAGTGTATTCCTTCCTTCTGAATTCCTCATCTCCATAGAAGAAATTAATTTAATTTAAGCCCAGGCATTTTTGTTTGCTGCAAACTCTGATATCCAAGAGATATCACACCTGTGATCACATTGCCAAGACATGTTCTTGTTCTCCTTGCTGTGTAATAAACAAAACATGTTAGAGCTGGTATTTCTGAAGCCTAGCTTTCTTTACTTGATCTGATGCCTCGCTCCTTGGCATAAATAAATACTGAATGAGTCAGTGTCTATGTCATGAAGGTTTGGTCATAAATAACAGAAACGATAATAACCAGATGAACAATACATACATATACATACAGGTCATATATGGAGGAAGCACGATTTTGAACGAGGTGCACTGCCCAGCAGGGGCAGCAGTAAATACAGCTTATTAACCTCATCAGATGGTACAGCTTGAATTCTCTGCTCCTTTGTGGCTCTGTATTAACTTCTGTGCTAACCACAGCAACAGAACCACTCAGCACAGTCATAAAATACCCCCAAAAGATGCAGCCCAGTAGGCTGTGGGGGGGGTTTGGGGGTGGTGGTGGGGTTCTTTTGGTAGTGTGCTTTTAGGCCAAAAATTCTACAGGAAATGATTTTTCAAAGTCTGGAAGCTGATCATGCAAATCTCCTTTTTTTTTTGTCCTGGATTTTTTAAAGACCGTGGTTAGACAGAGTTTTCACAGAGAACACAGCAGATAGTATGTGGTCTGTGTCTCAAAACCTGCTTTTCAGTGCTGCGGTGATAGGCAAACTGTTTGATCCACTGCCATTTGATCATGTGAAACACAACTGCCTTTGGAAAACTAAAGAGGTAAAATGCAAAACGCCTCAGGCAGAGATAGAAACAAGGACTTCCATTTCTTGAGAAGCAAATTAAGTGTTACAGTGCATAACTACCACCATATTTAACTCCAGGCCAGGAGGAGGAAGAAAAAAATCAAGCAACTATTTTAAAATAACAAGGAGATTAAAGGAAGAACCTTCCCACCCCCATCCCCCATCTTTTTATAGACAATCAAGCACAGAATCCATGTAATTAATCATTCTCTAATTAGTCTTTCTTTTTCTGTAATGGAAAAGCAGCACCACATTGTTTAAAATTCCTGCCATACTGTTGTGCTGATTCACAGACTCTATTGGTGGAAAATCTCTTTGTTTCCAGACACAGAAAGCAATCAAAACCCTTACTGAAGAAAGACTGTCACAAAACCCCATGATATGACTGCTAGCATGTGGACTTCAAGAGAGTAAACAAGTTCTCACTTGGAGACGGATGCAGCTGCCATCAGAACACCAACATTTTAGATGCCACTTCTCTGAACTCTGTCCTGTCTATCTGGACAAGGCCTCTGTGACAGGAATGACTATCTGTGTGTATGGCATCTAGCATGACGGGGACAGTGACCTCTGCTTGCTGGGAATGCTCTAATGAGGAGAATCAGTAATGAAAGCAAGAGACAAAGACTCCCATAATTTACTGAAGTATCCAAAAGGATCATGCTTGAAGCTAGGTTATGCAACTCACAGCAGTTCTTGCTGAAGAGACTTTTATCTTTTCCTATCTTATTATTGGTGTCTTTATTTTGCCTGGGGTTAATTCTAAGTATGAGAGATACCTTAGTGAAGCCTTGGGGAGAGGTGTAATAGCAGATATATGATTTGGGAAAAGACTTGTGCCCAAAAATAGGCAGGAGGCTTCGAAGCATCTGTTGACCATCACTTCTGCTATGGTCAGTAGAGACAGTGTGATGTCTAACAAGGCCCATGGAAATTATACAGGCTGGAGTTAACAACGGGAGTGCAAAGCACAGGGGGCTGTGTAGGGGGTATCTGCCTTCCTGCTCCTGCAATCCATTACAGGTAAATTCATACTGGTACTTTAACCAGTGCCAGGAAATATGTCTGGATGCTGGAACATGAGAGTCTGTACTCTTGAAATGCTAGAAGAACCGCTGGCACAGCTTTGGTTAAGGACAAATTAGCCCTCCTCCAAAAACTCTCAGGCACAACTCGGAGTTGGTGCAGGACAGGGACCATTCCCATGAGGCAGCTGTGTGCAGTCACCTTGTTCTGGAGCTGGTGAGAGTCTAATAGCATGGATGCAGCCCGGTGGTGTTGTCTGGCCAAAGGCCAGAGAACAGACTCATTAGTACAGGCAAGTCCTACATGCACATGCCCACAAGAAGCCCTCTGAGGAAAACAGCCTACGGGCTAGATCACTCACCCAGGAAATGAGACAATTCAATTTGCACAATCTGAACCACAGAGCCGGTTCAATTTTTCCCCAGCCTGAAGAAGTCCAAACCTCTGTCTCCTGCTTCTCTAGAAAGTTCCCCAATCACCAGGCAAAGGCATAGTGGGAGCAGGGTAGAACAGGCAGCTTTCGCCCCTCAGCTGAAGATGGCTGTCAAAAATGCAAGTAACCGGGGGCAAGATGGTTGAAATCTGGTGACTCTCAAGCCTAGCAAAAGCATCTCTTTTACACTAAGAGAAACAAGGACTCTAGGTCACCTTTCCACGTTATTCTATACAACCCATACATATTCCTAGGGGCAGGGCAAGAATTAATGTTTCCTGTCTGGTAAAAGCCTTTCTACTCTGTTGGCTAAGTTTACTTTGTAGCTCTTCCAGTGTTTCCAGTGTTTGTAAGTAGCATCCCTATACAGCACAGGAAAAATTAAATGAACAAAATAAACGCTTGAAAACCATCACAGAAAGTGCTCTTGGACAGCAAAGAAACCCCACCAAAAACTGGTAGGAAAATGTAGAATTTATTTGTTTACTGAAAGCCACTGCAGCCAAATCAAGGTTCTTTCCCCCCAGTCGGGTCATGACAAGCAAGGGAAACTGCCCCAGAGTGGTCAGGAAATTTTTAACTCAGTTATTGCGGCCTCCTCTACCACCTGCCCATCACCCAAACAACCCTCTGCCCAAAGGATCTAGATTTAAACCCTCTGGAGTTTCTCAAAAGTCTTCTCCCAACTATGGTGCTGCTCTCATATCCTCAGGACAGCAAGAAAGCATTTCTCATGATGAGGTGCTGGAGGTGGTGTCCCATATGACTCCGGGCTAGTCTGAATATGTAAGTGTTGCTCTCTGAATTCAGCATCTGCTAATGGCCTGATGAATTAAGAACATACAAACTTTTTCTGCTTCAAGGGTGGCAACAGTTCCTTGGCAAACCTGAAGCTAACAAACTTGCTCAAGAAGCTGTATGGGCTTCAGCCTCTAACAATATAATGCTCCTGAAAGGGTCATCACTTGCATCACTGATGGCACACCTCGCAGCTGTAAATACAGATCAACCTGTAAATACAGAAAAAATTCAACTTTTAAGGGCATGGGCAGGATGATGTAGCTGTAGCACAAAGGTGCTGGACTGTCCCTTTCAACACCGGCAGTCTTAGATCAGGGTAACCCTAAGAAAGAAGACACCAGGTCTACCATCACAGGGCAGCAGAACTGGGATCCTGCTGCTGACACTGTTCTCAGTGCTGGAAAAAGCCAGATCTTATACTGACAGCTGCTTCCTTCCAGTTCAACTCCCCATTCATTATCAAAGGTGAAGTTAATTAAATCTCTCCTAAAAAGCAGCTCAGACAACTGTGGTAATTATTTCAGGCTAGGATGTGTGATAATTTATGTAATTCTGAGGGCTCACAGAGCTGCTGCAACATTACAGGTTCAATTCTAACATTGGTTTTCCACAAAAACCTGATCCGTCACACCAGGCAGGCACAATTTAGATTAATGAGGCAGAAGAGGTCGACTGCAGTCTTGCTGCTTGAAAACTTAATTTGCACATTAGTGACCACTGGGTGTATGGAGATGAGAAAATGAGACTGCATGAGTATCCACGATGGGAGAGTCTGCAGGATACTGATTTCTGCAGAAATTGACTTCTATCTCTAGCTGAAATGGAAATCAGACCTGAAGAGAAGTTTTGAGAGTGAAGGTAAATGGCTGAATGCATCCAGAAGGAATTTTTATATGGTATGATGTGACCCAGGAAAACGACACGGTAAAAGAGAAGCCTGGTCATAAATCCAATCCCAAAGATAATTCTTTTAACATGTGTAAAAGGGTTGATCAGCTACCCTTTCATCTCACTGCAGTTGGCCACATTGCATCTTGGAAGAGTCAAAAGGAATGCAACCCAGGACTTCTCAGAGGAGCCTGGGTTCCTCTGTATCCCTGTGGCGAAGAAATAAGCCAAAAAGACTTGGCTACCTATACCTCCCTTTCTCAAAGCACATACCATGAAGGAAGAGTATGATGTGCTCCTTTTTTCCTGAAGGCAACATGATGGGACTTGACCTTGCTGGTTCCTACCCCAGCAGTTTATCTCTTTTCCACAAGTTCTGGAAGGACATGCAAGTACAGTGCTCTACAAGCATCTCACTGATGTATTAAGGCAGACCCTTGTGGTAGGAAAGAGTGCCTGTATCTACAATGCCAGTGGTTAGTGAGGTAGCTCACCTAGTTTTTCCATCACCATCACTTAATATTTGCTGGTAGGACGAGAAATTAGTAACCAGTAAAAGGCTGGTCAATGCACAGGAAGAGAGAAGCTATTTGCTTGAACGGAGATGGTATTTTGCCATAAAAAGAAATCTTTCATTACACTTACAAAGCAGTTGGTTCTTCTCAAAGCTCAACAGTTCTTAATGTAAAGTAGGTGATTATACTTAAAATAGCAATTCTCATTTCATTTGAGCAGGTATTCACAGAGAGCACAGTCTTCAGTTTGCAATGAGAACATTTATCATGTTCTCTTCTCCCTCGTGTTGTGACAAGCACAGCCCACGCACATTTTGCAGACTCATTTGTCTCCATAACAGTCTCTTCCTCAGGAGTCACAAGTCACTGCTGGGGATTCACTGCTGTGCTGACAGTGCTGTGGTGCTACTGCTGCGACAACCACTCAGGTACCATAAAGATCACAAAGGACTCAGTTGCTCCTGTGTTCTGCTCCAAAGATCATCTTTTTCCCATTTCCCCTTGGGAAGAAGAAGGTTCTGCCTTCCTCTGCCTTAGGCAGTGCTCTCCCATTATCTGCCCATGATTCACTGGAAAGCACATTTTCCAGTAAGTCAGACACTTGTCAGATCTACCACAGGCATGTGAGCAGACCACATGGTACACACAAATGTACACTACGTAAGTCCAGAGCTGCTACCTCTGCATTATTCAGCTAATCCATCCGTGTACAGTGAACATGTCTAGGTTTCCGGACCTTCCACAGACCTGCTCATCACAGCTCAGGACGGTCTCAGGTCTTGACAAAATGTGTCCAGGCAAATTTTCTGTACAGCAGACCAAGACATCTACAGTTTTCCTCTAGTAGGGTACCAAGCTGTAGCCCACTAAAGGAATGGGTTGTCACAGCTCCCACTTTGATCTGAAGGCGAGAGATTTCTTCAGTCCCCTTTGAGACAGGAGAGGGATTATTGATATCTTCAGGGCAAAGGCAAGATTCATTCTTGGGACTCAAAATATGCTCAAGCCCCTGTGCTAGAGAGATTGCAAGGTCCAACTCATGTTGAACGTTTCCTCTCACTACAAAGGGTCACCGCATGGAAAAGAGACTGCGGCACTGCCCCACAAGAACATGTAACACCAGTCAGGTGGGAAGGGAAGGTGGGAGATGATTCAAACGTTGCCTTTATATTAGACTTGACAGTTCTGCTAAGGCTTCCAGATAAACAGAAAACTAAGTGCACTGTTCATTACCACTTTAGAAAGCTCAGCTACAGGATTTCAGGTGACTGCAAGGAATTTACACACAGGAGAGGTGAAACATTCTACTAGGTTAAACCAGCACTGCCTCTACTCTTCCCGCCTTTCAACAGCTTCTCCTTTACCCCCAGTCACCTTGCAATTCAGTCCACCAGCTCTGTATGATGTGCAAATAACACTGTGAACTATGTTTAATCAGGGGGATTTCGGAGGGTGTTAGGCACCTGAACAGGTCAACAGATCTCAGCCTATCTGCCTATACCTCTTGTACAGTCAGGAGCTGCCTCTGGATTCCTACAGCAACTTTCCCATTAGACTGCTGGCATGATTTTCTGCTTCGTTACATGTATTCATTTCCAATGGGATCTTGATGACTTGCCAACTACTGAAACCACTGAGACAATTCAAGAATAAATGAAAACTACTGGAATTGAAAAGAAGTGGAATCTTTTCCCATGTGTTTCCATTACCATCTGCATATGCCGCTAACACTGATGACCCCAAACTGATCTAAAAGCACGGTCTTTTGGTCTCGGAGCAGATATCAGAGACATTTCTTTGCCACAGAGGAAGAGAAAACATATAATCCAAAGGATATTAACATGACAGATGGAGAAGCCTTCTCCGCTAGTGGATAATAATGCAAGGACTGCATTGAAACAGGCGCTTCTAGCCATATGAACAATCTGGACCAAGCCCTATATGCTGAGATTGCTAGCAGAGGAAAAAGCAAACACGAAAATATTGCAAGCACGTAAGTGTTTGCTCCCAATACACCACAGCACTAAATCAGGTCATGTCCTGCCTCATCAGCTTCACAAACATCAGGTGGGCTGTCAGGATGTAATGTGAGATGGCACCCAACCCAATTTAACCTTTGTTTAAATCAATTTAGGTATTACTGCTGAGATAGCTAGCACTTTTGCATGTGTAGAAAGCAATAGCTGTGAAACTACCTGCTTCAGGACAGGTTTGAAACGACACACAGATTCTCTCTCCTGGGTTTAGTACCTGCTGCGGAAATCATACGTCCTAACAGGAGCTGGCTGGCAAGAATTAGCACTGGAAGCAGGCTGGCCTCATCATTTGGATGCCAGCCTGAGATCCAGAAGGCATGAATCTGACTTTTTACTGCAACACAGATTCCCTGGTGATGCTGGTCTCTCTGGGCATTGGGTTCCTGCTTGATCTCTTGAGCATTTTCAGTGCAGGGAAACTAGACTTCTGGGAGAGATGTCATGAATAAAACACATTAAGTGATGATATGTTCCACTGCTACACTAACAAGGAGGCAGGTAAATGTAAGACCAAGTACATTATTCCTTCCTATAACTCTGAGCTCTGGCCCTCCTTTCCGTTAGATTAAAAATTAAATGCAGGGTGATTAATGAGAGTCCTGCACAGGATTCCTCCTGAAAGTGGGCATGGAGGTCTGTGAGCCACCAGCAGAAAATCATTCCTCTTCTGGCAACAGGCAAGAGCCCCTTATTTCAGCTCACTGAAGATTAATTCCTCTTTGTTTCTGGGCTTTGTTTCTCACTGTTCATAATGGAGGTCAGTTTTCACTCTCCATGGATCGCTTGCAGAAAGGGGAATTGCCATGTCAGAAAACAGGGACTAGATAGCATGCCTTGGGCCTTCAAGACCCTTTCTTTGGAGTCACAGTATAGTATCTTGTACCGTACTTTTCTCAAAGGGTCTTCCTAATTTTCTTTTTAATGTGTTTGATTTCCAAGCTCCACAACACATATCTTACCTTTTACTTGTAAGTACAAGCATTGATTCACAGTTAGCATTCAGAACATTTAAGGTTTGCTCTCAAATTCATCTCTTTTGAGGTCTAAATAACTCCTCAGATCACCTTCATCCTACATGACAGATTTGAGATGTGTACCTGAGCAGTTCCTCAGTGTCCTCCTCAGGACCTGTGTTCAGCACAGACTCCTTGTTCTTACAGGCAGCTGGCAGCAGTAGTGAGTCACCCAGTCTTACCACCCCACCAAGGTCTGGATCTTCAAATAACTTCAGATCTAGAAAAGGGAACCAGAAAATGCTGTAGTTACATCATGCTACATAACACAATACCTGCATTAACACTAGCTAGTAAATCTGGCTACTGGGCAAAAAAAAAAAAGATCATGTGGAGAATTCTTTTTTTACAAGGACTTACAATCCACAAAGTGTGATACTCTGCACTCTCAAGACTTGGTAAATCTGCTTTCTTCTAGCACTCAAAAGTAGGTCACATTACTCTTGTTAGTGTGGCATGAGTGACTGTGGGACAGACAGCTCCTGCAGATCTATAATATCCAAGCCCAAAATGTCAACAGTAAACAGCTACAGGAATTTAATTCTTTCCGAATGATTCTAGAGGATTCTGCCTCAGATGAAGATATGCCTTAATGTTCCCAAGTCATTATTTAGCCTGTACGCTCTGTATCACTATGTTTTAAAAGCTCAGTTATATGCATGCTTTAGATAAAACAGTCTGTGTATATACAAATATAGAACAGATTTACTCTCTTTCATCTTCTTCCTGGGACCAATTGATGAGAAATCTTTTTCTGGGCCAAAGAGTCCTTCGTCTGGATCTACTTCCTCTTCAAAAATGGTTAATTTGGGCTTCTCTTCCTTGGTTGGAGGAGCGGATGCCTTCTTTGTTTTTTTAGTTCTAAAAACACAACAGACAGGAAAATCAGCTGCAATTCTTCATTCAACAAGAAAGATTTGTGGCTATAAAGTCTCTTAAGCTGAAAATAGATGGAGGCTGGGAAAGGATTACAGAAAGGTGCATTGGCATCTTTTAGTTGCTGGCAGGAACAGGATATTGAGGAGGGACTGTTGGTCTGACCTACTCTACCTGTACTCATGTTTTGTATCCTTAAGAATGATCAAGGAACCCAATGGGAACTGGAAGAGCAGGGCTAACAATGCTGTACTGTGCAAACTACCACCTGATCCCATGTGTTTTAAGCAGTTTTACTCCTCCCATGCAGAAAGCTTAAAATAAGAAGACAACCAGTTCGAGCAGCACTGTCATAGACAGAAAAGGGATGGCTTGAAAAACAAAGTGCCGGTTGGACCATCACACCGATCCCTTTGGACAGGTTTTTAAAAATGTCTTTGGCTCCATTTCCACGCCAGTGCCTGCTGCTGGTTTTGGCTGCTGCTGGTTTTGACTGCTGTATACTCCTTTCATAAAGGTGTTAGACATGCCCCTCATCCTCCCCAAAGAAGACATGATACGAAGACTACATCACCTTTAAGTTGAAGCATGTAGGGACTAGAATATACTTGGTTGGAGAGACTGTGATTTGCAGAATTTACAAATGTCACTCGTACTTTCTAGAACCAAGGACAGGATTAACTTCCTGTAAATTTAGTCTTCTAAAAATTTGACAGTGAGACAAAGTCAATTTTTAGAGTTCTTCTCAACTCAGTGGAAAGAGACAGACAACTCCATAGGACAATTAATCCCATCTATTTTGAACACTGATATTTGAATGCAGTAAATTTCTGAAGATGTCCTCCTCTCCCCTCGGCTGGAGAAGGACGCTAAAAACTAGTTTGGATTAGAGGCCTCATTTGCAAATCCCTTAAACAAGGAGAGCTGAATCCCCTTCCAAGAATAAAGTGAAAAGCGTGTGCCTCGTGCTTTCATACCCAGGAGTCATGTTCCACTAGCTGAAGCTACAAGGCAGCTTCACAGTAGGGCAGCTTGAGTTACGAGGCAAACCAGATGGCGTATAAAAAAGAAAATCTAGAGAATAGGACAAAAATCTTTGGGTGAAAAGTCCAATTCAAACTAAGGTGAAAGAGAAGTATTCCTTAGGACAGCATGTCCTTCCTAAGAAATTGCCGTATTTCAGAGATTTTTAATCTTAGCAGTCATGGTCTTGCAATTTCTATGGAAGTCCCTTTGAGTGCCTCTTACAAAGAAGATTGGATCTTCTCCTTTGCAGAGTGCAGGTCAGGTTTCAGCCTAGAGCAAACCCAATTATCAGCACTTAACATTCCATAGTCATCAAAAACTAAGAACCAGGTCAAAAGATTACACACACATTCCAACTACATTAAAGAATCTTGTAAAATCCTCTTCCGATTACAGTTGCACACAAAAGAGTGGAGTCCAGTTACTTCCAGTTATTTTCACAAGTTTATTATCACCAAAATAGAACTCGTGGATGATATTACCTTGCCACCACCACTTCATCTCTTAGCAATGGGAAACACTGCACTTTAGAGGCCTAAGAGCAAGCCCCACGCAGAACTTAAACACAGCCTTATTTGGAAATACACCCTATTCAATATACTAAAGGTATCTGCAGTTGCCAGCGACTTATTTGCTGAACTATTTATGATACAAGCCTTCTTTTTAAAACAGAAGAAACTTCCCCTGGCTTTCTTTTTTTTCGCATTTATATTCATTATGGATACGCCTCGAGTGACTTCTGAATTTGAGTTACTTTTGAAAGGTCAGCTCCAAGGAACTGCCTCAAACTGAAGCATTTGTAAAAGAGCCGCCTTCTAAAGCCTGACAAAATCCAAAGTTATAGTATGTACAAGCCAGACAGCTCTCACCCAGGATTTCTACACAAAATCAAATTCGTTGCTTTATTAGCTGTCATAAGAAATGTATCACTTAAATGAACCTAAGTATCAAAGGGAAAGGTAAAAAATTAGAATCATTACATTTAACAACAGAAACAGAAGAACGGTAAGACCGAGTCTTTCAGAGATAAAAAAATTGATTAAAAATAGAATTAGTGGGCACAAATAAATCCAATCTACTGGGGAAGAAGCAACATTTATGTGCATAATTCATGCTTTGCAAAGTATTCTTTGAGAAGTGAATGACAATATACATGAGGATTTCCTAACGCACAGAGTGCCAAGAAGTCTTTGACAAGATCCCTTGTCCATCCAGAGAGTTACAACAGCTCTCCTGATGCACAAGAGCCTGTTTTACCACAGGTACCTATACACATGAGCCAATACATTTCCAAGCAACAGCTCTCTACCCCAGTCAAGTTAACAAAGAGTTTACTAATAGTTAGCTGAAGTATTTGCAGCAAAGAGAATCAGAATGGTGGGAAATACTGAGGAAAGGGAAGAGAATCATAGAGTGTCATAAAGAACAGCCATGCAAAAGAAAATTAATTGAACTGAAAGGTCCTGGTAATAACTCTCTGTCAGTCTAGCCCTCAAACCACCTAGCCACTTACACTGGCTCACCTTCTGTTTTGCCAGGGGACTCCACTGGCAGCTACAGAGCATGGGGCCAAACCCACAGGTCTTGTCTGGTACCAGTAGGAACATGAAGAAATTGTTTTTCTGCCTTCAAGTTGTTTCCCCTCAATGCCCTTCTAAGGAAGCCGCAGTTGGACTGCCAAGTAGTTCCAGCATATCCATACAGGGACTCTGTTGAGGTCAGTCTCTAACTGGGAAGCAGGTTTCCCACGGTTCTGTATTTAGCTGTGCCAGTCCAGGCTGTGTGCTGCTGAGCAGAGGTTAACGGATGAGAAAGGGAGTGTAAGAAGTTTCAGAGCCTGTCTGAGGTTCTGGTTTCTCAGTCAGCTTCGGCTATCCTGAGTGTGTGGCTGCCTGCCCTCCCATCACCTCTCTCTATATCCCTGCCACGTCCCCATGAGCAGGGGACCAGCAACTTAGCTGGAACCGAGCTGATCGTGAAGCCACACGCTGGTAGGCATGCAGAGAAGCTGCAAGGATAGTTAATTCAGTCACCACGATGTGTTGAGGTGCAGTAAGCTGGTGCAGGGATGCAGAGGCTTTTGGGAAGACAGAAGGAACATTTAGGGTCTCAAAGTATTACTGTACTCAATCCCTGCACTTCAATAGGACCTTCTTCATACATCACCCTCACAACCTTGGCACCTGATGTTTTGAAACCACCTGCATCCAGCTGGCAGAAGATGACCCATGTCATTGCTATTTCTTTGTTGCTGAAACAAGTGAACCTTGGAACATCACTCCAGTGAATTTTAAAAACCTTAACAAAAACCAAAACAGCCCAAAAGATGATGTAACCTTTGTTCAGCTGAAGAGATTTCTGGAACCATACCTATTTTACCCAGTTGAGCTCACTGACTTCCACAGACAAAGCACTATGAGAATGACTCAAGTAGAACTAATGTCTTCTGCTCTGAGTCCAAAAGTAGTCAAACTGCCTCATAAGCGACTGTAGATAAAGACTAGCCTCCTAAGTGACATGGACCAAAACTGGACAATCAAAACTTAGGGAATACAAATCCACCTAGTCAGGCTGCTGGCAAACTTGAAAATCCATCTGAGACTCCTGGCTTCCAAATGATCCTCATGAAATTGTCAATAAAACCCTGTAGGCAGAAGACACATACTTTCAAACCTGACCCATTTTGCAAGAGCAATTCCCATGTTATTGTTTACCAACGCAATGTAGGTCATTTGGTTGGCAGCATCCATGTCTCACTGGCACATCAATAATGCAGAAAAGCTTTATGGTTAGCTGTAGAAAACAGCAACGAGGATGACTAAGGCACTCCAGAGTCAGAAGATATCCAGAGCTGTATGTGTGGTAGCTGTATTTTGAAATATTGGATCTCTAGACCTTACGCTTGGTGACACACAGTTTAAATCAAAGTGCTTCTCTATTGTGCTCAATACAGTTAGGAGTCCCTAACCTATGCCCGCTACTGGGTTAAAATAGTGAGTGTAATTATTCAGAGCAAGTGTGTGTCATTATTCAGAGTAAGTGTAATCTCAGCACACTGACAAAAATTTTGAGAGCTTATTATTCTGAAAATATGACCATCTCTTTTTTACACAAATAAGATTATGCTGCAGGAAAGGAATGTTAGTCATATAAAAAAAGACTTATTCAGAATATACATGTTCATATTTTAGGTATTCATGGGATTTTACAAGGAAAGAGCTCACTAATATAAAGGGACACCCCAGCTCCCACAAGTCTACATTTGGGCTTGAACAAAAGAACTACTGCTAAAACAGCAGCAATATTAGCACATCTTCTTGACATCCATTTCTGAAACACAAAGAACCTATACACTAGCTCATGCAGAAAACAAAATGTCATCTGCCGCTTTCTTTTCATTCAACAGTGCTCATTTTCCAAAGCTGCCTGACAATAACAGACAGGACAAAAGGGGTCATTCTCATCCGCTTTGGGCAAGGGATGCCCAATAGAAATTCTAAGCCCATCAGCTCGACACAGCCTGACTGCTAAGCATTCAGCAACCATGACTGGCCACAGGGATATTTCACCTCACACAGTAATCTTTTTCTGGTGGACAACACAGTAATTTACACTGTTTTAAATGGCCCTGGCATGTCCCAAAATAAGATAATGCATAATAGACAGAATAAATCTCCTATGAAAAATCATTTGGAAGAAGAGCATTCAATGGCAGGCAAAGTTTCTCCTGCTGCAGCCCCCAGATTAGGCCAGCCTTGGACTATTGTTCCAGCAGAGCAACAGATGGAAAGAAAGCCTGAAGGAATACATTTTCAAAAGTTCAGCTTCCATCTAGGGACCTGCTTTTGTGGAGGCATTTTTCTGAAGGGCTCAACACTTAGGAGTACCTGTTCTTCCTAAAAGAAGCCAAGCTGTTTTTATAATCTGTCCTTAAGCTTTCTGCTTGTATCCTTTTTCAATACAGTTTGAAAACAGACAAGACGACAGATGGACAACTTTTGTTTAGTATACAGCTCATTAGCAATAATCGTAACACAGAAACATTTCCTAAAAAGTTTTCAACAGAATAACTAATAAAGCACACAGGCACTCATATGCCTGGCAAGGGAACAAGGGTTACAGAGTAGATTGTAAAGAAAGAAAATTAACATAAAGGAAATTTCTTTATCGTTTTCCTTTGATTTTCCAGACTAAGCCAGAACATGAGACTTGCTGAAACAAGTTAAGGACAACAAAAGACAAGTTTCAAAATATCATCATGACTAAATTAAAGCACAGCAAGGACACTGGTCCAGAACAAGACAGGCATAATAAAGTTGCCAATAACAATGTGAAAAGGCAAAAAATGCTCACTAGTATTTTGGGTTTCATCTGCAAAGCAGCAGAATGGTACTTTCAGGGTTTCTGACAACAGTGAAATAGTTCTTATCCTAATACTCACGTTAATGATGCACATTTTCAAATACGCAATACCAGATAACATGCACTAACAAGTTTTGGAAAAAATTGGCCAGGCATCTTTCTGTACCCTGGATGTAACTGCTCAACGCATTTTAGAACTTTAGGGAAGCTACAGAGGGTTAAAAATAAAGCTATTTTAGAAAAGTTAGAAAAGCACAACACAAAGAAGCACGGTCAGGTGAGCATTGCCTTGACGCTAGTTAAAGAAAGGCAGGTAAGCATATATAATCAGTAAATAATTAAAAGAGCATTCATTACTAAAGTCTTGCCGGAATCATGCTGCTGTTTTCTTTTGTATGAGCCTACAGGCTTGGTTAATAATGGTATCTTAACCAAGGATTGAGAGAGCAGTCCTGAGATTTCCCACCATTTTCTTCCAAAGCAGGACCAGAACTATGGGAGCTCCAGCTCCTGCGGACAGGGACCTCACTGCAGCATCGCAGGTATCCGTTTCGCCGTAGAGAAAGAGCCGGAGCTATCTCTGCATTAATTTAGGCATTTATACACCTCAAGCTAGGAGGGACGAAACCAGAATGCTCTCTTTTTGGTTCTCCTCCATGGCTTTGGTGGGATGAGGAGGAGAGAATATAATGTCTTGCTGTTCAGTCTATGAATTAGTAGAAGAGCTACAAGGCAAGCATGGTGATGGCAGCATCAGGGTTTGGTGTATACCAGCTTGTATTATGCCCCTAATTCTCTTTCTCTGTTTGTATATTTGGTAGCACTTGATGTCAAATGGATAAAAGGAGAGAAACATTGATTTTTGCTCTGCTTCACTCTTCTGGAGCATCTTCTATTTTCCCTGTGCCCAGTCCTTGCAATGTCTGACTGGTATTTCCTATTTCCCCTTTTCATCCCTCTTCAATCCATTTCCCCAAACTTCTGGCCAGTATCACACATTTTCTTGCTCCACCTCCAGGACCTGCAGTATTGCCTTATCCTCTAGACTGACAATTAGGCCTCCTTGTCATCTTCAGCCCTCTTCTGCCCCCATCCGCATGACATACCTCTTACCCTCCAGACCTCTATTCTAGACTTTCCTTTTTCTGCTTTGACTCTAAAGATTACTAGTGTTGATCAAATTATGTTTTTGAAAAAGACCACAGGGTATAACTGAAGGAGAAACAGGAAGCTGCAATGGGAAAGTGGGAAAATGCGGAAGAGAGGGTAAGGAAAAAAAGAAAAAGGATGAAATTAAACAGAGGTAACACTCGTAAAGTTATCAAAGCAAGAGAAAGGGAAGAGGTCAAAGCTGACCACAAAATGATATCCAGCGATAACTGCTGACCACCAAAAATAAACATGGATGTTTACCGGTCAATTTGCAACAAAAGATAAAATTCATGATAAATCTTAAATAAATGTAAAATCTTTACAGAGAAAGGAAGCTTTACCAGGAAAAAATTAGGATGAAGAGTTTTGACTTAACAAATTCTGCCAGACATTATTCCTTGATCTATTTCCTTTAAGATCACTATTCAAACTAATGGAATTACTTTCAGGAATAGGTCCTAGCTTTATGTTTTGATCCTAAAAAAATTACACTCTAAGAAAAAAGAAACAACATTATCTTACACTAATTAATAATTGTTACAGGTCTGTAGCTCCGAATACAACAAATTCTTGGGCAAGTGCTGTGTTGCATGCCTGTAGAGTGATGTCTACATGCAGTGTAACTCAACAATAAAATGTGCGACACGACAAGAATATAAATATGACAACTGTAATGAAATCAGCCTGCCAACAATGTCCCTTTATGAGACATTCTTCACAAAATGTCCTGAGCAGCTTCACAATCAAAGTCAACCACGCTGAAGCAAACAGGGTGTAAAAATAACTAGCTAGTGAGCACATTACCTGCTGCATGCTCAACAGATTCAGGAGCAAACACACAAAAAAAGAAGGCTTCACACACAGGGAATTGATGGTACTGGAAGTATCCAATGTTGTGGTAAGAATTCTTACAACTAACAAGTAAAAGAGACAAATGCAAGTAGCAACCATTTTGGAGAAGCGACTGGTTTTCTCAACATTGAAATGGTGAAAAAAGCCAAACATACACAAGAACATTCCCCTGTAGCTCCTTGTTAGATGTATTTGAATAATTTCTGAAAAAGCACCGAATGTGTGAATAGTTGATGCCTCATTTTCAGAAGTGTTGGGCATTCATACCTCTAAATCATGGAACCACAGAGCCACAGAATGGTTTGGGTCAGAAGGGACCTTTGAAGATCACCCAGTCCAATCCTCCCTGTCATGGGCAGGGGCATCTTTCACTAGATCAGGTTGCTCAAAGTCCCGTCTAACCTGACCTTGAACACTTCCAATGATGGGGCATCAACTGTTTCTCTAGGCAGCCTGTTTACCTCCCTTATCCTAAAAAAATTCTTCCTCATGTCCAACCTAAACCTACCCTCCTTCAGTTTAAAACTGAAAGTTTTAAAGTTATCCTGTCTCTACAGGCCTCGGTAGAGTCAAATCAGCAGGACCTGCAGCTGCTTGGTGCCTCCTCTCAAGGACAGGCAGCCTGACTATCCCACATCTACTTATAAAGGTTTAATTTTGTGTTACCTGATCTTTACTTCCTCGCAAACGGAATGCCATCATATCCAGCAGCGTCTCCTGCCACCTATGTCTGACAGTCTCCCAGCCTCACATTGTGGTCTTCAGGAGACCATTTCCCCTGTGCTGCTGCCTCACGAGAATTCCCACCTCACCACATCCGAAAGCAGAACAGGTACAAGAACCCAGGCTGCGGACACAACTCTAGTTTTTATCTGCCTGTGAACAGAAGAGCCTCAAATAGATAATGTAACAAGAGAGGATGTTTACATCAAAAAACCTCCAGCCTCGCTAGTCCCAGAAGCTCCGTGTAAACCTCCGTCTGAAGGGCGTCCTCCTTTCTTGTTGGTACCTGCCCAGACCCACCCCCAACCTACAGAAAACCTCTAGCAAACTCCAAATGATGCTCCAGTCTAAAATTTTGCCTGACATACCTGTCACACCACATCTAGAGAGCTTATGAAAAGCCCGAGGAGAGCCGGTTACCAAGGCAGTGAGCAGATTCCAGCGGCAGCCAAGCGGGATCTGCACTCAGAGGCAGACCCTTCAAAAGCGCAGGGTCTCCACTGCTCCGTGATACAACCCGAGCAGGGAAGGTAGGTCTGAGCCTGCTTCCCGAATGCCTTCCCTGCCCCACATCTTGCTGTTCACAGAGGTCACTTTTTCCCCTTGGCTGCGCCGTAGGTAAAACAAACCTCTCACCACAACACAGAGATGGCTCCACAGGAAATACAACAGAGAAGGACACAGTGAGACACTGTCAAAGTTAAATGATACTGCTGTTGGAGACACAGCCCCATGCTCCGGCTGCTGCCTCTCCTGCTGATCACGAGATCAAAACCTCTTCCATAAAAAGAAAATGCAGCTTTCCTGCCCAGAGGTTTCTTGTATTGTTTGGGGTTTTTTTTGTAACAGAGGTAGAGATAAAATTGCTCTGGGTGAAATATTCCCCAGGCCATGGATATGCCTATTGTGTGAAGTAATTCCACTTCTGATGTTGCCGACGTTGCTGGAGGTCAGACTGCAGGAACAGTCACACCAGGGAGCACTGGAGACACAAAACTCTCCCTCCTCGGTAAGGCTCTGAGGCTCAGCAGTGGCAGCCGCCTCCTGCTGCAAGCAGAAAAATGGCTGACATAGTTCTGCATTTTTTTAAATTGGATTCCTATTTATGTTTCTATCACTAACTGGCCTGACTTCTCAGCACACAAGCTTTTGCAAACCTAAGTAATTTCAGGGGCTGGGCACTGAGCTCGGCGCACACAACAGCCGGCTGTCAGGCTGAATGGACGGGCTCAGCCGGGGAAGCACCGTGAGACCTTGGCGGAGCACAGCAAGGCCGGGCGCTGAAATGGTGGAAACCTGATAAACACAAGCAATCCACAAACACCTGACTAGAAAAAGAACTAAGTAGTCTTTACAAGTGTTCTGGCTCATGCATGAGATCCAGCTCAGCGCTGGTGTTATTTAACAGCCATGATAATATTCTGAAATCATAACCAAAATCATTCCCCTCCTATTGGCGAAAAATCTCTCAGAGCTTGGCTCACCCAGAGCGACACTTGCTATTCCCACAGCACCCTTCAGAGACGGCAGGTGGATGATCTTGGTGAGACCTCCAACTAGCATCTCGTATCCCCAGAGAATTATGACTTGACACAAGTGGCGTGAGGCTGCAGATCCACCCAACGGATTCATTGCAGACCCTGCTCTTCGCTCCTGCTTAGCTACCTGATGATCTGCGACTGCCAGCCGTCCCCCTTGGGGCTGGCTGGATTAGAAATGCTGAAAATCCACGTGCTGCAAGGGATGCAGCAGGGAAAATGGATCAGAGAACACAGACTGGGGGTAAAAACACTGGCAAACATCTCAGGCTCTCAAATACCAGACAGTGTGAGACCTCAGGCCGCTGTAGGTACAAAAAGAGGGAAGCAGATAGTGCTTGATTAGCCCAAGGAGAGCTCTTTTCAGCATTAGCTGCTGTTGACTCATGGTGTGAGCTTGGGCAAGTAACCTTTGGGCCAGTCCGCTGACTCACAAACCCTAAATGGACTCAAAGTATACTAAAGTTACACCATTTTACATCAGTGGGCAATCTGGAGAAATTAAGCCATCTAGTAAATTGGAAAGATGTGAGAAATTAACTGAGGTTTGGTAAGGGGGATCTTTTGTTGAATACATGGGGGGAGCAGAAATTAGATCACTAATCTGTGTCAGTGGGAGGGACTAGTGGAAAAGTGACGAAATGATGCTGATGACAGCAGGGGAGTAGCAATTACAAATAACTGCAGATGTTTTAAGCTTCTACTCCCTAATGTTACAGTGTCTGTGAGAATGTTGGAGGAAAGAGTGATTTCAGACAGAAAACACAGACCCAGGACATTTCAGGATCTACAGACCTTTCACATGCCACATGGCTGGGACAGAGAACCAACACCAGAGCATCGGTGTGGTTGTAAACACATAATACATCAAACAGCCAAAATGCTAGGTGCTGATTCATGGGGCTGCCCTGTGCCCCTCACCGAGCCTCCCCCGTGCTGCCCACCCAGGTCCTATCTGCAGCTTCTGGCCTACTATACAACACTTGGCCTTGGTCTTCCCTTGCTCTGTGTAGTGTCCTAGAATCATTATTTATTCTGCATCTGATTTTCAGTTCCAAGTGCTTGAAATAATGTGAGGGTTGTGCTACGGCTCTGCAAAGTCATAGCCTGAAACAGAGGGTGCTTATGACAGGCTTTAGGCACAGAACAAAGGCGTGTGGTGGTGTCCGAACGAGCAAAGTTTGATGAGATGCTGCCAGAGTACTGTGTACAGAGACAAACTTGATGCAGTCTTCTCCATGTCACCTTCTGGAAACAGCCCTTGCAAGGGGTCCTGCAAGCCCTTCCCAGGAAGAACAGATAAGCAAAGAGCAGAAAGGAGACTGTCCTTTGCCGTGTTGTCTATTTGTCTGTAGGGTTTAAGGATACCTTGGCATCTTTCATAATACCCATCAGCAGCATCCGTCTTGTAGTGCACAACAGCACCGTGATGGCTCCCCTTGGTGAGCAATGGTGCTGTGCTGCCTAAGCTGGCAAATGACTGGCAGACCAAGCAAGTTCCTCCACGAGAGGCAGGGTAACAGGCTGGGTTACATCTCCCACCATCTCCCAAGGGCAACTAAAACATTGCTTATTGCCAACAGATTGCAACGTTTGGATAGCCCCCAACACCTCACAACCTTTCAGATTTCACTCTCTCTTCACCTCTACATGGCAGGGCATGCCAGCACGCTTCTTTTAAAGATCGGGAATTAAACGTGGTCCTGAAAACCAGAAGTGAGCTGTCTGCAGGCTAAGCAGGATGTCTTTGAAATGAAGAATTGAAACTAATTCCCCTGAGACCTTGTCCAGAAGCTCTGGACCGCACGCTTCTCCCTCCCATTTGAGCATCCTGCATTGTGTGGCACTGCCCTTGTCTCTTGGCAGCACCGCTGAACAAATAAAAACAACTCCAGTGAGGTCAGGGTTGGCTGTAACAGCCCCTGAGGGAGGAAGTGAGGGTTAGCCCTCAGCAGCCTCTTAAGAACGCATTTCGTTTTTTTCATATTACAGGAACAGTTGGGGCCGTGGCTCTGTCACTCATAGCCAAGATGAGAAAGATGGATGACTTGGGAAAAAGTTTCCAAGACAAGACTGTCATACACAGCAACAGCCTATGCTGGCAGATAACCCATCACAGAGATGAAAAATGAGATGTCTTTAGCAAACGGGTCTAGATAATGTTGTAAGGTGGTTTTGAGGGCATGACACTGTGATTTCTATTTAATGATGCCTTCAAGAACGCCTTGAATGCTATTACAGACGAAAAACAATAAAGCAAGAGAGAAGCTTGGAAATCTTCCATCCAAGCCACTCTGACCAGTTTCTGTACTGGTTCTGACAAATAAGTAGCAGCTATTACAGAAAATGATGGTTCGGAGAGCGGACCTCAGAGAATAGCCTACAGTAGCAAAAACACAAGTCAAGAGCTTTTCCTAGCCAAGTGACACACCGTGGCTCACAACCACGCGGCTGAACTCTGTTATACTCCAGAACAGGCTGGCTGCACCCCTCCAGTCCTGGGCCAGGTCCTGAGCTGTACCCACCGTCACCCAAAGGAGTGCCAGCTGACAGGAGCCACAGCAGCCAGCTACATATTGCTGCAAAATGTCCTTGGTGTTTTATGCTTACAGAGCATCCTTAAGTGCCAGACATACACTCAGCACTGCCTGTACCAAGAAAACCCTCGTTATAGGACCCCATCGGCTCCAATTCTGATTCCTAAATGTGCACCTTCTTCAGGCTGTCCTGTTGACAACAAAGAGCCAACACCTGTACTAGCAAATAAACATGGTCAGGTCTTGGGCTGAGATAACAGCACACAATGTCTGTCTTGCAAGTTCTTAGCATGCTTCCTGGCATGAATTTCTCCCAGGCTAATTATTGCTTTCCCAAATGATGCCCGGACATAGTTTAGGGATCAGCACAAGCTCAGGGCCCTTCCTGTTTTGGACGTGGACAGTTTGCTCTGGGGAGCGGAAGGATTTAGCTGTTGGACAGGAGCTACTTCATCCTAGTTGGCACAGAGCAAGGCTACAGTTCCCATCTGCTTTTATTTACTAGTTCAGCCACAGTCAAATCACCCTACCACAGCTGCGTACTTCACAGTGATGATAAATCTTACCACCCCTTATGATCTGGACATGACTGGGCATCTCAGGCAATATGGAAACAACGATCTTGAGTCTTATCCAAACTTTATGGAAGGTAATAGAAAGCATTTCTTTCACTTTAAGGACAATTGCCATTAACAACAATCTGAATGACACATTTCTGTGCAAAGGGCAACTTTTCCCCAGGCAGACGTATGGAATCAGTTTTATTCCTTTTACTAAAGGGATAATGGCGAGATCTAACTTTTCAGTACTGTACCCAAGATGGGACCTGAGAAATTCAAGCATAGAATAAAGAACTGCTGAGTCCCAGATGTGTGTCGGTCCTTAAGGACACTCTCCTTTCGCTGGCACTTCAGATGATTCCAGCTCTCACCAATTGCTGCAAGGGGCAGTAGAAAGAGGATGTGATCCCCAGGTGTGTTAATTAGTACCAGCCTGAAGTTACAATGTCTAATTCATGCATTTTTGGCAAGGTTTTACAAATCACTTCCAAAAATGGTTTTCCAAAAGCCAGTTCTTTGATCCTTTGAAACCAAGACAGAAACTTCTGCAGCAGGTCTATGGGGAAAAGGGAACAATGGTTTTATTAAGTCTGCTTAGTTAGGAACTTGACAGCATCAGATGAAAGGCAAAGCAAGTCTCCCATCTCAATTTAAACGAGCACACATTCACCCCACAGGCAGCTTCTTCTAGAGCAAACAATTCTGTTATACTTGGTGAACAGAAAAACAACAGGGCAGCTCTGAATCCATCCCTCATTAGCAGTCTGTCTCATCTACAAGCAGTTCCCCGGGCCTGCTGATTAAAGATTTCCCGTGCCTTGGTGGAAGGAGCAGGCTAATCAATGAGGTAATGCTTTTTTTATTCTAATTAAGGACTTGAGTCATCCCATTATTGTAAAGTCCATGAAACAAAACATGTTTAAATCTGCCCAATTACATCATGTTCCATCCTCTTCCAAAGCAGAAGCAAAAGAAAAGACACTTTTGATTCTGTGTAGTTGTAAATTTATCCTGTACCCCTTCTAAAGGATCTCCCACCTCCTACGAATCTGTCTCAGCTAAGTAAGGACTTGCTTAACACGCCTGCAGAATGGCTCACGGCAGCTTCTGCACGCCTTCATCACTGTTTAGTTCTGCACTGCTACAAATGACCGCACATTGCTGTTAAAGAGGATGGGAAAATAAAAAGCTAAGAGTTCACTCAGAGGATTATGGGAATTATTTGAAAGCTGGTGCCAGCTAGTGGCAATGCATTTCATTCCAGTTCCCTGACATTACTTGGCTCTACAATTCTTCTATATACAGAAAAGTGTGTGGTAAGTTTTATTGCTTTAATACATTGTAAACAATGAACCAGGTCCATTAAAAAACCTGTGACAACTTTCTTAAAAGCAGACTTATCTGCTTCAACGAGCTGGTCAAATTCCAAGCTGGGTTTTTACATTTACATCAGTGCAATTCCCCCTGCATTTCCAGTTGAATTATACACATTCTTTGCTTACTGTCTGATGCTGCAATGAGGTGTTGCACCAAGCTATTAAATCCTTACTGCATTTTACCTTTTAGTTACATTTGTGTTCTGCTTGAAAACACTGCTGGATGGCATACACAGCTATAACTACACAGACTGTAGAGTTATTCGTAGTCCTTGGGGTTTAGGATGATGGTATAAACACAGATTTACTATTTGTAAAACCCATTAAAGTATATTCAGTGTTCTAATCAGAAAGAAAATGAAGTGCATTACAGTAATTACTTAAACTCCCTCCCAAAGGATCCTCATGTTCCAGCTGTGTGTGTACTGGAATCACTCAACCCAGACACGACAGAAACTCATCACTGAAGTTTAACCAAGGCAACATAAAACGTGGGGAAATAATGACTGCATAATCTTACGGGGCCAAAAATCCAACACTAGACCAGGAACTATGAATGCCGATAAGGACAATGCTGGTACAAGGGGGGACTCTCACAAGTTTTCCTTAGGTCAGGGAAGCAACTATTTCCAGAATAAACGAAAACACAGAGCAGCCAACTTTAGATCTGTAAATTATGCATCCGCTTCTCTCCAAACCTCTCCGATAGTTTCGATAGTCTCCGATAGGACTCCGATAGTCCGAGTGCCCTAGCTCCGATCCCAAGCAACAGTTCTTTCTGATTGCCAGAAGTGGACATAGCAGGGGGGGGGTTCCATTCATCTGTCAAATACGCTCTCCTGAAGAAATGCTTATGCATGTAACATATGCCAACTACAAGCCCAGGAGTACCAGAAAATCTCAGTTTTCCTGAGTGTGCTTACATTCAGTTAGTACAACCACAGAGCAGCAATGAGAGAAATACGCCGAGTCCGTCATATATCCAACTCGATTCCTTTGGTTGGAAAATACAGCTAAAAAAGTTTCTCAGTTGCACCACTTGGAGCCACCTAGGCCTTGGTAGAGTTCTCCCAAGTAAAACATCTTCAAAGACCAATCACTCAGAAGACACAACGCAGAACAGTGAGATTCAATAGCTAAACATGGTTTCGTTTTCCAATGTTTTCTTTCAATCACCCTCAGCGTTCCATCTCGGGGGGAACAGCAAGCTTTGCAGTAAAGAAATGTGGGAAGCTGTGCTCAGGAGATGGGATTGGAGGCAGAAGAGAAAGAAAAGCCCATTGCATGGGAAAACAACACTTACAAAGCACCTATGAACGTAAAACAAGTTCAGGACAGACAAACTAGAGAGACTGAATTCCTGCAAGGAGAGCATCCCTGCCACAGAATCACAGAATCTTCATGGTTGGAAAGGACCTTTAAGATCATCGAGTCCAACCAAACAACCTACAACCTCTGCCACTAAAGCATGCCCTGAAGTGCCACATCTAGACGTCTCTTAAACACCTCTAGGGATGGGGACTCCACCACCTCCCTGGGCAGGCTGTTCCAGTGCCTGACCACTCTTTCAGTAAAGTAATGCCTCCTAATATCTAACCTAAACCTCCCCTGCCGCAGCTTCAGACCATTTCCTCTGGTCCTGTCATTATTCACCTGGGAGAAGAGGCCAACACCCACCTCCCTCCAACCTCCTTTCAGGGAGTTGTAGAGGGCAATGAGGTCTCCCCTCAGCCTCCTCTTCTCCAAGCTAAACATGCCCAGCTCCCTCAGCCTCTCCTCATACGACCTGGTCTCCAGAGCCCTCACCAGCCTGGTAGCTCTCCTCTGGACACACTCCAGCACTTCAATGTCCCTCTTGTACAGCGGGGCCCAGAACTGAACCCAGCACTCGAGGTGAGGCCTCACCAGTGCCCAGTACAGAGGCACCATCACTTCCCTGCTCCTGCTGGCCACGCTATTCCTGATACAAGCCAGAATGCTGTTGGCCTTCTTGGCCACCTGGGCACACTGCT
>VXBH01004374.1:1225445-1256267 GCA_013400035.1 Rynchops niger
GCATCCAGAAGGCGGGTCACATGGTCATAGAAAGAGATCAGGTTGGTTAAGCAGGACCTCCCTTTCCTAAACCCATGCTGGCTGGCCCTGATCCCTTGGCTGCCCTGCACTTGCCGTGAGAGCTAACTCAAGATGATCCTCTCCATGATCTTTCCTGGTACTGAAGTCAGGCTGACAGGCCTGTAGTTCCCCGGATCCTCCTTCTGACCCTTCTTGTAGAAGGGCGTCACATTAGCCACCCTCCAATCATCTGGTACCTGCTCTGTTGACCAGGAATGTTGATAAATGATGGAGAGGGGCTTGGTGAGCTCTCCCGCCAGCTCCCTGAGTACTCTTGGGTGAATCCCATCTGGCCCCGTAGACTTATATGTGTCTAGGTGCAGAAGCAGATCATTGTCTACTTCCTCCTGGATTATGGGTGGATTGTTCTGCTCTCCATCCTTATCTTCCAGCTCAGGAGGCTGAGCACCCTGGGGATAGCTGGTCTGACTATTGAAGGCAGAGGCAAAGAAGGCATTCCTTCCTGCCATCCTGCTTTACTCCCTAGCCACTCAGTTAAAACATCTCCAAGGAGAGTCTATAAGGTTGACCCCAAAAAGGGGCGAGAGCAGACAATTTATGAAAGTTTTATCCTTTAATTGGATGGGTAATGTGCATTTTTTCCTGCCTCTTCTTCTTTTTCATCTCTTTGATGGGGAAGAACACTATACCAGACAACGCCTTTGGTTTTCAGAAAAATTTCAGAAAACTGTCAGAAATGTTTCAGTAGAAGACCAACAGGGTTGTTTACTGGGATTTTGCAAGTCTCCAATCTGACAGCAGCTGGACTGGAATCGCGACAAATACTTGTGTCACTTGGCAAAGTGACGGTCGAGCATGCCTTGCAACCTAAGCTTGTGACTCAACAACTGACAGAAAATAAAGATCTGCCTGTTTAAATTTCTGAAGGCTTCACAGCTGTGAGCATGGATACACACACTGCTAGGAAAACAAGGCTCTTTCTTCCTTTTCTTGTTCATTGTTTTAACTATCTGAATTTAATTAAAAAAAAACCCAAAACCTGTATCTTCTCTTTTCTTTGATGCTTTGACACCTTCACTCCCTCTCAGCTGGTTAGGACAGACAAAAAAGTGTTACTACTGCTGTGTATGAATCCTACTGGATTCAGAGGGGAAGACATGCATGTACCTGGCTAGGCCAAAAGGCAGCTGTGAATTTATGAGTGGCTGAGGAGCAGGAGGATGCCCGAGAAGCAGCATCCTGAGGAGTGGCAGGAGTACAACCCTGCCAACCAAGGACCAGAAGGCACAGCAGCTGAACACACATCTTGACAAGTTTGCTCCGGACCAACTGTCCAGCAGGTGGCAGATGTGCCATGACAGCACTCCAGCCTGCAGAAATTCTCTTCCTTGGAGGTGAAAATCCACGGGCAAGCATACTACCTTCACCTATTACAGCTCTGGGCACATTGTCAATAAAACCAGTTGGGAAGACGCTAAATGCAGGACTCCCCCCTTAAGCTGATTTCTGCCTCCTCGCCAGCCATTCTCAGCAGCCCAAGGTTTCTGGCAGAGGAAGCAAGATCAAATGTTGTGACTCATTTCTCCCTCAAAAACAAAAGGCTGAGGCCATCCTAGGCTCTTCTGCCACAACAGGGAAAAAAAATAGGAAAGGAAAGGGAGCACTGTGATGAACAGCTCAGGACTCAAACCCTAGTGCCATTAGGGGGCTGGGAGACATGAAGGTTTAGGATGCAATCCAGCAACAACTGCTGGCTTGTGTGCCAACCTGCCTCCTCCTGCAGCCAGCCTGGCTCTGCGGGGCTCTGGCAAGGCCAAGGATGGCTGCCTGGCTGCTCCTTCCCTGCCAATCTGTTGCTCAAAGCCATCGCCTATTTCATCTGCAGCCCGAAAAGGTCCCAAGTCCTTTAATAATCTCCTTACCAACTAACCCAGCAACAGTAAACCTCTGGCACCAGGGGCAGTTAAGTTTGACCCCAGGAGCAACCAGCTACAAGGCTTTTAAAAACTTTTGGCAGAAGGCCCCCAAAAGGTCAGCCCTCACCAGCCCCATCCCTTCCTAACTATTGTCAGGAGTTAGCTGCATCTGCATTTAAACACAACAGATGCAAAACTTCCACCTACCCACGTGCCTTTATTCCTCTGGGAAGGCACAAATTTGGATGAGGAGAAGCCACAAGGGGAAATCCGCTGAAACAATAGCAAAGGTAGAGAGTGGAGACAGAAATTCTCCAGGACCCACGAGGAGACAGAAGAGCTCTTGCCTGGGGAATACCCACCTCTGGGCTCTATGCAGTTTGCCAGGAAAAACTTAGGGTTTATGCTGTAACTGAAAGATTTAGGGAGGCAAAGGAAAAAGGACGGAAGGGAGGGAACCTGCAAGGGCTGTGGAGAGTTCATGGAGGCAGGAAAGGAGAGCACAGGAAAAGGTGGGTTCTCCCAAGCTAGTGAGCAAATATTACCTCAGAATTCAATTGCAGCTGAAGAAACGCGTGCACAGGGCTGCTGCAATGCTTTAACCCATGAAGCAGTCACTCTCCTTTTGCAAAACCATTGCTGCTTTGTTCAGAGCAGCTGGTTCTGACCCATTTTAATCAGCTGCTGTCTCAAGTTTATTGGAGTAAACTGAATAGAAATACTAAATTCAGTTGTTTTAACTACAAAAGTGAGAGGAGAAAGATGCTAAAGCTCTTGGCTTCAACCTACAAACAATAAAACTTCATAGTTCATCCACAGAGGGAGAAGGCAAAACCCAATTCAGTTACTGTGATGTGTTTTTTGAAGTGTTTTAAGATTCAGAGCTAGAAATGTCTAACTCGATCCTGCTTGGATCAAAGAAAAACATCCACAACCAGTTGCCTGAATTCCCTACAGAAAGCAGTACCCTAAGGAGCCCTTAGGGCAGACTGGGAGCAAACACAGCAGCAGGCAAAAAGCTAACGCCTGTTGGGCAGAGGAGCTCAGGGCCATACCATTTTTTCAGCAACTCCTTCAGACCCTAGGCCTGAGCACAGAAGCTCAGTTCAACAATTCAATTCCCTGGTGCTCCCTTGGCATGGAACAACTTGCCTTCTCCTAAACCATCCTAATCACTGCCCAGTGGTAGGCAGCACAGGCCAGCAGCCATTTCCAGTGGGCATTCTGGACATAGCAAACATGATCTGGAGAACAGGGGAATGTAAGGGTATAGACAGGACCAGATATAGCCCAGTCAGCCTCAGCCAACGTGCCCTCGCACGGCTGAGCTGACTAGCATTGACGCTGCTCAGGATTCCTGCTTCACATGTCTCTCTTCACTCCATCCAAATCTGTTCTCAAACCACTGGCAAATTACACCCTTTTCCATTGCAGAATTTTCAGCAGTATCATCAAGAATATCCTAGCTGCGGGTGAAGAGCTCCTCCATCTCGTGGCTGTCTTCCATGCCTTTCCCTTCACAGGATTAGCCTCTTTCGGATCTAGTATTCTTGCTTCTTTCATCCCTGAAGGCATTCGAGTTGGAGAAAACCCTGCGGTTGTGACTAGCCACACAGTAATATTTTGTAATTTACCAGGAAAGTCCTTTCAAAGACAGCAGTGTTAAAAGATACTGCACCCCTAAAAACCCAGGTATATTGTCAAAGCACCATGGTAGCCTACTGAGCGCTTGAACATACGTTTCCGCAAATGTTGAGACAGACAGGTTTAGAGAAGAGTGATAAAGAGCTGTCTTGTGCTCACTTTAAAGACAACAGAGCCAAAGATAAATCAATGTACCTAATATTGTCCCTACAATATGGAGTAAAACACATATCTGATTTCCCATTTGGAAAGGAATGAAAACATTTTAACAAAGGGATATTCTAATGATCATGGCTTACCAGAAAAAGAAAAAAAATAGATGCTAACTTTAAAAACAACAGTTTGGCTATGAAAGCCTTGTGACTTACAACTCACTGTACCCTTAAACTGCCAAGAAAAATGAAATAGAGCTAGAAATGTGCCAGTGCTACAAAAGTGAGCACACTACATTCATTCCCTGCTACACAGCTGATGTCAAAGGACCATTTTACTCAGTATTAGGAGTACTTTTCTTACAGGACCTGTACATTCTGTCCAAAGATAAAAAGTTTTCTACACATGTCCACGAAAACTTGCAGAGTAACTGCAAGTGACAATACACCGAAGTAACAATATCCCAAACTATCAAGAAGGGCAGCGGGAAAAGAGGAGAAGATATACCCCTTGAAAACATATTTCAGTGAATTTCAACAATGCACCCCACAAATGTAACCTGATTTTGAGCACCTCTTATTCTAGGAAGAACTAGGCCTGAGGAAGAAAAAAAGGAGCAGAGGTGTTAAAAACTGAAAACTTCATTGGAAATATGTATTATGATTTTTGAAATGTCCCTGATTTGGATAGGAAAAAACCAGTCTTTATGTTGCTAAGAATCCCAGACATGGTGAAAGATCAGCCTGCTAATGCAGAAAGAAAACTTTTTGGGCTGAGATTAATGTAACACAAGGTTTGTAGACCGTCATTATACTCGCTGAAGAGCAGAACTGGCAATTGAGTTGCCCAGCAGACATGAAAAGAGCAACTCAGACACAGCCCTGAATGCAAGGAAGGGAATTGGCATAACTGGCATGTCTCCTCCAGGCAAAAGGAACCAGACCAATATGAGCTTCCACCTGGATGATCACCAGCAATACAAAACCAGAAAAAAAGACCCTAGTTTAGCATTTTACCCCTAAGGCCAGTACATTTAACTGGATATCTGGTGGTTCAGCAGCACAGCAGCAGTGCTGGGCCAAATCCAAGTCACAGCCGTCTGGCCCAGGAGGAAAAGTTGTTACCAAATGAAGCGTGCTGACAACATATGGAGGCCTCTGCTACTGGAGCAGTTTCATCCTCATCCAGAAAGAAAAAAACCCTGTAAGATTACGCCAAACACATGATTCAGTTTAGGTCAGAGCTCTGCTGCTCAAAGCACCCTGGCCACTGATATTGCTTGGAATGGACTGGCTTGTTTCAGTGGTGACTTTACCTCTTTTCAAAGTTTTTTCACAGTGGAAAGGATCACGTATTTTTATTTTTTTTAACCTGAATTTACTATGCATTAGGGAGCAGTTTACTACTAAACATATTTATCCAATCTGCATCACCTTTTTTATTCATCCCCATCCCAAAGTAACTTCAAGCACATCTGAAGCACTAAAAATGTGAGGCCTGAAACCTCCCTCCTTAAAGCACGTAAGCATCTAACATTTTAGAAGACACCCTAAAACAGTCACCCAAGAAATGCCCATCCACTGACAGCTAAGCTCCTGCCTTTCGACTCTTACCTAGACACCTATTACTAGGTGGCATAAAGCTGGGATATGATGCTTATGTCTGATTTGATCTCCACTGATGCGAATGGAAAATATCTTCCATGGAAGCAAGGGTGAGTTACAGGAGAATAGAAACAACGTAAAATCAAATTCAAGGTTCTCATGTCCATTTTCAGGTTTCTGCCTCCACACTGTGCATGTGAAATTTATAAAAATAATAACAAATACATATGGAGATTACTTTTTTTATAGATAGGCAACCGCTGGTTTAGAGTGAAAAAACATCTGACTGCATAACATGTCACGCTGCAGCCCTGTACCAGGGGGTAGCTTCTTATATAAACGAAGCTATTCTGATTCACTAAGAATTCTGTTCTCAGAAGGAATGCCAGCAATAAACTAAATGAGGATTAAATACCAGATCTTGTCATCCTTCAATGCATTGAAAGACGAAAATAATCAAGACTTTCAAATGTTATGTCAAACTGTGCAGAGCAGAAAAGCAAACTTCTTGCTTGTTTTGGCACAGCAAGTTCTTTACAGCTTATACTTGTTGTAAGTTGGAAAATACAACATTGCATTTGCTAACCCAATAGATCATTTTCCTATCCAAAAAAGGACAGCTTCTTTTGTAAACTTACCAACTAAGGACCATTTTGTGGCAAGTACTGCTTTATCTAACTTCTCATTGTAAACAGTTATTCAACTTTTTTAAACTCTTCTTCAACAAAAGAATAATTTTGATGCTGAGTAATCAAGCATGTGCTTTATCAAAAGACTAATATTTAAAGTTTTCTGGTTATATGTAAAGGATTAAATACTTCAAGTAAAAAGGATGATATCTGGACATCAACAATTACATATGACTATAGTAGCAGGAGCAAAGTCCAAATGGCGCTTCCAGTATTAGTCATTGTAGTCGACCTGTCTTAGTATGGGAGACTCCACCTCAGAGCCTGGAGTGAGTGATCCCCTTGGAAATGATTCAGGGTAGTTGGAAAACACCAAGAGAAGGCTCTGGCTTGTTACTGTCAGTTAATGCCTATTGCTGTGAAGAAGCATTTTGAAAGCATTGTCTGGGTCCAAGACAAGGAACGTTCAGTGGAGGCTGGTGACTGTGGGTGGCTGAAACAATTCAGTTGAGTCAGACAGTGCTTACTGAAGATCAAGAACAGCTCAGCCTTTTCTGCTTGGGCATCTAAAACCTGAGACACCCTAAAAAAAGTAGTCACTACTCATGATTCCAAGCACTGATAAACTAAATTTGCTTCCAGACCTCAGTAGTTAGAAATATTTTGGGGAATTAAGTGAGAAATTCCATCTTGAGGTGAAGAAAATACCTGTCTGAAAATTACTGGACAGGTAAGCAAACCCGGATACTAACATCAGCAAGCTTTGATTCAGTTAGTGTTTCTAAAGCTGTTATTGCTTACACCTTAGCGGCATTTAGCATGTGACACCTTCAGATAAGGGAAGAAGGAAAGGAAAGAAAAGCCTATTTGTGAACACCATGATTGAAATGTCGGCTCTTTTGTCCTTTACACTGCTATAACTTTACCTCCTTGTGGACACAAGTGAGAGCCGTAGCGGTTCCAGACACTGTAAAGACCAGCATACTCCAGAGCAGCACATCCAATGGGCCCTGGTGGCTTTATATTTTGTGGTGGCACCCTGCAGTGTCCAGTGAAGTGCCCCAATGTATCAGAGACTGTTATGAAGGCATTCACAATTTGCTCAAATTTCAGATTTCCTGAGGAGTGCACTGAACAGGCATTACAAAGTCTCCTCCCTCTACCGAGGCACCTCTCCTCCTCTGTGAAATTCAGCTGAAAGTGGTTGATGTTATAAAAAGTTAGGGTGAGGGGACAGTGACATAGAACAGCCTTATCTGTTTAGAAAACTAGGCTAAAAATTAAATAACAAAGGCACTACCAGCAATACCTCATTATACCAAGAGGATCTAAAACTTCTTCCTCTTCTTCCTCCTCTTCCTCTTCTTTTTTCTCCCCCTTTTTGGAATTTTCCACTGATGAAAGCTGTGAGATTAAGTCAGGTGTCTTCTCCTCTTTGAAAAAATCCAGTGCCTCATTTTCTTCATCTTCTTTCTCCTTGTCATCAGGAATGATTTTACCCTTGAAGTCAACAGCACTAGTAGATTTTGTTCCTGCAAAATACAGTAATGGGTGCAAAACCGAGTACAGAGGACAACAACTGTTTTATTTCATACCTTGCACCTGTTCCTGATGGTTTTGTTTGGGGAATAAAGGACACAATCAGCTTTTGTGAAACTCTTTCAACATTCCTGACTGTCTCTTCTATCCACTGATTTGTCATTATATGTCTGATCTGTTTACTGATTTAAAGTAGTTAAGTAGAGAAAGACAGGGGAAATTAACTTTATCAGAGACAGCAGCGCATGTCTTATCTGCTTATTTATGTTCCTTCTGTAGTCAATAGAAACAATAGAATTTCCACATGGTGATTCATCCCATCCAAGTAAAGTTGTCAGAGAAGGAATTTCTCTCTGAAGTGCCTATTTCTCTCCACTGGCAACGGAGACGTCATAAATACTCTGCTTAGATATAGGCAGGTAAATTTCACATAGCTAGCTGAGAGAAAGTCCACTTTTTGTTACTGATTTAATTCATTTGGGCTAAAATTAGAGCATTGGACAGCATGAAAAAGTTTCTGCAGCAGCTCTTCAATATACACTCAAAAATGAAGCCTGAAGTTCTACCTCCCTTTAGTATGTATGATCCATCGAAATGAGTAAATTCAGCAAACTGAAACGTGCGCTTTGACCAAATCTTCTCACCATACTTGTTATATGCATAGTCCAGGAGAATGAGAACTATTCTTTGCTGTGGAGTCTCTGCATATTCAGGAAAGCAATTGAAAATAACGAGACTAGCTAAAAATAGGCTAGTGACAACAGTGATGAATAAAATTCATGGTTTAATCCTTTTGCCTGTTAAAGTAACATGGCATGGGAGACTCATCTCACCCAGCTTTTCATGCCTGCATCTGCCAAATCACCAAGGGCAGACTCCATTGACTAAATGTGGGTGTCTGCATTGAGCAAGTGGTCTTACGCTCCTCTTATAGGCAAGAGTACTGGTCAGGGCAGGCAGTGGATGTTCCAATGCCACTTATCCACACAGTCACCTGTATTTTCCCATGTTTATTCTCCTTGAACATCCCTGAATATTATCGGCTACGTATGTCTCCAGCATCCCTAAGGGAAGTGGACACAACTAGTTTGAATATCTGCAGTGTATGTACTGAATTCCACCTGGTTTGGTAGGCTAAGACTTACATTATTCTAAGGCAGATTTCAATGAACAGGTCACATTATTTGCACCCAATCTGTCCACAGGATAAAGACAGACCAGACTAATTCAGCTGTAGACATGTGCGCTATTAGGTTAATCAACATGCAAAGGTTAGTAAACATGAATTCTTGAATTCTCTGTGCAAGGGGTCTACTTTCACAAGAAAGCTGCCAGGGAAAAAAAGAAAAAAAAAAATCCAAAAAATTATTAGCAAAAGAATCTTGCCAAATATTATGCAGTTTTGCCCCACTTGACTTCAGGAAGCTGCCAGTCTCACAGAACTTGTAATCTGGCCACACTTGACACTTTTGCAAATTCGGCTGTTCACACATGGTGACTTGCTAGCACCTTGCAACTTCACTTCCTTAAAACTAACACTACACTGAGAATCCTGCACAGCACCAGGCTGGAGCATTCCCTGCTCAGCAGCTCTCAGCTGAACTAAGAGCAGGGAGCCCATCTGTTCCATTAATTCGATGACTCCCTGCTATGCCCAAGGAACACAAGAAAGGAACTATATGAATCACTGGAAGAGGCAACAAGAGCTGGACACGAGGCTAAAGGAAAATTTAAAATAAAAAAAAAAAAAGAAAGAGGCCAGAGAATGGATTTAACTAATAAAGAATCTGCCTTTTATTCAAATCTTTCTTGAGGTCAATAATTTGCTTTAGGACCCTCTTCTGCAATGCCTAGCAATTTTATGAAGAATGAAAAACAGACACAATGTGGAACAGTTGCTCACTAAGAGAGACCCTGCACTGTCCTTTTAGGGTTCACCTCTCCACTGGCAATATATGATTACTTAGCCTTCTAAACGTCGTTGTTCTGAATCACAGCTTAGGTATATGCCTAAGGGAAATCAGAGCTAGTGGGATAGATACCTTCAAAGCAAGCATTGTGGTATCAACACTTCTGAATGAGGCACGTGTCCACTGAGAAGAGGAGAAAACACAAGCAAATATGACTATGCAACACTGTAGATGCACAAGAGGATATTTTCATTGACAGCCTTTATTCTGGCATTCTCATATAGTTTCTGATTACCTCAGTCGAGAACTTAATAATACTTTTATCACACACATTCATGGGAGAGGGGACACTCACATCTTTTCGTTACCTAAAAATTCCAGTAACTCAGGACTCGTTGCTAGATCCTCATCTTTTGAGATGAATTTCATGATGTCATTGAACATAGCTCTTCGTTCACAGATGTCAGATTCCCCCACAAAGAGAACTTTTCTAGGCAAGAGTGGAAGAGAAGCCTGTGGATATCGTGCTG
The DNA here is from genome assembly GCA_013400035.1 of Rynchops niger. Lineage (NCBI taxonomy): Eukaryota > Metazoa > Chordata > Aves > Charadriiformes > Laridae > Rynchops > Rynchops niger. The sequence goes on from VXBH01004374.1 coordinate 1,235,392, forward strand.
ACAGCCTCTGGTAGAGCTCCTCTATCTCGCTGTACTTCTTGGAAACCTGCAATGAAACATGCTGCCTGGGTGAGTTTCTTTACAGGGGAGAGGTGAGTAGCAAAGCAGCAGTTTAAGAGCAGTGAAACATTAACCCTGGAAACTGAAGTGGAAAAACATGTATGACGAAGGAGCTTTACATATAGCCTAGTAAAAGCCTCTTATCTACACAGTGAATCCCCAAGCATTGTTGCTGGTCTTCTAATTCTGTTATTAAAATCCACTCCCTAATGGAATTCAAGTTCCTTGCTGGATACCCAGTGTCCTTTTGTCCGACTCATCAACTAATGAAACAGTGGGAAGGTCACTGCTCCAGATGCTTTTCTCCGACACCAAAAATCGTTGTCCGCTAAAAATGAGAGACAGGAGTGAAGAGAAGCCCAGCCAGGTAGGTATCTGATGGAGAAAGCAGCCTGAATCTTTTCACCAGTTAGCCAGAAGACACATTTCTCAGCCCTTCTGGACTTCAGTGCCCTTCTGCCTGTTAAGGCGTAAAAAACTGGCAGGTTTGGTGCCCTGCAGAGCACCTAAGGACAGAAACCCAAGGGCAAAGACCTCAGCTGACCCCTGACTATTCCGTTTATCCATGAGAAAATAAAAACCAACAACTTGGCCATGGCCTACAAAGTTCTCATACACAGAGAAGATGCCAACAGTGAATGGAGTCATTCCTTCTGCAGACAAAGACAGGAAGCCTGAGGAGAAATAAGGCTCAAGATATTAAAAGGAAAGCAATAACCACAGGAATGCTGGTTAGAAATGGTGTGACTTCTATGCCACATTAGGTTTTGAATTCAGTACCTTAAAAAAACAACACACAAAAACCACACACACCAAAAAACCACTCTCTCTAAGTGATGTTACATGGGCAATGGAGAGTGACTGTCATGCTCTGTGACTGTGGTATTATACAGAAAATATATTCATCATGGCCCCGTTATCTATGAATGCGTTTCAATAAATACAGAGTTAGATTTTTAAAAAAAATCCCAAAAGCTAGTGCTAGTGGAATGCATATGGCACAGATCCTCTACTAGGGTCCAGCTCTTATCCTCCTGTAACATGAGTTGGTGAACTCTTGTGGAGAGAAACCTAACTAATACCGCAACATAAAAGATGGAGAGACTCGAGCACCACATCTTGGGATGGAAGAAGGCAGAGTTCTTCCACCAACACAGTGATAAAAGAAAATCAAGCCAACAAAAAGCACAGAAGTAGTAGACGGGGAGCAAGTTATATGTTAACCAAGAACCCCAAAATTGCATCTATACTAGCAAAATAAACAGTATCAGGGCATATTCCCAGTTACTGGAACCTGAGAGTGTCTTTTAGGAACTTTATATTGTCTACTGGAACCTGACAATGTCTGGCACAGTTTTGACACTGGAAAGCTAGCACTTCTCACAGTTAATTTTTCAGCCCAAAACTTAGCCTGGTGCAGAGACCATGCAGCAGCCATGCCTAGTTAGATGCCTACTGCAGCTGCTAAAAAGCTGGATACTATGGACACAGCAAGACTGTGCTAGCTGCCCTCCAGGCCAGGTCCTGACATTAATCTACACACCTCAACTAGTTTAGTAAATTAGACGTAGGTATAAAGAGCAATAACCGCCTTAGCTTTCATGCTTCCCTGCCTTTTGCAGTAATTATCAACCAAGCTAGCTGATTTGAAAATATTTGCATTTCAGCTGCACAATGTTCACTACAGGTTCAGTGTCCAGTCTCAAGAAGCAAGCAGCTCTATAAGATATGAAGTGCAAAACCAAACCTGACTTGACAAGGAAATGAAAACCAAGAATTTTAGACTTGTCTCCTGTAAGCAACACAGGTAAGTGTGAGGAACACTGTGCTCTGCACTGAGGATCTGATATACAATTCAGCAGCCAAGCTGATGGCAAGGTGATGGCAATAAAGAGATGATCCCAGAGTAAGGCAATTCACCCTTTGACAGATACCCCAAAAAGAGAGAATTCTGGAATTTCTGAATTGCTGTACATTTCTAGTTTGCTAGGCCCCGCTAGCAGTCTGAACAGGGTATGATACCAGATTGCCTCCCAAAAATACTGTGTAAGAACTAATGTAAGGGTAGTGAGGTGTTCACTGCTACTTTTTCAAAAGAATAAACAATATTACCCTCCACCCAGAAAAAAAAAATCAAATCTGATTTATGAAAAATGTTTAACATCTAACTAATTTCAATAATAGATAACAAATTAGTGTCTGAAACCATTACAAAAGAGCAGCCAATCAACAAGACTATGCCAAACCAGCTTTAAGTTACTCAGAAAGTAACACTGAACTGAGACATACGAACTTATTTCTTTCCCCACTTAATTTTCATTCCTTCCCTATCAAACTGTAATTTATTCATAAATCTCAATTTATGTCTAATTACATCATTGAACCTAAAGTGCAGACCCTCACATCCTATTGCTAATTGAGCCTTTGTGAATCTGCGTGGGCTTTGAACACCACCACCAACCATAACACACAGCACAGCACACAAAGTGTGATAACGCTATATCCAAAGCATACTAATATGCTACCCAAAAGCCTGCAGCACACCACGCCAGCTAATTTCCAGCAGTGTGGGGATGCCCTCTGCTGGGATAACCTACCACACACACAAGACGTTAAACCTCCAGCCCAAACCTTTCCTCACTTACCTAAGACCACAGCTGGCCCCAGTGAGTCCCTGACATCCGCAGCTCCTTGCCTACTGTCCCTCTGCCTCAAACCCTGGCTGCCGCTGGATCCTCTTTGTCTTCACTCATCTTTACCTTGGTTTTGCTGCTGGAAATGCAGCAGTAAGACTGGCTGAATCCAAGAACCTCAGACTGATCCATTTAGAATCACAGAATCCCAGAACAACTTGGGTTGTAATCATCTACTCCCAACCCCCCTGCGATGAGCAGGGACACCTCCCACTAGACCAGGCTGCTCAAAGCCCCATCCAGCCTGGCCTTGAACACTTCCAGGGATGGGGCATCCACAGCTTCCCTGGGCAACCTGTGCCAGTGCCTCACCACCCTCACCGCAGAAACTTCCTTCTTTATGTCTGATCTAAATTTATCTTCTTTCAGTTTAAAACCGTTGCCCCTTGTCCCGTCACTACAGACCCTGGCAAAAAGTTTTTCTCCATCTTTCTTATAAACCCACTTTTATATATTGAAAGGCTGTAATAAAATCTCCCTGGAGCCTTCTCTTCTCCAGGCTGAACAACCCCAACTCTCTCAGCCTGTCCTCCATCTCTCTGATCATCTTTGTGGCTTCCTCTGGACCTGTTGCAACAGATCCATATGCTGAGGGGTCCACAGCTGGACACAGGACTCCAGGTGGGGTCTCACCAGAGCAGAGCAGAGGGGCAGAATCACCTCCCTGGACCTGCTAGCCATGCTACTTTTCATGCAGCCCAGGATGTGGTTGGTCTTATGGGCGGCAAGCACATACATGGCTCTCCTGGTTCCAAAGACGCAGCACAGAGGCACCGTAGGGGCCTTACACAGTGCTGGCCAGGTCTCACAGAGTGTATTTTCTCAGGTCGAGTCCCACATGTCACCCAGAGCATTCTCACACCTTTCCAGTCAGGAAGCACTGCTCTGCTGTGGCAATTGTGGACCCTTTCAATATGATGTCCTCTGACAATTTTCCAGGAGAAAGGCATACCAGCATGTAACAAAATTAAATCTTACTTTTCCTGGTTAACCACTCACATCCCTTTGAAAAGACCCGATGGATCCTATGGCCCAAAATTGTCAGGATAAAAAATAAATGCTGCTCTAAAAAGCATTTTATCATTCCTATTAAGAAAACAAAACCTCATTTTATTAATATTCAAATATTTTTCTTCTGCTGCCTGTAATTCCTCTAGATCTCCAATTATCCTCTCCCCCTCCATGCCTCTAACTCAGCCCCGTGAATACTGTGGATTTAAACCCCCACCACCTGTAAGTCAGCCTGAGTGCACGCACTTCAAGGAGTTCTGTCAAGTCACAGTATCAAAGGCTCAATCTACTTCACTTCAAAAGAGTTAATCATGCAAATACGGCAAAGCATGTGCATATTTGCCAGGTCAAGACCCTAACATCCAGCATAGAACTAAAAGAGAGACAGGGATAGGTTTGAATATTTTTTGCACCAGGAACAAATAAGTAAGTCAAATATGCTCAAATATAGCTAGAAGGTTAAGAAAACCACTGGGAAGTTCAAAGTGAAAGCCTGAATTTTGCTGCTAATCCCTCAAATCTCATGCATGTGCTCTCCCCTTCTTCCGGAGAACCTCACGCATGAAAGTACATACACCAGAATGCCTGTAGGATACGAGCCTGGGACTCTCAGATGTGCGTAGGAGAATTTGATCCCACTCAGTATTAATGGGATTTCATGCTTCCTTTCCCTAGGCTCCTTTTAATGCCCCATTTCTGACCTCAAACTTGTCTTCATATGCTTTATATTTACTGCAAGGATTTCAATGAAAGGAAGGCCTCAGAGCGAGCTAACTCAAGCCCTTTGGCCAGCCAATGCACGTTAGCGAAGAGCACGCTTGATCTTGTAGTATTACATGAAATATTTATGGCTACTGTGACTTTCTTGTTACAAAGCCCACTTCTTAACACTGTCACAAAATGGAGGTACGGCAGCATTGCCCTTTATACAACCACCAGCTTTGGATTCAGGAATCAAAAGCATCCCTTCCCACAGAGAGCACAAACCAAGCTTTCCCTTGTAGACTCCCAATTCCAGCCATACCAGAATTAACGTTGCTTGGTGACCTTGTGGGTATGCATTATGGCAGATTTTAATTACATGACCACATGCTGTTCTTCCCACCTGTTTTGCCCAGCAGAAGACCAAGCACTCTAGTATTTCTTTTTAATCAACACGAATTCTTAATGGCTTCTGCACCTATTGCTACACTGAGCAGGACTGGGTTTTTTCTCCCTCTCACATCCCAGAGGTTATAGTGTGAAGAAATTTATCTCCACAACACACCTGTATGGTCAGGAGATAGCAACCCCAACACACAGATTTTGAGGCCCACAGAAAGAAGGCCAACATATGCAAACAGGTAATGATGAAAACATAGATGAATACACACCCACGTCCTTACACTCCCTCACTTTATGAGGATGACAGTTCTGTAGTAAATTCCTCCCAAAAATGCGCTGTGCCTGTCAAAACACCAGTAGTTATTTGCTCAGCTTTGAAAAAGAATGAACTTGACTAACAAAAGTAACTTGTAAAAAAGAAGCAATTCAACTGGGCACAGATAGAAAGAGAAGGCACTACAGGCTGCCTGGATTTTTAATAGGGCTGGGAAGAGAGAAGTTAATTGCTAAACCAGGTATGGTGTGGCTAGAAGAAATGCACTTAAGATAAACAAAGCCTTTTCTTCTTCTCACAGTAAAATGGCAGATCTACAGGCGATAATTAAATATCACCTTTGCAGCAGTACCTCTGATGCAGTACCAAAGATAAAAGCAATTTCACTCTTTCAATAGGGCAAGAATATTCTGACCTTTGAAAGAAATGCAGCTGGGTTTCCCTTCAATTACCACGTATATCCTCAAGGTTAAGCAGTTCTACAACCCATTTGCCCTACTTTACAAATGGCATTGTTTTTTTAATTAAAAAATCCCTCCAGTTTCTAAGAATTTAGATCTGAAAGTCATAGCAGAAGTTAATGTCTTCTTCTGCTAATGCTTCACAGACATTTCCATTAGAAAGGCTATAATACTGATTTTGCATAGTCCTATTAAGGCTGGTGAACGGGGAACTCTGGATTGTTTAGACCCAGAGTAAAGGCTAGTAACTCCACAGGTCAGATCTGAAATCTCTTTTTGATGTTCATCTGGTTTTGATCACAGGCCCTTAACATATCTCGATCCTGCGTGGTCCAAATCGCAGCCCAGAGACCACAGTTAGTTCAGAGGACGCTTCTATCCTGCTCACTATCCTTTCCAGGGGATAAAGAGAAGCCACCTGAGCTGCAGCACACCGCTGCCTGCAGTTGCTCACAGCCTAACGCGCAGAAAGCCAGTTTCGCTGCTGCCACCTAGGGCGTGAGAGTGTGGAGGGCAGTCACTTCAACTGCAAACAAGTGGAAGAAGAGATAGACAAGGAAAATCAATTTAGCTAATATTTCAGGGAGAGAAAGGTGGGAAGGAGGGGGAAGAAAAAGGAAAACACAGACCTAGCTCCTGAGGTAGCCAAAATTGGATTAATGTATCCAGAGACAAAGAAAATCCTACCATGCCTACCCGTCTTCTCTAACCTACCTGTCATCTCAGCACTGTGATACTGGCTTCTTCCTCCAGCCTCAGATTTGATCATTTCAACAATAGCAAAAATAAGTTCCCTCTCCCATCCCGCTTGCATCCTCAGGAAGGCAGAACAGGCACACAGATGTTTCATTTTCCTCATTCAGATGACTCGCCTCACTCCCTCTTGCTATACAAATCTGATGTGTTCGACTTGCTGTCCAATGTAACCTCATTCTTCTCTGCTGTTCCCCAGTCACCTGGTTCTCTTACACTTCACCTGCAAACTCTCTGGGTAAGGGTCATGGTTCTTGTTTGTGCAGGTACAACATCCAGCAGAACAGGGCACTATACAGACCCTACAGGTGCAGCTCACCTCACCTTGCAGACAGAGGGTTGGGATTTGCCTCCACGTTAAGAAAACTCGATGCAGGAGGTGTCAGATAGTCATTACAGTCAGTCAGATACAGTCACTACATTTTTGGCAAGATGTGACTGAAACTCAACTTATCTGAGCACAGGCAGCTAGTGGTACCTTGGATTGCCTATACTATCTCACCTCGCTCTGTTCCAGGATGGTGCCAATGCCTTTATGTCCTGTGTCACATCTGCCGGCCCTACCTATGCAGACATGTAGGATAACTTAGGGTCTCTCAAATGGTACCAGCCACATACATTAAGCAAAGTGGATTCCTCCCCACTGTAGATGCTCAGCTACATTTTTCTCAACAGTACTGCACTGACTGGGACGGAAGCTTAGAAATCTGCAGCAAATGCAGACATTAAATCATAGAGAGCAGATTGTTCTGCCTCAAGACAGGCATCTCATGCCATCTGAGATGCTTCGGGGTATCCAAGGGGCTTGTGTGGGGCAGGCAAATATCACACAGGACCTGCGGGAGACCCATAACCTTCTGAAGGCTAGGTGGAAAATCGCAGGACACCTCCGGTGACATAGACAGTGTGCAACTTTGAGCCTTAAACATTTTAGCCTGGAGTTGGAGCCCCCCGCCCCAGCTGTCTAAAATATGGAATGCTTTCCCTTTACGGTCAAAGAAGAGAGGTATTTCCAGAGGATGAGTCACCTCATTCCCCTTCTCCCTGTTGACCATAAAAGCAGGGAGAGACTCAGATTAAAATATCCAACTTACAGAGAGATAAGTTAGGACAGGTGAATCTCTCTGTTCCTTCCAGTAATACATACAGAAAAGACTCATTGGAATGAATCGATGCAAAGCATCCGTCCTCCAACCTCCCAGCACACAGTTTTAAATTACTCTCACACACCAAACTATGTGATATATCAGACTTATCTGAAAAAAATGTATCTGGTGAGATAAATGTTATTCCTGTCAGACTACACCAGTTTTCTTCTTCATGAAATGTCAGGAGGTCTGACCACAGAAAAAATCAGAAAGGTTCATTTCACTTGAGAAGAGCAACTAAGTACTAAAAATCCTCCTAGAGAGAGTTGACATGGAACAGACGATCTCAGCAAGCAGAGGGGCCACAGTAGGAAGTCTGTTTCTCCTCTTTTCAGACAAGCTGATTTTATCTACTTTTTCTTAAATGAAGCAAAAGGTTAGATGACAATAGCCCAGTTTATCACTTCAGGGTTAGTCAGGTTCTTTCTTCCACAGAACAGCATGGAAATATTAGGAACATAAGCAGGCATTGCTGCAGAAAATAAGCAATCCCACATCCCCTTCTCTTATCTGCCCATGTCTGGCCCTTCCCCTGTCCTAAAACAATCTTTAATGGGGCTGTGTAACTCAGAGGCTCAAGAAACAGGTGTAAATTAGTACTAAATAAAAAAAAAAACAAATACCCATTTTTCACCAGGACCTTCCTCAGCTGATGTTACAGAATAGCCCCATGACAATGGCACACAGAAAGAAACACTGCAGGAGTGAGAACAAGCAGTCAGGGACAAGGAGGGAGAACAGAACAGACTCTTATGCCACCATTGCTGCTTTTACCATAAAGTTATATATGGCATAAAGAGTGCAATAAATGTGTAAGATCTCCTCACTGTGGACCTCTTCACAACATTGACAGATGTGTCTTTATCCGCAAATCAGACTGTGTAAATATCCATTTATCTGCTATCTTCTACAGAGTGTGATTTACACTAGGGCTTATGGTCTACCAGGTAACCACGCACTCACGTTACTCTGACATTACACTTTATCCCCAAAACATCTTAGAATAGCAAATGCTCTAAGGAGTGCATCCCCTTAGAGTCCCGTTATAGTCAGTGGACAGAGAAATGCTCTTCTTCTGAGTGATTCAGCAGACAACTAAAGCAGATCAAATTAAATGTACCCTAAATGCATGTTTTTCCATCGACTCAATAGACAGTCCCAGGTGAGACAGCTCAAGTGGACGTGCACATGCTATACCTGACTTGAAACAGGTGAAATGGATTACGTGCTATTTTCAAACCTTTACTCTGCAGGTATCATGAAAAAGACTATCCAACTCAGTAATGTTTTATATAGATACTTCCTTTTCAAACTCTCTTACTAAGGACTTCAAAAATCATGTCAAGGATGCTTCCTTTTAAAACTCTGTTACTAAGGTCTTTAAAACCATGTCAAGAATACGAGATCAAGGCCAATAGGTCAAGGCTAACCTACTATAAGGTTAATTTCTCTTATTACCCTACCTGATTCTCTCTCCATTCAAGGAAACTATTATATATTTATTTCATGTTAATAGTCCCACTGCTGATACATATATGAGAGAAACTAATTTTGTAGCAGGACTTATAAAAAGCTTAATTGGTTTCTATTTGGTGACCCATAATGCAAAATGCCTTAAAGGCAACAACAAACATTCATTGTTGCTTTGAGTTCCTGGAATAAAAAGTTCAATTAATATATGTATAATATTTCTGTTGGAGAAATGGTACAGACTGCGTTGTCCTCCCAAGGACCTCGACCCAGGGAGTCTGTGATGACAAAGTATCTGCTACATCAGGACTAAAATAATCAAAGCTGATTAAAATGTGATCACTAACACAGCACTGATTAAACATTTACCATAAATTGAACTACATCTTCAGGCTTGTGCTTTGCTGATTTGAAGGCAGCCAGTCGGGTAACAACGACAATACGATACTCTACATGACCAGACATCATCTTCCCACGGATTTCCTGGTATTCCGGCACTGACAAATCCAGCCCTGTGTGCGCATTCTGAATTTGCCTAGGGAAGAAAATACAAGCAGAGTTCAGGCATTGGCACAAAGACTTTTAATTGACCCTCTCCAAGGATCCAGTTCAAAGCTCAAGAAAGTAGTCAGTACAGACTCCCATTTCAACGGGACAGCATACAGACCCTACCTCAACACTGTTCCTACTCTGCAACAATACAAATTTGGACTTGGCCTGCTTCCTATATTCTATCTCAAAGCACCTGCCACTGGCCACTGCAGACAAAATGCCAGGAATATAGCATTTCTGGGAACAGAAGATGGGGATTCATTCAGAACTCACATTCACTCACAGGAGCTGAAGATGCTGTCCTACCCAGCAGGGCAGATGAGAAGATCCCAAGATCTCTCATCACAGCTTGTTTTGAAGCAAAGGCCTGTTCACTACAATTCATGCCAAGGCCTATCCACCTCTCCTTTGCCTTAGGACATCCCCAGGAATGGCAGAGACGATAGGAGAAAGGGGCCATGAAAGGAAGAAGGAGCTTGCTGGAGTGGAGGGACAAGGAGAGGTTTGTGAAGAGCCAACTAGGGAACTACAATAAAGCCTGAAATACAAAGGGAAGTTGCTGGAGCGCCTGCTGGGCCAACCACGCAGTTTCCATCCGTGGAGATCCTTGAGGAAAATTAGACAAACACCTATCAAGACTGAGCACGTTAAAGGAGTACATGATCTCTTTGAGCTGCCTTCTGGTCTTGACTGCCTGACAGTCTTGCTACCAATAGCATAAAAAGTACACTAGCTAAAGTGTACTTTTTCATCTTTCCCACAGAAAATCCCACTGGAAACAAAACCACCTGTCCTTTCAAAACCAGTTGAAGTAGACAAAGAATCACAGCCTTAACCTTTGAGAGCTGCTAACAGTCAGAGCCACCCATGACTCCTCTTGGAGGAAAATGCAAGAAGGGAGCTGCTGCATTTTCTTCTCCTGCCAGCTTCAGATCCACTGAACCGTGGCATCACCTTCCCCGTGAATTCCTACCCAAGGAATTATTTATGACATTTTTGCAAGAGGAATGCTAGGATCATATTATAGGGCTCATGCATCAAGAAGTAAGACCAAGCAGCTGCTGTTGGGGCACAAGAGAATGGTACATTTAATGAAATAGTCTGTTTCAATAGACTGGAAACCAAAACTGATCAGAGATCCTTTCCCCAAAGTTACCCCCACGCCAAGCCACAGCACACTCACTTCTGCTGCTGCTGGAACCACATACTCTGCCAGAATCAGAAAGAAGTTTATCATCCAGAGCATTGAATGCTCTCTGAACAGATCTCCAAGTGCATCCTTCCTGTGTGTGAGTGAATGTTTTTTAATGAAATCAGAAAGAACTGTTTAAAAAAATAATCATTTGCTCTTCATTAAACATTTCTTGGTTTTTTAACCTTAGCTATATGGGGAATGTCACGGCTCATCTTCCCCGGACTTCCTGTGGATTCCAGAGACGTCTTGTGGAAATTTTTTTTTTGGAAGTTTAGATTTATTAACACAGATGCCCCTCACCTAAGGATACACGAGGCGTACAAACTTAAAATAAAGTTTAAAGAGGTTTAAACAATCTAGTTTCAAACAAAGTTTCAAAAGACTCCTCTCATCATGTCAAAACCTGACCAGTTCTTTTGAAATTTGAGTTTTCCCAAGAAGGCAACCTCTGCATCTCCAGTGCAAAACTGAATAAAAAGAGAACTCCCATATCTCCAGATATTCTCTTTTTAAAGAGAATATCTCGAGAGTTCTCTATAAATCGGATAGCAACAAACAAGGACACAGGCCTGATTTTGTACCCAGTCCTCTTTGCAAGCCATGTTTAAAACATTAGGGCTTAAACAGCTCTACCATCGCCAAGATTTTATACTATTTTAAATGCCATTCTGTTTGCTCTGATTCTGTTCTCCTTTTCTGCCAGCCAAGGACTTGACTTTACACCAACAGACAAAATTTCGTTCTCAGTTACCTGTTGTCAGGCTGGAAACAGAGAATCAATAGTGCTTATGTATAAATACCTGGGTGCCTGGCTTTCACACAGCGGTCTGTTGAACCTAAGTAACAGTCGCTATCTGGAGCGTTGCCTCCTTCAGCCACAGCCAAAATGCTGACTCAAAGGACACCTGCCAGTGAAATCAGCTGGATCTGAGGTTTTTAGAAATGCTCTCCAGATGTGCAGTCGCTCAAAAGTGCAGCTATGACAGCAAAAAGGTCGGTCGGATGGTACTCTGAAGTGACTTACTTCTGTTAACATAGCCACAGAGTATAAATGACAAATTAACCGGCTCTTCACTTCTGATGTAAATAAAAGGGAAAAACGCCAGTACACCATCCTTCCTGAACGGTCTTATTTAGCTTAAAACACCAACCACATACAGATGTACTCAGATGACATATCAACAACTTCAGTGTAAGAGCTGCTCGATCAGAGTTCTAAAAATGTCATAAAGTTAATAAGGACCTTAAAACACAATGAGGGTTTTTGCTTTTAAAGTTGTTAAAAGCCTCAGGTAAAATGACTGTAATGGAAAGCGACTGGAGGGAAGGGGAATAGCTACATTTTTGTCTGTTTACTTTAGGCCTCCTGATAACTTTCATTATCATCTCTTACAGGAAACCTACCACCGTTATCTCTTCCATAGCAATAGGATTGTGTTTTTGAAAATATAAAAATTATTCTAAATGAAGAGAAATCAGCAGGGAGGCTGAGACAGATACAGCGTAATATTCAAAGCGCACACTAGTTCTTGGAATGCCTGACTTTCAAAATAAGCAGCCCCCAGTGTTTTAATTCATTTAATACTGTTGTTGTTATTCAAGCAGAAGAAGCACCTACAAGTCCCAAGACAGAATATAGTTTCATTGTATTTTTCACATAAAACACAATTATTTTTACACTAGTACCTTTAAAAAAGAAGGAAACGGGAGAAAGCTGGTTGTTTAAATTGGACACACAGGTTTATTGCTTCTACTTCTTATTTAAATCTAGCTTGTGTATCTCTAAGTTACGCTTTTGTTTACAATACAGATGGTTCAGGGGAGGCTTGGGCACACGGTTAACTTCCCTAACATGAACCACCCGAATACAAGGAGGCCATTCAAACCAGCGATACCGTGCTTGCACAATCCGATCATGCAGGATCGGCATGGGACCAAGGAACAGGAGACTATATAAGGGTCAGCTGAACAGAGCAGTTTCCACAATTCACAAAAGAGCCACAATTTTTTATTCCTGTCTTTTGATTTGCATATAAGGTAGAGGTTTTTTATTTTAATCAACCTGCTTTCTGTGCTGAAAGGCCAAGATGGGAGAGAAGGGAAAGTAGCCACTGCAAGCAGGAATGCAAAGTAAGGGATGCAAGTGCTATGATCAGAGAAACTTTATTCTGGTGTCTGTGCGGCCAGGAGATTGGACTATGCACTTTCTGCCTTGGTAAAGTCAGCCCTATCAGCAGCAACCTCTGCCCAAAGGGAACCAAACTGTGACGACCCAGGTCATAGTAAAAGGAGGAAAAACTTGTACGACTAGTTTATTCATTAAGTGAAGGCAAAATATCCCACACAAATTAGCCAGCAAACTTCTTTATTTCTTGGTATAGTCTAACTACAAGTGTACAGATTATTATTTATAGCAACTAGGAATCCTATTCCCAAAACCAGTATGTATAAAGAGTGAAAAAGGTCACAACTATACAGCTATCTTATCTCACAAGCTAGAGAATATATTCTCTTGCTAAAGCCTTAATCCCACACATATACAGATATCCAATTTTATCCCTGAAAGTATTCCAATATCAGCGGGACACTTTGCAAGTGGTAAAGTCTATTGACTGTTAAATAAACCCAAGTGTTTAGATTTCCAGTTCCAAGGGTAAACCTAACAGAAAGTCAGTCCTACAAAACACGCATCTGAGCTAAGTCAGATACATTTGAAGGCTCAAGGCCACTGCTCCAAAGGAAGTCAGGCCCTGATAGAGCCAAACATTTAAGGATTAAAATAATGGCTTTGAAGTTAATGTGATTGAAATAGTTGCTACTTATGTCCTAGGAGACAGATGTGTGAGGCGAGACCTTGCTGAATCAACATTTCTGTTTCTCATGTCACATCTGATAGGGAACTGCTTTCATGTGGTATCAAATATCTCATGGGCATGAAAAAAGAGAGAGATATCTATCATTTCTCTATAAGACTACCACAAGTATTTTTTCTTGAGGCATTTCTCTTGAGGGTTCATTCGCCACAACTAGAAAAAATACAGGTTTTAAAAAATCTCATGCAACTGGAAAAAGCACCTCTGCACCCACCTAGGGCATGGCTGCAAGAAGGTGAGAAAACAAAGTAAGGTTATTTTGCCCATCCCTGGCCTAACTTCAAGCCCAGTCAGGCTGCCCGCGGCCTGGTGGACACGAGGGACAGGCTGCAGGGCACGGTGGCGTTTGGGGTCAGCCAAAACCACTGCCAGTACTGCGCCTCAAAGACGCTGGTGTACGCTTCAGGCCGAATTCTAATTCTTCCGAGCCACCTCGAAATACTGACAAGGAAAAGCTGTTTCTGGAGCACACGGCGCATCCCCAGCAACATGGAAGGGAAATGGCCCTAAGTTACCACAGGAGGAAAGGACCCAACGGCTGCTGTTACACAACTGTCACCTCTCCCGGCTGTGAAATGCCACAAAACCTCGTAGAACCGCAAATTATCCGAAGCGTCCTAGGGCCAAAGCAACGCGGCCCGCCTCGGCCTCCCCTCAGATCCGCCATCGCCCTCAGCGCCCGCCGTCCCTTGGCCTCCCCCCAGCCCCGCCATCGCCCTCAGCCTCCCCTCAGCTTCCACCGGCCCTCAGCCTCCCCTCAGCTCCCACCGCCCCTCGGCCTTCCCTCAGCGCCCGCCCTGGGCTCCCCGTGAGGCGCCGGCCGCGGCCCCGCGAAGGGAAGGCCGCTGCAGCGCCCACAGCGGCAGGCGGAGTTGAAGCGGGTGGCGGGATCGCTGCTCCCCGCTCCTCCCCCGGTACCTGGTGGTGACCAGCACGGCGGGCGCCGGGCTGTGCTGCATGGCGGTGGGAAGCGGCGTCGCTGCCCCACGCCGGATCGGCACCGTCCCGGGCGGAGAGGCCGCGTCCGGCCGTCGCAGGGTCCCGCCTCCCTCCCTTCCTTCCTTCCCTCGGGCTGGCAACTGCCGTCCTCCCGGATGTTTGCCGGCGGGCGGCTGCGGTGCAAAACGACGGCTGGGAAGAACACGTCCGGGCCAGGGGAGAGGAAAAAAAAAACGGCTTTGAACCGTAGTCGGCAGGATTCGAACCTGCGCGGGGAGACCCCAATGGATTTCTAGTCCATCGCCTTAACCACTCGGCCACGACTACACCGACAGGAGGCCGTTTTGGCACCGAACCCCCAGTAATTCATTCTGCACCCGCTTCTTTCTGTCTATGGGACAAAAACATTCACATCTCCCCGGTGACATGCGTGCCCTCCTTCCCGGGGGAAATAGCCTTAAAATAGCCGGCATGATGCTGCCGGAGACCGTGAGCCTCACTAAAAGGCTGCCCGGCGTCCGGACGCCTCGCCCTCCGCCGGGCAAAGAGCGCAGCCGGGACCCGCAGTGCCCCGGCCGCAGGGCTGCTCGGTTCGCTACATCTGGTTGGGTTTTTGTGGTTTTTTTTGTTTTGTTTTTTTTTTTTTTTTTTTTTTTTTTGGAAAGAAAGCAGCGAGGAGCTGCTCCCTCTGCTGCCCTTCACTGGCACCCACAGCTGGCCCGGCGAGCCCAGCTTCGTCCTCTCTCTTCTGGGTCCTTCTTGCTCGGTGCATCTCTGCGCGGAGCTTCTGCAGGGAAACACCGAGAAAAAAGGCTCTGCACCGGGCACAGCTTTCTGTCGCCTGCTGCTCACGCTTCAATATCACGGCAGAAAATTAAGGAGATGGTGAGGAATATTAGAAAAACAATAGAAAGCGGATGCTGCATCAGTGCAGCCGCCCCCCGAATAGGCTCTGCACCCTGAGTGGGTATGCAGTGGGTCCAGGGGTGCCCCCAGAGAGGAGCAGACCCCTTAAAGAGAGGACCTGGTACATGGATAAAAGCTTTTCGTCCCGGAAAGAAACAGCTGGAGGAGCTGGGGATGTGGTGGAAGTCTGTCAAAATCAAGAGAGCCCCAAAGGTGGCAGATATAGAACGGTCTTTCACTGCTTCTGGTGAGAAGTCTGGAGCAGGAAACTCGTGAGTCAAAACAAACAAAAAGGGGAGACTTCCTAAGTGGAGTTCCTTCCCAAATCCTGGTTGTTTTCTCTCTCTGGCTATTGCCACTGGAAACCTTTTGTTAAGCAGAGTGTAAATACCACCACAAGGCTTCAGCCTTCCTGGCACAGGAATTGTGATTGCCAGAAGTGCTGCAAGCCACTATAAAACACTTTTGAAAGGTGAATCATTCTCCTGTGTCCTCTGAAGGGTTAAAAAGCTCTGGGCTAGAGTTCCTGAAAGCATTTGTATATCCTAAATAGTAATGTCTAAATGAGTTACTTCTCTAATGGTATTTTTATCCCCGCTTGGCTTCCTGGATAATCCAATTTATTCAGATAGTAATAGGAGTAAGCAGCTGGCAGTTTGCCGCCTGAGACAGCAAAAATAGAGCAGGACCTGAGCTATGAGCCCCCGCTGAGGCAGTGCTTGTGGCACTTGCTGAGCAGTGTCCATCCAAACACAGCCGAGTGCCTGGGAAGATGCTTCAAAAACCGAGGCTTTTCTCCCCAAACAGAAGTGTCTGCTTGTGCCCAGTATGCTGCTAGGCTCTGTCTTTGACCTGGAGAGGTTGTGTGCAGTATGTCAGTATGCACATGAAGTCCAAGCACTGCCTATTTCTCTGATTTCTTAGCAAGTCTCATCATATGTGGGATTTTTATACGTCCATAGCCTGTGTCATCAAAGTATCATGTGGCTGGAAATTAAAACAAATGTCTCAGTGTTGATGACCTCTGAAGTTACGGAAAGAATCAGCTGACTTACCCATGAGTTTAGAGTAGGGTCTTTAATCAGGTGGTGATGGTGAAGAGTGCATTTCTGAGTGAATCTCATCATAAAAGGTGCACAAAAGTCAAACCCAAAAGAAGCAAACTGTCATTTGCCATTAGAGCTGTCTGCTGCAGCTGAGCCTTTTTCAGAAGCAATCTCACAGACTATTTGGAGTTTGATTTCCATATTGCTTTGGATGCTACATAGAAAAATTCTTCCATTGGACCTATTATTTTTTTCTTTTTTTCTGGCAGAAGAGAGCACATCAATGAGCGTTGGCCAGACCCTGCACCCAGGCGGTCAGGCACAGTGGCACTGATCGTCAGCATAGCTGATTATCAATTGGAGATGTGCAGGGGAAGGCCTATGGGAGGATGAGCAGCAAATTTGAGAACTAATACCAGTAACAGTCATCACTAATACAGTTACCATTTCCTACCAATATTTGTGTTACCCTCAGCTGTTCCTGTCACCCTCATGGGTCTCCCTTGCCTCAGTTCAGTTGTGTATGAGCAAAGGAAAGAGGAAGAAACTCTCTGAAGTCTCAGGGCTTTTTTCTTTGGAACTGATGGCTTTTGTCCTGCTTTTTAACTCTCCAGTGTTGATTGGTTTAGTAGGTTGCTTGCTTTATTTTTATCTTTTTTTTTTTCTTCCTTTCTGGCCCCTCAACAAACTGAATCAACATATTCATGCAGTTGGTATTCAGTGGCTTAAATTATACATAGCTGCAGCATCTCTATAACAAAACTATTAATGAATTTGCATAGCATAACTGCCCATATACAATCCCTTATTTTTTACTTTGTTGGAGCCTCACTGATTTCTAACTAGATGAGGCAACGTCAAAGATGACTGTTCCAAGTGGAAAAAGATGCTCAAAGAAAAGGAGGCCAGTCTGATTTCAGTCAAAGGCCTCTAGAAAGTGAAAGAGAAGAATGAATGGGAGATGGGAGACAAGTAATTAAGCTCAGTAGGTGGTTGGAAGGACCTTCATTTGTGTTCAACACATATGAGTACTGGGCAGTCTCCATAAGAAGAGCTCTAGCTGACAGATGGTATCATCCTGCAAACCTAAAGTAGTAGCCCCCACAACACGGGTTTAAAACAGAATCATAGAATTACAGGGTTGGAAGGGCCCTCTGGAGATCATCTAGTCCAACCCCCCTGCCAGAGCAGGGTCACCCAGAGCAGGTCGCACAGGAACACGTCCAGGTGGGTTTGGAATGTCTCCAGAGTTGGAGACTCCACCACCTCTCTGGGCAGCCTGTGCCAGGGCTCTGCCACCCTCAAAGTAAAGTTCCTCCTCATGTTTAGGTGGAACTTCCTATGCTCAAAGAAGCAAGGTTTAAAAAAAGAATTTAAGGAGAGATGCATATATAACCTTTATAGCTAGTGTAGCTGTTTCATGACTCAAGCAGCTGTTTCAGTTTTTACAATCACCATCACTGAAAATCTTTTAGCTGTCATTATTTCACTGAAATAAAGAGAAAAAGCAATGAGTTATTCTCAGAAATCAAAACTTTGAGACCTAACTGCAACAGCAATGCAGTATCCTTATAAATCTCATAATTTTGGGACACCTTTTGAACATTTGAGTCCAATAATACAGTTCTGCTGATCTGGGAGCACCCACTACATAACCACTTTATGACCTGCATCCTGAGCTTACTTCCATAAAAACCTTCTTGTCACACTGAAGTAGTCTAAGTTTCCACAATATCTAGCGGGTTATCACTTTGTGCTATGAAACAAGAACTATCGTCCCTCAGAGCAACTGTGTCTGGCACTGGCAGGGCTCTCAGAGAAGAGGGCTCCTGGAAGCTCGGCGCTTGGCTGGTAAATGAGTCAGTATCATCCTTTTTCCCCACCTCTTAATGAAATCCCTCTTAGGAACCAAATGTTGTTTCTACTTTCCTTCCACAGTACCTGTCTGCTCTCCTACGTGCTGACTGCACATGCAGGAGTAGGTCCTGCAGGTGTTTCCTTAAACACAAGGAGAAGAGCTGAAAGGCCGTGTAACGGGGAAGGGGTTGGGATGTTATCCTGTGCTCCGTGCCTGAACTCTTATCAAAGGCATCCAACGAGGCGTGCATCCTCCCATGACCCTGCATCAAACCTCTGCCCTGCAGGGTCACAGATCAAGATGACCCTGCTTTGAACTACCTTCCAAAACCCCAGTCCCAGACACTCAGCACAGCTCCATGGTGTGTAGATATTGCAGACCCCATGCCTCAGACACTCAGGTGAGGGTGACTTCTGCTCAGGGCGGGTGAGCATCAGCTGTGTTTGCCTCTGAACTAATTTTTCTGCCCACTAGAGAGCACTCAAATACAACCTATAGACCAGGGACAGGTTGCTAGTGCTAACTGCAGTCCCCAGCTGTGTCACACCCTTTGGGACCCAACTGCCCAGCTCCTTTCTTGCACAGTCAATCCCACCAACTCCAGTTGAACCCTTAGCTCACACTCAAAACTTGACTCTGGGACCAGTTACACTGGAATTTTTCTGCAGAGCTGAAGCCAGTCTGTAATATGACCACATTTGCAGTTAGGGCTAATGTTTGTATTTACTTTTTATACACGGTTTTACTCCCAACAGTTAAACTAAGAGTCTTTCATGGACTCATAAACCAGAGGAGTTTTCTCAGCCACCTACCTCAACACAAAGAGGGTTGTGGGTGACCAAGGGTTAGGTTTACAGTTGGACTCGATGATCTTAAGGGTCTTTTCCAGCCTAAATGATTCTATGATTCTATTCTAAGTGGAGCAGGATGAAAAAGGAGAAGAAAGAAATGCTAAAGGTTAGAAATCAGGAGCCTACGGCTCCTGTCCTCTATGACCTCTCTCTGTACTAGCACAGGTCTTTTCTGTCAGAGAATAGATCACTCTCCATCCACCGGGCTGGAGCAGGACAGGCAAGGAAATACAGGGAGAAGTGATGGAGATGCAGCAATCATCCCCCTCCCCAGTGCTCAGAAAGGGGCACAGATATGTTTGCTGTGCCTTGCCAAACATGACTCAAAAGTTCTCCCCTTGGCCCTTGCTATGGAGACCTAAAAAAACACGTGAAAGAGGTTTTTGCAAGGACTTGGACAAGCTCAGATGGCTTGGGGTCCAGCAGGTGGCTGCAGAGCTTCTGGCCTGACACCTGTGAGGTAGCCAGGTCCTCTGCAAAGCTTATGGTCTGATGCCTGTGAGTTAACTGACAAGCATGTCCTGGACACCTTGGGGAACAACTTGGTGCCAAAGTGGGGACCTGTTTGGTGAGCAGGCAATGGGAAACATTGGCGTCGAGGAGTGCATTGGAGGGCAGCCGTAGCGGAGACCCCAGACTTGAGAGGTGAAGGGGACGGTCCTTCCCTGTCCCTTCAGCTGTGGCTGGGACATGGAAAAAGCAGGTTTGCGCCAGGTAGCCTTTTGCCTCTTGTGCTGGAGGACCACCCACCAGGTGTCTTCTGCAGGCCCTGAGTTACCACAAAGGGTTAAAGCAAGGAAGAAAAACCTCCCAAAGCCTGTTAAAATATTGAGTGATTTGTGGCTGGGGTCTGTTCATTCAGCTCGATGCAAACGGACTGCAGCCCTATAGTTTAATCCCTCTCTGTTCCCCATGAGGGGACAGGGGTTCTCCATCGGGGCCAAGATGTGTGACCCCATGAACTGGTCCCAGAGTCACGTCTGTCTCCCAGCTGCCGAGCAGGGATCAGGTCCTGCAGCACTGCATCCCTGCTTGGGTGTGATTCTTGGCAGGTCATGGATTTGCTTTTCATTTCCCCCAAGACAGCAGGTGAACAAGAGTGAGCTTATAAACCCAGGGGGAATTGTCCACCAATTCTTGGATCGCTGGCAGAGGGCTTTGCCTGTAGTCATGGCAGGATGAGGAGAAATCAGAGCCCTGCTTAGGGTACAGTAAATAAAATGGGGGGAAGAAAGCAAGGCAGAGGAATGTATTTAAAAACAAAATAAATTGGCTACGAAAGCACATTTTAAAAGCTGAACATTAAACTTTTTTTCATGATTCATATTGGGAGAAATACAATATTATTTAATTACTGAAAAAGGCTACACTAAAGTAACAAGATTCCAGGGAGATGACCAGTCACTTTATCACTCTGGTCAGATGGCAATTACAAAACCCAGATGTGAACCACTAGGAGATTTTATACTAGGGCTGGGCTTCTCTGTGAGTTTCAATGGTAGCCAAAATGGTAGATTTAAAGTTCACTCTTGTTATACGATGTGGTAAGGTTGTTGATAGCCTGTCAAGGCAGCCTTTTAATCTACACAGCTCCTCAAGTCAAGATGGAGTTATTCTGGGGAGAACGGAGGAGAGTTATGTAGCTCTTCTTCTTTATGCCTTATGCTCCCCACCCTACCCAC
>VXBH01004374.1:1269983-1334239 GCA_013400035.1 Rynchops niger
AGGGGAGCCGGGACGGGCCGCCCCGCCGGGACCCCGCCGTCGGGCGGGGAGGGGTGGGGATGGGATTGGGGATGGAGGTGAGGCTTCGGCAGCGGTTTGGGGATAGCGCTTCTGCATGGGTTTAGGCTTGGGCATGGGGTTTTTGTATGGTTTTGGGCTCGAGGATGGGGCTTTTGCATGGTTTGGGGCTTGGGGGTAAGGTTTCTGCATGGTTTTGGGCTCGAGGATGGGGCTTTTGCATGGTTTGGGGCTTGGGGGTAAGGTTTCTGCATGGGTTTGGGCTCGGGGATGGGGCTTCTGCATGAGTTTGTGTTTGGGGATGGGGCTTCTGCGTGGGCTTGGTCTTGGGGGTAAGGTTTCTGCATGGGTTTGGGGATGGGGCTTCTGCGTGGGTTTTCGGCTTGGGGATGGGGTTTCTGCATGGGTTTGGGCACGGAGAACAGGGCTGTGCATTGCATTGAGAGTGCAGGGATGTGGTTGTACGTGGAGATGGAGCTTGCACATTTGTCTGAGCACGGGTTTGTGCCTGCGATGGGCTTGGGGATGGGGTTGTGCGTGGTTGCGCATGGGGCTGGGGCTTGTGCGTTGTTTGGGGAATGGGGTTGCGCATTGGTCTGAGCACGGGGTGGCTGCGTGGGATGGGGTAGCGCATGGGGATGCGGATGCAGCTTAACGGGGTAGGAGCCGTGCAACAGTTGTTTAACGGGGATGGAGCTGCGCATGAGTTTGAGCATGGGACCGGGGATGAGGAGAGGGGTCGGGGACAGGGCTGTGCGTGGGCATGGGGTTGAGATAGCAATGGGAATAGCAACAGGGTTGTGCCTTGGACGTGAGGAAAAGTGTTTCCGATGGAGATAATTATGGGGCTGTGCCTGAGCGTGGGGTCGGTGATGGCGATGGGGTTGCACATGCAATCGGGGTCGCGGATGCCTTTCGGGGCTGGGGATGCGGTTTTGGGACGGGCTGCGAGGTGCAGCCCAGCCGGGACAGGGCGGGCAGGGGACACCCCCACCCCCATCCCCGCCACCTGATGCACTGCCCGGCAGCGGGGAGCGGGGCGTGCGGCGCAGTTTGGGGGCAGCTTCTCCGCTCAGCATCCCCGGGACCGGGAGGAAGAAACCCCGCCGGAGCCTTTTCAGCCCGAAAAACTCCACGGGGCACCGCGACGGGCCGTGGGGGGAGGCTCAGCCCCGGACTCCGGAGCCCCGGGCTGAGCTCGGCATCGCGGTGCCCTTTTCCCTCTCTCCCCTTTTTTGCCCCTTCATACCCGCGGATCTAATGACGATAATCAAATCTACACATACACGGACTTAACGATGTAGTTTTATATATATATACATGTATGTGTGTGTATATACATTACGCCCTGCCGGGGAAGTTCGCTCGGCTGGAGAGATAAAAAAATAATAAAATCACGATGGAAGAAAGTGAAAAGAAAAACTGAAAAGCAGCCCCCGTGCGTGACCCTGGCTGCTCCGGGGTGGGAAAGCGGCGGCTGGGGGTGTGAAGCTCCCCCCCCCCACAACAAANAACAGATGAACCCTTCAAAGGGATCTCCTTATCTGCTCCTCACAGGAATTTTAGATCTGCTTTTAAAAATAATAATAACAATAATAATAATAACAATAATAATAATTATAATAGAAGCAAATGGCGGGGAGACAAATCTTTCCCCCCCGGAGGTTGCAGGCTGCCCACGGGAGGGGGCTGCCTGTGGGGGTGTCAGGCAGGGCTCTGCCGGCAGCGGGTCGGGGGGCACAGCAGCGATGTTTGCAGCATGCCCAGAAAAGAAAAAAAAATGACCTTCCCAGAACTCATTCATCTCTCCTCCCCAACCCCACCTCCTTTGGTTGGGTTTTTTTTTGTTTGTTTGTTTGTTTGTTTTGTTTTTTAATTCTCATTGAGTATTTAATCCGTGCCAGAAACTGCGCAAGTCTGTGTTTGGCCTTTGGATCCACCAAAAATAGTGACAAATTGAAGCTGGGCTCACTTTCAGCTTCTGGGAGTGCCTCTATCAGACACCCCGAGGCACAGCGGCTGCGTCCCTGACGTGAGTGCCCGTGCCTGCCTGCAAGGGAAAATGAGATTTTTCACAGCATTTTACTTGGCATGGCTGGGGCTGGAGCAAGGGGTGGGCGCGTGACACGTAGGGCAGAAGAAATAAGTGGCAACCTGCTGATTGGGGATGGGACTGAGCCGCGCAGGTTCAGATGGGGCTTCAGTGCCAAAACAGGATAGTGATGCAGCTGGGGGCACTGAAACACCCAGGGGGAGGCAGAGAAGCCACCTCAGGATGTGGGCAAGAGTGATGATGAGAGGCCATTTGTTTGAATTGATTCGTCCCTCCCTCTCCACCTTCTCCTCCCCATTTTTTTTTGGTGCCTCCAGACAGGGTGATGCTCCCAGCCGCAGGACACAGGCTGTGTCCGCGCTGGGATGGTCAGCGAGCCTTGCTGCAAAGGGATGATCTCCCCCGTTAGCTCTGTGTTCCTTGTGCCTCCGTAATGAGAGCTTGGCTTCAGCTTGCTGAGTTTTTGTACTTTTTTTGTACTTTTTAAATTTTTTTCTTTTTTTCATTGTTTTATCTCTTCCAGATGCCTCCCCATCCGCCCCCGAGCAGCGATACCTCTTCGACATCTCCAGTCTGCCTGAGGCGGAGGAGGTGACGGGAGCGGAGCTGCGGATCCTGCGCGCTCTCCCCGAAAACCAGAGCTTGGCCCTGTCCCCCGAAGGCACCTTCCACCACCTCCTCCTCTCCACCTGCCCAAGCCGGGACGGCGAGGAGCCCCGGCTGCTGGACTCCAGGGCTGCAGACATTTTGGACTCAGGCTCCTCCAGATGGGAGGTGTTTGACGTCTGGGAAGCCCTGCGGGATCGGAGGGAGAGATCTCTCTCGGGCAAGCTGCTGTGCTTCCTGCTGAGGATCGTCTCGGAGCAGTCGGGGCGGCTCCTGCCCCCCCGGCAGATGGGGTTCAGCAAGCCCCGGCCGCAGCCCCACGAGCGAGCCCTGCTGGTGGCCTTCTCCCGCACCCAGAGGAAGGAGAACCTCTTCAAGGAGATCCGGGATAAGATCAAGGCCCTGGGCAGCCCCCCCTTCCTGGAGCCCCCTGATCCCGGTCAGGAGGCATACCCCAAGCGGAGGAGGAGACGGACCACCATCGCCGCCCGGTCTGGGGGCAGAGGCCACGGGAAGAAGGCGAAGACCCGCTGCAGCAGGAAGCCCCTGCACGTGAACTTCAAGGAGCTGGGCTGGGATGACTGGATAATCGCCCCCCTGGATTACGAGGCGTATCACTGCGAGGGGGTCTGTGACTTCCCCCTACGCTCCCACCTGGAGCCCACCAACCACGCCATCATCCAGACCCTGATGAACTCCATGGACCCGGAGTCCACCCCCCCCAGCTGCTGCGTGCCCTCCAAGCTCAGCCCCATCAGCATCCTCTACATAGACTCCGGGAACAATGTGGTTTACAAACAGTACGAGGACATGGTCGTGGAGACGTGTGGCTGCAGGTAGCAATTTCTGCAGCTCTCCCCCTCCCCGCCCCGCACCGCCCAGCAGCCCTGCCTCATTTTATATATATAAATATAAATATATATATATATATAAAATATATATATACACACACACGTACACATTTTGGTGTGTGCCTTTCCAAAAGCCAAGCTCCGAGCAGGTGTCCCCTGCCTTCCCAGAGACGCCTTGGCCGTGAGCCTGGGAGGGATGGGCGATGCCCCCCCCACCCCCTTAGACAGCGAGGCTGTAAATTGGACCCCCAGGACCTCTCAAAGAAAGAAGGACCCCCACCACCCACGCTGGGTTTCCTGGGGCTCAGCCGGGGGTGATGCACTGTGGTGGGAGGCCGGGATCCCCGCTTGGAGCTGCCCCCATCTCCATGCCTTGCCTGTCCCCTCGGTCCCGGGGAGGGGGGCCACACAGCCCGGCAGAGCCCCTGGGGGATGTCTGCTAATCCTCTGAGCTCTGCCTGATCACTTGGTTTGCCCAAGCTGAGCTGACACCTTCTTTCCCAAAGGTTTCGGAAAATGTCTGGCCAAAATTGCCTCGGTGTCGGGGGGCGGGGGGCAGGTAACGTTGGTGGGGACGGAGTGGTGGCTGCAGCATGGAGTGGTCGGGCCAGCATCACCCTCTGGCTGTCATGGTGGGGTGAAGGGGAGGTGGGAACGCTCTTTTCTTTATGTTCAAGGAGTTTCTCTGGTTGCCTTCAAACCTCTGTCCTGGGTTTGTGGGGGGAAAACGAGGGATCCCCCAGAATTGCGGGGGGTGGGGAGCCCGTGGCCATGGGAGGTTGAAATCATTTGGTCCAGGCCTATTTGTGGTGCAGAGATCGGTGGGTGCTGTTGGGGATGGGAAAGATGGTCCCTGTAAGTGGAGGCTAAAGCAAGAGTCGGGTCTGAAGTAGAGCTCGTGCTCGCGATGGAGATGGGGACAGCCCCCGCGAAGTGTTAGCTGGGGATGCCCTGGCTCTGCGTGGTCTGAAGCGCTGGCATGGGCTCTGCCACCCTTTGCCGATGTCCTGCAGGAGCCACTGGCCAGTGGGTGCCCTCCCTTCCCAGCACAAAACCCCATTTCCAAGGCACACTGGGCACCCAGCACTGGGCCCGAGTCACACAGCCGTTCCCAGCGTGTCTGGAGAGAAGCGAAGGTCTTGAGTTCCCCGGGGAAGAGCCATTTCGCTCGGGTTCCTTCTTTTTCCAAATAATCTCTATAAAAGCCCTAAGCTCCACCCTACCTTCCTTTGGCACCCATTTCCCAGCGAGCTCCATCCCCGGAGCGCCTGCCTCTCCCCGCTCCGTTAAGGGAGCCCGGATCCGCCGGGAGCAATTTCCCATGCAAACGGCTGAATGCCCCTGCTGAAAGTGCTACTGGATTTTAGTAACTCAGGAGCTGAGTGTAAATTGCGCCTTTACATCAGAGAAGCCTTGCACCCGTGCCGAGGCACGTTTTGGATGCTGGGAAGTATCTCTGCTGCACCTCGGTGTCATTTGGTACCAAACTTTGGCTCCGTAGCTGGGTTGGCTTAGACCGGAGATGTATTTGCACAGATTTTGCTTTTGATGGTTTGTTTTTTACTGGCGGTCAAGGTGTTGGCCTGCAAAGATCAGTGCTCATTACTGACAGTAGTTTGCTTTTGGGGGAGATAAATCCCTGCTGGAAAACATGGGGGTTTTGCTGTATAAAGCCAGTTGTCCTCCATCGCAGGGATGTTCTGCTGGGGAGGGCTGAGCTGAGCCAGGGCAGAGCGGGGTCACCTCAAAGAGCTCTACCAAGATCCAAATGATTTCAAAGGTCAGGAAAGTCTCCTTTAGGATCCAACAGCCCCCTCCCCCCAAGGAAATAGAACATCAGCAGGGGGTAAGCCATGCACATCAATAACGGCGATATATCCACGGGGCTAAAGCCCCCCAGCCTCGCTCCATCCTCGCCCCGCTGAGGTCAGCTCTGCATCCTCAGGCTGTGCCTGGTGGCATCTCAGGGGAGCAAGTGTGGTACCCGTAAGTCTCATTCTCCTCTTGACACCCGTGGAGCTCCTCTGGCTTTACATCCCTGTATCTGGGAGGAAAATCCAGCTCCCTACCTCAGCGTGAATGTAAATATATATTAAGCATGATGTACCCGTAGCCAGGGGGATGGTCAGAGATGGAGGTTAGTGGGGCAGAGGAAGAATGAGGTCCATGCTGGTGGGTTTTCTCACTATCAGTGTTTGGGGGGACCAAGGGACAAGTAGCAGGTGGTCAGGAGAGCTTGTGTCTTTCCTCTGCCCTTTGGCTTTAGCGCAGGCGGTTTGGGGAAGGAGGTTGGCACCAGCAGTGCTTGGAGCAGCTTGCTCTGGAAACACCGCCTCAGTTATAAAGTTACCCAGTTTTCGAAGTACCTAATTTTTCAATCGCCGTTGGTTGCTTGGTAGTTTTTCTCGCTGCCGAGACAATTTTTTTAAATGTTTTCGTTTCTTTTACCCCCTCCCCTTCTTCCAAATATTTGCGGTGGAGGTTTGTGGGCAGTTCAAATCCAGGCAAGAGATATACATATAGCCCCCCGCTGTCTGGTGGCTCTTGTGAGCCTCGGCTGAGTGGGTGGCCTGAGACCTGCTCCTGTGGGACTGTGTCTAAGGGGGTGCCGATGCCAGTGACCCCCAGTCCTTGTGGCTCTTGTTCAGCCAAACCGCAGGGGACAGACAGACAGATGGATGTCACTTCGGGTCTGGAGGTGGCCGATGGAGAGCAGGATAATGGGTTGGGTCTCGTGATGCTTTCCCTGACCCTGCTGCTGGGCCTCTGCCCTGAGCCCCATGGTGGCTTCGCCGGCCCTGGCAAGAAAAGCCGTGGCTCAGTTGCCGCAGTTTCGTAGCCTGGATCGCTGCGATAAACGAGGAGGGGGAGAATTTGGGCTGCTGGTGGCAGCGATGCCGTCCATGATTTTGCCCATGTGGGAACCAATCCTGGCTCTCCCGGCTGCAGGTACCTCTCAGGACTTAAAGGGGGCTTACAGGAAAGATGGGGACAAACAGGAAGGGCCTGTTGCGATAGGACAAGGGGTAATGGTTTTAAAATAAAAAGAGGGAGGATTTAGACTGGATGTAAGGAAGAAATTATTTACAATGAGGGTGGTGAAACACTGGCCCAGATTGCCCAGAGAGGTGGTAGATGCCCCATCCCTGAAACATTCAAGGTCAGGTTGGACGGGGCTCTGAGGAACCTGATGTAGTTGAAGATGTCCCTGCTCATTGCAGGGGGGTTAGACTAGATGACCTTTAAATGTCCCTTCCAACCCAAACTGTTCTGTGATTCCATGATTCTGTGTTTGGTGGGAGAGCAAACTTCATCCCCCTGGCGTGAGGCCAGTGGTGGCGTGGCCCTTTGCCTTCACACCCATGGTGACACCGCCATGCCAGCTGCTCTTTTAAGAGAGCATCCCTACCTTTCCTGGGCAAACAACCACCGGAGGAGAACAGGAGGGCGAAGGGTGGTGTTGCATCTTCTTTCTGGGTGCCTAAGGGGACAGGGGAGGGCAGGTCCCTGCCTGGGGCTGCTCCGAGGGGATGCGCATGAGCAGGACGAGGCTGGAGGGGAGCAGGGCTGCGGCTCTCGGTGGGTAACTGCTGCTGCCACCCTGGGCAAGTGTGTTGGCCACAGCACTCAGCCATCACATTCGTCACTGCTCCCGGAGGAGTATTTCCAGAGCAAAAGCCACCCGTCCTCCCTTATGAGGGTGACCTCTCATCCCCATGTGCTGGCAGCAAGGGCTTGCCTCTCCGTCCCCATGCAGAGTCAGAGATTGCACCCAAACAGTGGGATTTGGCTCGGGATGGCGTCGTCGGAGCCGTTGCAAACGGAGGTGCTGAGCCACCGATGGGGTGGGAAAGCCTTTCCCGGGCAGGGAGGTTCCCAGGACCAAGATGCTGCAGCCCGGCTGTGTTGGGGAGCGACGTGGGGATGCATCTGCAAGGGGCACCGAGGAGTAAACCAGCTGCAGGATGGCGGTGGCCCAGCCCAGCCCAGTGCCCCAGCCCTGGAGCTGGTCCTCTGCGGAGCATCACCCCCTAACGCCACTGAAACCGTCCGGAAAAAATGTATTTCTGATCAGTTGCCTCTTGCCCGAGCTGATTTTTGGGCACATATGAGCATTATAAATAGGAGGCTAGAGGTTGAACATGGACAAATGTGAATTCAGTAGGCTCAGAGTGATTTTAATGGATAATTATAGGTTCTCAATCTGCAGTATTTATACAACCTTTCCAGTTAAAAAAAACCCACAAGTTTCCATGCAGAGTATATTCATTCTCCTGGAGGATTTGTTTGACCTTCAGCACCATTTTTATCTGCAGGATATAATTACAGTGAGGCTAGAAATATTAAGCATTTGGAAAGGACTATGTATCTGTGCTTAACTGGTTCCCTCCCCAATATCTGGGATCGTAATTGCGCAGGAGCAGGGAAACTCGCAGAGCGATCCCATTTGACTGGGAAGCACTGGGGCTGCCTTTCAGGGAAGCACAGACGATCGGGACAGGAGTGCGTGTGGGGTGTGTGTGTGTCTTGCCTTGGGCCCCTTGAGCTCTATAAAACTAAAGCCTGTGCTTAAACCACTGCCTGCGCTGCGTGTCCTGAGGCCCCCTGTCCGGTGGAGTCCCAGAGCGGGGACAGTCAGAAGCAAAACGGCTTTATGCCCAGTTTAACTGCCTGATGACCAGGGGTGCCTGTGGCCTAGAAATAATTCCCAGGAAACACAGATTTTATCCTTTTTCTTTTTCTTTTTTTTTTTTTAAGGAAGAATTGTTATCACACACACACACACACCCCCTTTTTTTTTTTCATTTTTTTATTTACACCATACTTCAAATCCCATGGTAGAAGGGAAATGAGTTATCCTCTGGTAGGGAGAAGGATTTTCATACCGAAAAGGCAGCTTGGCCCTGGCATAGCTGCATTGAGCCCAGCAGCTTTACTTCTGGTCAGCACTGGCCGATGGAGCCGTGTCCTCTCTGGCTGTTCGCTGATGCTTTGCGTACCCATAAGGAAAAGACTGGAAAGGCACCGCTTCCCATTAAAAGCAAACCCCAAGCCTTGAGCCGTTTGCTCGAGTCCGAGGGCCAGCTAATTCCGTGTCTGTTTGCACCATGTGGATTTTAACTCACGTCTTGATTCCACAGCTCTTACTGCTGGAGAAAACTGGGTACGTCCGCAGCGCTTTGTCGGCCACCCTCCCGTTCCAGTTCCTTTTACTGTCAGCAGTTTTGGGTCCTTCTCCCATGAGCCCAGACGTCTGTGTCCGGGGAGAGTCACAGCAGCCACACGAGCTGCAGTTGGCGGCGCGGCCCCTCGCAGGGAAGAGGTGGGAGATGCCGGGGCGTCACTCAGGACGCCCTGGGGGTGCGGGTCCCATGGGTCTACAGCTGGGCAGGTGGAGCAGAGCACCTTGGGGCGCTGGTGGGACCTGTGGCTTTGCTCCCCACACTTAACAGGAGTTTTGCCATGAGCTTCGGCGTGACGTGCTTGTCTGCAATAGCAGCATCTACTTTTATTCCCATTGAAAAGCACATGGCGTACATTGATGTGACAGATGTGTCATAAACACCAATCCACTGACCAGCTCGTACTCACGCTGGAGTAAACCTGGTGGGAAATGTCACGGTTTCCTGCTGAGCATGTAGCAAGTCCTGAAATACAAGTGCCTTCTCTTTTGTCTGTGTGGGCACAGCTGTGCCGGGGAGAAAAAACCTGCGTGGGGCGACGGCAGTGAGAGTCTGAGTGTGGCACAGGGGCTGGTGCCCAAAACGGGGCCGGTGCCCAAAATGGGTCCGTGCCGCTGGATTTGAAGGACAGTCAGACCGAAGGACTGTCACATGGACCTTGGTTAGGCAGCTCCACCAAACCACTTGCTGTGTCCCCTGTCCTGGGTGAAACCAGAGTTGCGGTGTGAATTTTTCACTCTTCACGTCACTCTCTGGGGTGGTGAATGGGCAGGAAAACCCACACGGGCAAAACCAAGCCTGCTCTTTGAGGGTGGAATGGTTCTTCTTTAAACCTGCTGTGACCAGCAGATGGAGAGACCATGTGTGAACCACTGGTGTCAGAGCAGCTTCCCCAGCACCGGGGGTCCCTTTACGGTTACGTGAGGTGCGAATGGGGCTGATGGGTGGCAGGAACAGAGCGCGGTGCTGTGCTCACCACCGGGACCGTGTCCTCCACAAAAGCACGTTGGGGAGAGGAGTTGGGGAGTAGCGGTCCCATGGACGGGGTGTTGCTGATGGTCAGGTGAGGGGAGAGTTTTTCTGCCTCTCCTGCCTTGGAATTAATGGCTGGTAAAAGAACGAGATGTTCCAGCCGGCTGGTCTTTGCGACACTCTGAATTTTGTCGTAAGCTGGTTTATGTCTTCCCTGGAAAAAACAGCTGCATTCAGGCTCTCTATTCCCAGTACAGCGTGTTGCGAGATGTGCAAAGATGTCTCTGAAAATCAGTTGTGCCCTATCAGCCAGTGTTCTGGACCTTTGAAAAACGACCAAAATTTGGAACTCCTGGTGACCCACTGGCCAAGGACCCGACTCTCCATCCTGAAGGATGTTTTGCAGCTTTACACCTTCAAGGCTTGTGTAGCCCATGCGGCTGCTTTTTCCTTTTGCTGGCACTGGTGTTCGAGCAGCCCCCCTGAATTTACCATGTTGGAGAGGAGCCTGATTTACGTGGTGTTGGGACGGAGCAGACCGCTGGCTGCCTGATGCCCCATGTTTAACTTTTGGCTGAATGGACTAGGGTAGGAAGCGTGGGGCAGCAGAGCAATTTCATGGAGATAGGTATTGAAAAATCTTAAACTGGAGCTTGGTCCATTCCCAGAAATGGCTGAAAACAAAACCTAGCCATTTTTTCAGTGGTTTTTCAGCAGGTTTTGCTCTTCATTTTTCTGTCATCACCACTTATTAGTTCATTTGTACATTTTGTGGGCTCATTTTTCTGCTTTGGTACCTGTGCTCATACTTTGGCTTTTCAGTCTGGGGAGTGTGAAGCCTTGCTGTGGTGTTTGGTGGGGGCGGAGCGAGGAAGGAAAGGCTGAGTCTCAGCAGCAGGAGGCCGGGTTGCAGTCTGTGCCCTCGGGCAGGGGACGGTGAGGGGATGGGTTGAAGCCGGTGGGAGGAGAGGACCCGCTCATGATGGGTCACACGCTTTTCTGATGGAAGGTGGGAGTGTTCGGGTCTCCCTTGCCCTCCACTTTGCCACGGTGTCAACCTATGATGGTGCCACCCAGGTCTGCACCATCAGAGGAATGAGACCTAGAGGCTGGGTCAAGCCTGGCCTCCCCCAGAGCATTGGCATTGGCTTTGATTCCAGTTTTGGGTGAGATGGTAGCGTTCCCCACGGTGTTTCATTAATTTCCTCCATCCTGCCTTGGTGAAGAGAGAGGACAGGAGCAGGAGGGGAAAAAAGAAGAGGCAAAGTTTAGTGCTGCCTTGCTTCCAAGCTGGTCGTCCAGGTAGCTGCATGCCAGCCAGGCACTGCCAAGTGCCAAGGGGCTCACCAGAGCTCAGCCGTCAGCAGCGGAGCCTGAAATAACAACCACAGGCCAGGAAAAGGGATGGTGGCACATGGAGAGGCCGGGCTTTAGTCCTCGAGGAGGTGCTGGAGGAGTGAAGTGGTCATGTAGGTGGTGACCAGCTGGGGACAGGGCACTTCGTAGGGGCAGCTCGTCCCCTCCTTGGCCAGGGAGCGGGGTGATCCCTCTGGTTACATTCATCCCACCTGCTGTGAGTAATTAACCTTTTAAATAGCGCCGAACAGAAAGGGTGTTAGTTTCTGAGGTGCTGAACAGCCGGCGCTCCCAGCGCTTCAGCCGAAGCCACCTTTGTGCAGTGCCGTTGCCAATCCAGCTCTTACAAACCGAGGAGCCGTAAGGGGCTTTGCCCACACGGAGTCACCGGCTCCATCTAGCGCTGCGGCTCTTTGGAAAAGCTGGTGGAGATGCCGCTCGTGAGACCTGAACGCGTGTCTGTGCGGGACAGAGCTGCTCCGCTCCTGGTGCTCCCCGTTTTGGGTGCAGGCAGGAGCAACGTCAGCCCTGCCTGACGATCCACGTTGCCACGTCAGTACGTGTCCCATCACCATGTGCTCTTTTTCTGAAGTCAACGCTACCCAGAGCTCCTTTGACACAACGAGCCTCTCTGCTGGTCAGTCGTGGTTTTATTTATATGTTCTTTCCTTTGATTAGAAAGGAAAATATCAAAAAATGAACAAGGACTCGCGTTTCCAATAGCCGTATCTCTAGTAGTTATAATTTTTGAAGCAATACTCGTATTCCTGTGTGTGCCTCTAAACTATCCATGTATTTGTTCAGCTTTTTCAGGTCTGAGTGTGTGAAATATCTCTAAAGAAGATAGCTCTGTAAGTGACGGTGTAAATGCATTGTTTGTATGTATTCTAAAGTTTAAATAGATTGTACATATGGGATTGTAAATGAACTGTAAACAGCAATCTATATTTTCTTGAATATATTATATAGCAGTATATATTTGTTAAATAAGTATTCTTGTATACTCTTCAATAACCTTTTTAATATTTTGTACAGATAAGTTTATTAAATATTTTATTGATAAATAGATCTCGGCAAGTTTTTTTTCTTTTGAGGACTTGTGTCTGTGTCCCGAAACCAGATGGTTCATTTCACAGCAACCTTCATAAGTCACCTTCAATTCCCGGGCTACCTAAGATGTTAAAACCAAAATGAAAAAGCCGTCCATTTTACACTGCCTTCCTTGGCAACCTCAGGTATTTTCCCAGAGAGAAAAAAAAAAAGCCAGAATAGTAAGTGTTTGTGACGGATTTATCAGCCAAATGTACATCCCTTTTCTTCCTTGCGTTTCTGAACACAGTTCACCTGCCGTGACTAGTAGCTATCCCAGCTCCAACCAGCCAAAGAGGATTCTCTCCATTGGCTTGAATAGAAAGTTTTAGAGGCTCAGAAATATCGTATTGAGGGGGTAAATATGAGAGTTAGGAGAACATCCCCTGCCCACGTCATGCCTGTGGTCAGACAAAGGCGGCCTGATGGGTTTGACTCGAGCGCAGGACTCTGCCCTGCAGGTGCCCGGCTCCCCGTGGTCCCCGCGGAGGGACCCCAAAGCAACGCTCTTCTGGAGGGGTGAGGGAGGAACCCGACTTGGTTAGCTCTGGTCAACACATCCCCTTGGGAAATGAGGAAGAAATGTGGAATTTCAATATTTGGGATATGAAAAAAATACCTGGAAAAATGTAGCAGAGAGTTATTTTCCCCCAAATCAGGTCCGGTAGTTTCAATCCTGTTAGGTACCACTGGTATATGTGATACATCACCCAGTACTCCAGAGATTAGGCTATTACTACTGCAGGAAATTTTTTGCCAAAGATTGCTTTTAATTGTAAACTGTTTTTCATTCGTCCCTTCCTCCCTCTTTCGAAGTATTTTTTTTTTTTTTAATAGCTAAAAAAAGCACCCTGGGACATGAAACCCTTTTGCGTTCCTAGTAGGTGATCTCTGCAAGTCACGGGACATCCAGAAAGCAAGGAATCTGCAAGATTAGCTTAATCCATCACATAAAATGGATATGATGCACAATCTGGGAGGCGCTGTCAAATACCTGTAGAACCTTTTTTCACCTGCTTTCAGTAGGACATTACAGTTGCAAAGTCAGAAGTTTGAGGGAGGGTGGGTTGCATGTGCTCCTGCAAAGGACATCACCAAAGGGCCTTGGAGACAGCGAGGGGAGGTAACAAGGTTAGACTGCCACTGCTATGTCCCTGCCGCATACGATACCGTGAACATGCAGGTGTGGAGTAGAGCACGTTTGGAAGCTCAGAAGAAGTCTTCAAGACATACCTGATATGTCAGGTGACTGACATACCTGCTCAGTCACAGTAGAGCAACCTTACGTTTGAAGACCCAGGAGAAACACATGGAGAACTGACAAGCGAGGTTTGCCTGAAGGACTGAAAAATTAGTTCTTACAACGCTGGTATTTTCTAGGCTGTCCCTTCACCTTGAGCACAGCCACACAAACATGTGGCTCGGCTGGAGTGAAGCACTTATCAATACTTAAAGGGTGGGTGTCAGGAGGATGGGGCCAGGCTCTTTTCAGTGGTGCCCAGGGACAGGACAAGAGGTAACGGGCACAAACTCAAGCATAGGAAGTTCCACCTCAACATGAGGAGGAATTTCTGTACTTTGAGGGTGGCAGAGCCCTGGCACAGGCTGCCCAGAGAGGTGGTGGAGTCTCCAACTCTGGAGACATTCCAAACCCGCCTGGATGTATTCCTGTGCGACCTGCTCTGGGTGACCCTGCTCTGGCAGGGGGTTGGACTAGATGATCTCCAGAGGTCCCTTCCAACCCTATGATTCTGTGGTGATTTCTGTTCCCAGCGGCACATGGACAGATGTACCAGGCACAAGCCACCCTTTGGGCAGTCGCCTGCATCCTCACGTGCCCATTTACAGCCACGTTGGCTGAGGGGGTCTTTTTGGCACAAGTTCTCCCGTGGGCCCATGGAGGGATGCAGGATGGCATTTGCCACAGTGCTCCCTGCCCACTCTATGTGCAATTTTACAGAGAAGTATTAACAAGTTATTTTCAACAAGACATTAAAGGGTGAGAGCAAACGGTTCCTGTCACGTCTTCACTGAGATCAGTGGGAGTAGTAGGTTTGCGTTCAGTGGAGACAGGTTTTTAGTCCATAGTATGAACACTATGAACTACAGACTACTCTTATGATTTACCGCGAAAACTAATTAATTCTCATATACACTCAGAAAACCAAGTATTGCCATGGTCAGTTTATTTGGGAGAAATAAAATGGTTTTTATTTGGGAGAAATCAGAGGCACAGCAAAGACAGGTGAGATACCCAAGGTCGCACACTGATACAGTGGTAGAAAACGCAGAGCATCGCTAAAACAGGACACAGTCTGACTTGGGCCCTACTGACTTAACCCTAAAGCAAATGCCTAAGTCCCTTATGTAGTAAAATTTAGTTGGTGCCTGCCAGGACCTCCAGAGGGAGATCTGGTACCCCTACATTTAGATACCTAAGTTAGATCAGACAAGTAATTTAGACATTAATTTTGGGAGCACTGCTTTATGACCTGGGGGCAAGTTTGGTGAACCAGGTCTATTTTGCTTGAAGGGAGAGTTTTCCTCTTAGCACCTGATCTGAAAGTCCAGTGAAGTTAGTTTTAATGTAGACATTAACTTCAGTAGGTTTTGGACCAGGATGTAGCACCAGCTTGAGACTTACCTGAAGCCTCTCGTGTACCATCCCACGTAGTCTTCTGTAATGCAGGCCGATTCAGAAGGTCCTTGGGGACATCACTGGGACGTGTTTGCTGTGGGGCAAAAACTGCCATCGCAACGTATTCTAGTATGGAAAATTCATCTTATTTTCAGTAACAGCTACTAGGCGGGCATGCTTTGATTACTATGAAAACTTAAATCCTTGTAGCCACAAAGTGCTAATTGCCCAGGAATCCTGCTGTGTTGGACTGTCCTATTGTGGTGCAAACTGGTAGGGATGTGAGGATAAAAGGAAACTCCTGTCTTGCGGGCAGTACTTTGGTACGGAAGCTCTTTGTTCATGTCCTGTCACCTCCGTTGTCCTAGTCTCAGTCAATCCATCACTTGGGTCTCCCTGAGCTGTGTACAGTCCTATTGACTGTACTGGGGCTGTAATTGGACTTAAACACTCCATTTCACTCTCGATGCTTAAAATCCTAAGGGTTTTTNACCTTAAGGTTTTTTTTTTTTTTTTTTTTTTTTTTTAATGGGTGAAAATACAGGTTCCTTCCTGATAAACACTGACGAGTTGCAGTACCCCCTGCCTGATGAGAGCGGGTGGTGTTAACACTTCAAAACATTTATATTCTGTAAATGGTATTCCTGGTTCTAACAAGTTCGATTGGAACAGCTGGATCCTTACCAAATTTTAAGGGTGTCCATTAGGGAAAAACTCTGGGAAAGCCTATTTTTCCCAATTCCAAGCCACCTCATCTTCATACACAACAATTTCTCTTAATAGATGGAGCACAGCGTATTTTAGAGCTCGAGGGCTTTAAGGTGAGTTTGTCCAANCGAGCGTCTGCCCGACAAACGCTGCAGTCAGATACAGAGCGACTCAGATGTTTTAGACAAGATTCGGCATTTTTATTAGCTGCCGCAAACCACTTTCCACAGTGCAAGTACTTCCCTGCAAGCATGTTCCTGCAATAGGCGGACTGGAAAAGCCTAGGCCGTTTACTATCAGCTTAAGCACTTGAAAAGAGCCCTTTAATTAAAGCCCTCCCCGCCCGTCCCGCTCAGCCCGCTTCCCTTCGGAACTCCGGCATGAGGCCGCCCCCAGCAACGCTCGCTCCTGCTGTGAGTACCCAAACCCCACCAGCTGTTCCAGGAATACACCCTGCTTTAATAGTTCCTGGTCGCTCACAAACGCTCGCTGGGTTCTTGTTTTGTGAACGTGCCAGGAAAGAGAACCTTTTCCTGCAAGCGAAGAGCCTCAGGAACTCGTTGTAGTTGGGAGCCCGTGTGTGACCTGTGACACGCAGTAAAACAAGTCCCTTGGGTCTACTAAGTTTATTCAAACCCAGTAATAGTTTGAGCAACTTTATTCATGATATCATTGACCATCTTGTTGAAAGTCTTTGCTGGTAATTAGCTAGACCAAAGAAAGGGACGGGGAGTGGACACATGTATAAACCAATTTTCTGTAAAATAAATACATAAATGACCTCAGCTGCAGAGAAGAGATTATCTGTCGTGGCTCATATATGCAATCTGCCTCCTCCGAGTCCAGAAACTGGTGTTTAGCTTGGAGTCCAACTCCAAATTCTTCACCATAAACACTGGGCAAGCACTCATGGAGCTTCCTGAAGGGACGAACCTCCCTGATCCGCACACTCTATCGCTCGCTCACAGCAGCAAACACGGAGCGGGAGGGAGCAAGGGGAAACAAACATCGCTTATTTTGGAGCGGCTCTGGATAAAAATGCTTAAGGGAGGCAGGTGCCCACCACCCACTGGTTTTCTCTGCACTTTGCCGATGTCCGCATCGCATGTGAAATTTGGGGTCTGCCAAGTATTTTTGTAAATTTTGTACGCGCAAAGTAATGGAGAAGATGAACCAAGACTAAACAAGTTATCAAAATAAAGAATCCGGTTACATTTTACCATAAATGTCTTTATTTTTGTTATTGGAATTGTGTACTTTCTCATAAAAGGTATCGATCTAGCAAAACACTCGAACGTGAGTCAAAGTCATTGAAACGAGCAGGATAACGCGCGTGGCGAGGATTAAGCACAAAAGTGGACGACAGAGACGGGGTGCCACTGCATACAGTCAGTTCATTTGCCATAGGTTTCCCAAGAATTCTAAAACAAGTCTAAAACAGGCAAGACCACACAGTGTTCTCAGGCTAAGTTGGCACATTTGGACCATAAGGACTTTTGACACTCTTCGCCTGGGGTCACGGTGAACACTACGGGCTTCAGAGGAGCCGGATTCTCATTGTGTGAGATCTGCTCCCCTTAGGAAATACAGCCGTGAAAACTAGACCCGTGCTTTTTTGCAATGAATAGAGTAGCAAATTTTCAGATCTTTCAGCCTTACGGTAACAGCATCTAGGAGGAAGGTAGCAATTGAACCAATACGCTTTTGATAATCTTAGAGAAAATTTGTTTAAGAAAATCGTAAGGCATTATCCTGCAGTAGATATGGTCATCGCTGACCAGATCTAATCTCAGTTTAAGTCTTAATGCAGCCAGTAGGATTTATTATAACGGATTAACATTTTATAAAAGGCATACACAAGTCAAGTACAAGTATTGCTAAATTAATTCCTCATACAAAGTATACGAATAATGCACTGTAAACAATTGCTTCTCATAGGTGCTTCAGTTTCCAGGCTTTAATAGTTGCTTGTCATCTTTGGTTAACGCAAGATTTTTCCTGTCCTCAGGAGATCCACTGCAACAGCGGAACTTTTACAAACTGAGTCCTGGCTGAATGACCCGATTCCGTACACCGTGAAGAACAAAGGGTTTGTTCAGCCACATCGACGTGTATACCCAAACAACCATGTGAACTGTATTTTTTATGCTGCTAACATACAAACATGTGCATATGTATATGTATATGCGTACATATATATATATACACGTATGTGAACACCCCCCCCTTCACTCTGCCCCAGGGAGCACCGAGGCCAACACACGCATTCAGCATCTGCCCTATGGCCCTCCAAGAGGAATGCACGCCATCGCCTGGGGGCTGTTGAAACACACACAACGACTGACTTCTAAAATGAGCACGAGAATTGTTTTGATCATGACTGAATACGGCCCTGTAGAAAGAAGGAAAGTCCCCTGACTCCCCAGTAAACAGAATCGGTGGCACGGGGGACAGTCCCTTCACTTCGAATGCATCTGGTTCCTTCCCGTGCTGCTGCAAGCGCGGTCTCAACAGTTCTGCCTCAAGCATCGGTATCTGTTTCATTCCGCGGCAGTGTCATCTGAAAAGCCACTGGCTAGTCTCAAAAGCTAAACCAGTTTCTGGTACAAAGAAGGTCACTTAAATCCACTGTCTGTCTGCAGGTTTGAAAACTAGTCCAAAATATCCAGAAACTGAATTCTAGTACAAATTGCTCTAAAATTAGTGAAAGATTCCAGGAGGGTTTAGAGAAAAGTGGAAGGTGTGAATATCATCGTCTAAGGAAAGTAAGGAATTAATCGGTCTTTCTGCACCGCAGAGAACATTCTCCAGTACCATTCTCACTAGTACCACATTAAAGCTGTTAATAAACCATGCGAGTTAGGTACCCAATGTATCATCTAAATTCATCGGTTTGCAAGGGCAGGACTTCCCCTGACTATATTCTGTAGTGTTTTGTTTATTTATAAATGTCTCTACGAACTCCACCACGAGACCGTTTCACAGGTTCATGGCTAGAAAGCTTTTCCTGGTTACATTTGGCTCTGCTCCCCTTACTGACATTATTTTCCTTTCTAGCTATCGCTTGGAACTTCTGTTATCACACGCGGTAGGATGTTTTTTTCTAGGGTTTTTATTTTGCTATCTGTAAAGGAGAGGGATGAACGAATGCGAGGAACGGCGTACTTGTCAGCCATGTGCTATAGGAAGGATCTGGTTCTCAATAATAACATTTCATGCCATTTCACGGCTGCAAACATGGCAGAGTAATAGCCATTTCCTCACAGTGAACTTATCTAATTTGTGGCTTGGCAGGAAATTTCATTCTTCAGTCCTTAGAGCAAAGAACTGAAATTTTTAGGCGTGCATCAAAAGTGGCTCAATTCTTTAAGGTTGCTGAGCAAGCACTGTTCCCATGGACTTCATTACACGATCTAGGCCACCTATAAGTAGTTTATATATAGATTCTGCAGTCCATTTTAACCTTTTAATAGTGGCACTTTTGACCAGCATTCTTTACCTTCTCTACAGCCAATCGAAAAATGGAACACTTGGCCATATTCCAGACAAGAGCTCCATGTGTATTCCCTCCCTGAGCCGCCACAGTTACCTTATTACCGGTATTTTTAATACCCTGTGAAGTCCCGGCAGTGCCCTAATTCTGAGACTTGGAGAAACTGCACACCTCATCCACGCATCTCCCTTGTACTCATCCTGAACTCAGCCTGACCTCTGATTGACCACCAACCCCACCTGACCTGGAGGAGACAATGTGAGGGCTGCCCTGGGGCCTTGGGCTGTTCTGGCTTCATGCACCAGGGCTACACGGACAGATGAGACGCGTGGAGAGGGTCAGGCCTTTTGCAGCGTATCGGGAACCAGTGCCGGCACCCATCCACAGGGGGATTTTTATCCTGGTATTTCTTTCTAAAGTAGGCCAGCTGGGCTGCCCCAAACCCATCCCTGACAGTTCTCCAGCAGGTAAGTGGGGTGGTAGTAACTCAGGTACGCTTGTAGCCAGTGAATCTAGTATCAGACAATAAATATTCCACCCTCTGCCAACTCCTGCAGAGTCCTGAAGACACAGGATGAAGGTACGTCACCATTCAATCAATAAAACTATAACTTGGACCAGCCAGTCTCTCTTTAACTTTCTCTAAAACATCTCAATAGAAAACAAGCCATAATCTATAATAAACAGAAAAAAATAGGACAGACTCTCTCACAAAAAATTACACGTTCACAAAATAATTACATCGTTTTCTTGTTAATCACTGAATCCGCGTTTATAATTTGGTCAGATCATCCTGTAGCCAGTCTGTGATCATGGCAGCCATCTCCTTGCTGGCATCTAGCACAAAGGCGTGGCGGAGCCCTTTCTCACAAAGCCGAATGTCCCCGTCTGGAAAATCCATTTTGATCTCATCGTAGTAGTGCTGCGGACACCAGCTGTCTCCCGTCCCATAGTAAAAAATCAGCTAGAAATCAAAGCATATCCAATCATTAATGTGAGAAGTTACTGATGAGGCAACCAGTACCTGAAAAAAGAGCACTGAATGACCGGGAAATAAGTGATGCTTCATTACCCAACATACACTGTGAGGAACACCATATTGGTAGTTCTTGGTTGTTTCCAAGTCTGCAATTACGATGAAGTCAGTTAAACGTTCAGTGACTCAGTTTCCTCATCTGTAGAATTGTGGAGAACAATATGGGCTTAACTCTGTAAACAGATACGTGCTGATCAGCGTCTGTCTGTCTTAAGAAATTTGTTTTTATGGATCAAAACCTCTAGTTGTCCATGGAGTCCACCCCTATCCCGGCAAGCTGCTGTGCTTCCCCTAGCTATTAGCTGGTTTCTATGTTAGCTTTCTAGCTATTTGGTCAAATAGCAAAATTACCAGTAAACCTGATGCTATGTCCCACCTGAAGGGGCTACCCATTGTGGCTTTCTCCTGGATATAAAGAGAAAGTAGGAGGTTCTTCTACATTTTTGAGTAGCTCAGTCTCACTGGCATCTGTTAAGTGTGACCTCAAAGCACCTGACCAGTTGGGGCCTTAAGTGGAGGAGCACCTATTTTTCTTAACCCGGGTGTTACATGTAAAGTGGAGGTGATTCACTCAGAATAATGTCAGAATAATGGCAATTACGGTCATTCTCAGAAGCAAAACTTTTTTTGCTTGGAGAACTTTACCTTTGTGAAGTGCTGCCCATGTAGAACACAGGCACCTCCCAGAGATCAATGAGTGTTTTCTTTTGGGTTGTGATGTGTAACTAAAGTTCTACCAAAGTCCATTTTGTTTTGATCTTGCCCTAATAACCTTGCTCAGTGACATACATGAAGCAGGTGCTACAGGGCCCACCTAAACACAAAAGTCACAAATTCCAGGCTAATGCCATATTCCATGAAATGTCTTTTCTCTGTTAGAAACACCAAATGCCACTCTTTCTGAAGTCACCCCATGTTCTCCCATTTTCATCTCAACTTTGCATGCTATAGCAATGCTTTTCAGTTTCCAAAAAGTAATTTAACGGAGAATGGTTGTCCAGGAGAGAGTAAAAACCTACGGATTTAAAACTATACAGGAACAAGATTAATGGTGAGTATTCTATACTAAAATGTTTGAATGCAGGTACCAGAAGGATGTTCATTGCTCAACGTATCACACACACAGCTTGGCCCAATTCCATTGCCCTCATTTGTTTCATATTTCATTTCTGTACTTCAGTGAATAATTGAGCAATGCTAACATAAATTAGGGGACAAGAAGTTTTCCTTTCATCACAAAAATCTTCAATTCCATCATTTTTGTAGCCATGTGGAATATAAATAAATGCCCCCACTGGGGCAGAGGTGGGCTAAGAGCCCAGACTGCATTTCACAAAATGTTACAAGTTTTTGTCTAACGCGCTTTTCTCTTGTTGAAGCGTACCCAAATCTCGGACGTTACTGACTATTGGCTGGATCCAAAATACAGTATCTCAGTTGCACAGACACCCGAAGCTGTACTTCTGTGGCTATGGAAAACATAGAACATAAACCACTCCATGTTAACAAACATCTTTTGTCACTCACTAATTGCTGGAAACAAGGTAAGTCATTGGCTTTAGCAGGAAAACTCTTTTGATCTTGCCTTCAATTCATAAATCACAGGATGTCAGGCTAACAAAAAAATCTTCAAAAAAGCCAACGTAAAATGGCCAGCTGCATTCAGGCTTTTTGAAAGCCAAACATCTGACCGAATTATGTTTAACCCTGGGCTCTGTTACCAACAGATACAGAAATAAAGATTATGAAACTGAGAAAAAAAGAAACGGAGCAACTCCAGTTTAATGGAGTAGTCCTTGAAATCATTAGGTATTTTGATAGGCTGGGCACAGAGCCTCATCACAGGATCATTTAGAAAAAGATGAAAAGTCATTTGCACTTACAAAGGTGGATAAAATACTTGGCTTGGTCTGCATGAACTGCAGAAATGGGCTGTTCTCCAGGTAGGGTTGTAAACTTGAGAACTCACAGATTTGGAAATGCCTAAACAAAAGATTTATGTGCATTCTTAGTTTGCCCCTGGTATATTTGCGTTACAGTTCAATCTTTCATTGCATGATCCAAAGGATCCTTGACTCATTCAGCCCACTGACAGGATGACGTTCAGCTGATGAGCTGCTATTTGATAGTACTTTTCGTTTTAAATTCTGTGTGTGGTCTGAGGATTTATTTACTACATATTTCATCGTTTACAGACGGAATTTATTTTCTTACATGCATTCCTCTGGCATGTACCACATTTATTAATTTAGCTTTGCAACACCTTTGTGGCCATTTTTATCTCCATTTTGCAGATGGGGAGCACAGAAATTAATGTCAAACTACATACATTAATTTGAAAGTGTTTAGTGTAGCCTGAAACACCTTTTTCCAGTGTGTGTAGCGTTACACAGTATTGACTATGCTCAAAGGATAGCACTCCTGGACTTCATTTGCGGGTGCTCTGAAACACTGTCAGTCTGCCTGTAAAAAGATTTCAAGGTCTTAAATCATAGAATCATAGAAATGTTTTGGTTGGATGAGACCTTTAAGATCATCAAGTCCAACCATTAACTTAACACTGCCAAGTTACCACTAAACCATGTCCCTTTTTACTACATCTACAGGTCTTCTAAATACCTCCAGGATGGTGACTCCACCACTTCTCTGGGAAGCCACTTCCAAGGCTTGATAACCCTTTCAGTGAAGGAATTTTTCCTAATGTCCAACCTAAACCTCCCCTGGCACAACTTGAGGCCATCTCCAAGAGTCCTGTCTCCTGTTAAATGAGATACTTAGAAAACTGAGGACAAATTGTGACCACCTACGAAAAACATTAATGACTTCACCAACGGCCCATTCTCGGATGTGAAGTTTAGGTGCCTTTATCATGAAGCTATCCAGTTTTACTTCGTATAGTTCCCTGTTTCTTTCAACAGGCATTTTACTGCTTCTGTCACAAATGAGGTAGGAGCTCTGCGTTCTGCCGTCTCCTTCATATTACACGGCATTTTTGGTTAATGAATCAGAAAAAAAGGAAAAGCGATGATTTAATGATAGACCACCTCTTAATGCATAAATAAAAGGTATCTGAATTAAGAACTCTGTTACTTAACTTTGAAATGCTTGGCAATGCAATATCAACTGGTTTTAGCAGAGCCTACTAGACTCCAAGGACATAACCCAAAACCCAGATATTTCACACGTGGCAGCTACAACAGTGTTAACACCTCTGGATGCGCTGCTTTAGGCCTCTGTCCCTTAAGGTACTGGTGTAATTGAAAGAAGCAGCACCATCAGCTTCTGGCCAGAGGAACATGGGACAGTTTCCTGCTGGGTGTCACGCTAGGGGTGTTCATCACAGAAGCTGGTGATTTGTTTGGATCTATTCTGTGTTTTTGAAGCAAATGTCATGTTTGTCCAGATTTAGCATGCTTTGGTTCTCACTGTCGAGTAGTGGACGAACCCCTTTTGACTGAAACTGAGGCAAAGATGCTCTTCAGGATCACACCTAGTGAGGTCCAGTCGCTAACGGACATTGAGTCCATGGGATGAGACAGCTGTTGCCTGAAGCAACAACCCTCTGAGATGCCTACACTGGGAACAACAGGCCCTTTACTATTTATCTCTACAAATTATCTTCTATTGTGCTGCTCCTGGTTTTAAGGCAAATAAATATAGCCAAACACACCTTCTGAGAAGAAGAACGATAAGATTCTGGAAATTTAGGTTCCATTCCAAGCAGAAAAGGGCTGAATATTTACCAACTACTGGCTTTGCTGTCCAGTTGTTTGTCCAGTCTTTCCAAGTACGACTTCCTCTGTCTTCCCTTTCTGGTCTCAGGACTGCTCTACCCCACTTTGGCTCATTGCTTCAAATCTATTCTCCTTACCTAGTAATTTCCAGCTTCCACTATTTCTGCTTCTTATTCTA
This sequence comes from Rynchops niger, assembly GCA_013400035.1. Classification (NCBI taxonomy): domain Eukaryota; kingdom Metazoa; phylum Chordata; class Aves; order Charadriiformes; family Laridae; genus Rynchops; species Rynchops niger. The sequence continues at coordinate 1,293,899 of VXBH01004374.1, forward strand.
GTCCTTGCTAAGTCCATCCCTTATTCTTGCACTGACAAGTCGAAATTTTAGTCTTCTGGTTTCTCCATTGCATTCTGAATCTCCATTCCAACCCTAGTTGCTTTTTCCCCCAGAAATTCTCCACTTTTTATGAATCTAGAACCTCTGTTCTCAGCCCTACTCCTCAAACATCTCTCAAACTATCAGTTATTCCTAGTGTCAGGGTTGGGTTCAGTTCAGCGTAAAAAGTTCTAAATGCAAGTAACTGTATTGTGGTGTTTACGTGTGTACCAGCCATCCAAATTCCCACGACACTGTAAGGAAAGATATACTCAATAAAGCCATCGGTGCTTAGAAAGCTATTCAGCTGAAACAACATGTGTCTACTGCAGGGTGGGTGAAGCTGCACTTCAGGCTCCACTAAGAACTCAACTGCCTAAGTGCCTACTGCCATTTGTGATGCTTTAGGTATCTGAGGTATCTGCATGAAAGTGGCAGGTATGACTGATTTTACAGGGGACCTATAACTTTCTGGCGAAACAGCTGGAGGCCAGATGGAAATATTCCACAGTGCCCAAATGAAACCAGATGTCCATGTTTAAGGGACAAATTCCACCTTGACTTCTTCAATAGATTTCTAGTGACTCTGATGGGGTCATCTGCACCCCTAATGCCTACTGACTCCTAGAAGTAAACGCGTAAAGCATGATTCAGGTGTCCACACATAAATATCTGGTAGTATTAGGCTAATGGTTGGATTTGATGATCTTAAGGGTCTTCTCCAAGCTAAATGATTCACATGGAGGACAGGGAGGTGATTCAAGACTGCCAGCGTGGCTTCACCAAGGGCAAGTCTTGCCTGACCCAACCTAGTGGCCGCCTATGATGGCGTGTGACTACACCAGTGGACCGGGGAAGAGCTATGGATGCAGGGAAGAGCAGGGAAAAGTTATGGGTGGAGATATGGAGGCCTTACAGATGGACTTCTGTAAGGCCTTTGACACGGTCCCCTGCAACATCCTTCTCTCTAATTTAGAGAGATAGGAATTCGATGGGTTGACTGTTCGGTGGATGAGGAATTGGTTGGATGATTGCATCCAGAGAGTAGTGGTCAACGGCTCAATGTTCAGATGGAGATCGGTGACAAGTGGTGTCCCTCTGGGGTTTGTAATGGGACCAGTACTGATTAATATCTTCATCCCATGGGCAGCGTGATCAAGTGAACCCTGAGCAAGTTTGCAGCTGACACCAAGCTGAGTGGTGCGATTGACATGCCTGAGGGACAGGATGCCATCCAGAGAGAAGTGGGCCCATGGAACCTCATGAGGTTCAACAAGGCCGAGTGCAGGGTCCTGCACCTGGGTTGGGGCAACCCCTCACTATCAATACAGGCTGGGGGATGAAGGGATTGAGAGCAGCCCTGTTGAGAAGAACTTGGGACTTGGTGGATTAAAAGCTGTACGTGAGGCAACAGTGTGCACTTGCAGGTCAGAAAGTCAACCACATCCTGGGCTGCATCAAAAGCAGCGTGGCCAGCAGGGTGAGGGAGGTGATTCTCTCGCTCTGCTCCACTCTGGTGAGACCCCACCTGGAGTCCTGTCTCCAGCTCTGGAGCCCTCAGCACAGGAAAGACATGGACCTGTTGGAGCGGGTTCAGAGGAGGGCCACAAAAATGTTCAGAGGGCTGGAGCACCTCTGCTATGAGGACAGGCTGAGAGAGTCGGGGTTGTTCAGCCTGGAGAAGAGAAGGCTCTGGGGAGACATTTTTGCAGCCTTTCAATACTTAAAGGGGGTCTACAGAAAAGATGGGGACAAACTTTTTAGCAGGGCTTTTAGCAATAGGACAAGGGGTAATGGTTTTAACCTAAAAGAGGGTGGATTTAGACTAGATATATAAGGAAGAAATTTTTTACGCTGAGGGTGGTGAACCAGTGGACCAGGCTGCCCAGAGAGGTTGGTTGATGCCCCATCTCTGGAAACATTGAAGGTCAGGTTGTACGAGGCTCTGAGCAACCTGATCACGTTGAAGATGTCCCTGCCCATTGTTTGGGGGTTGGAGTAGTTGGCCTTTAAAGGTCCCTTCCAACCCAAACTATCCTATGATTCTATGATTTTATATGCAATTAAAGTTTGGGTACATTATAACCGACTAAGAACAGTTCTATAATATGAAGATGTGGGGAACTTTATTTGACGCTGCAGTTATTTTGTCTGCTTTTTTCGTGTGCAGGTGTTGGTGTGTGCATTGTGTGTGTCTATGTGCACGTGCCAGCAAATCTATACCTTACACCTTTGTTAATTACACACTGCCAATAGAATTCAGAACTGTTTTCAAAATGCTGCCCTATTAGTGGATTATGCAATAAGATCTAAAAGCAAGATTGCAATTAAGGTGTAAATTTTCAGTGATCCAGACGGTGGTCCAGGGCCTATGAAACCTGACAGATACTTGACTGTCATTTGTGGCACTGAGGGTCTCCCTTTGAATGACAAAATGTCTGTGCTCTTTGCCTATGTCACACACAGCCACAAAATATTCAGATGTTAGGATGTCACCTATTTTCCAATTATATCAAGACACATTCTTTTTAGAAATATTTAAACAAAGGTTTTCAAAATCCGTATCTTCTCATCTTCATTTGAACACCAGGAGCGTTGCTATTGCAGCACGGAGGCAGGCATAATTAACGAACCATGTGTAACCAGAGGCACATGGGATCTTCATTAATGGCAGGAAACACTGGCGTGCACTATATGATTTGCACGGATCTGTAAAGTACATATTTTCCTGTGGACTGTGCGTGGCTGTAAAGACATCCCGAGTCAGCACAACCCCTGTACCAGCGGTGGAAAGCTGCTGCCAACCCAAGCATTCAAAAATGGTGAGTCAGGCCCCCAAAATAATGAGACTAGCTTAAAAATAAACAGATTTACCAAACAGTAAATAGAAGGTTCTTTCTGTTTTTCTTCTGGGCTTGAGCTTTGCAATATTTGCACTTTGTCACTTTTCTGCCATGAGGCTGAGAGGATTATTTTTTATTCTTTTGCAATACTGAATGCTGAGACTTCCAGGTATTCCTGACTCAGAAGGGAAATGGCAACTACCGCTGGACGTGACAAGGACTTTATATGATCCCTGATGCAATACCTTGCTTGGTATGAGTGACTAAAACATGTCCTCTTTCGGGATCTGACAACGAGGGCAGAGTAAAGGGGATGTGGGTTATCTTCCAATATCAACATTTCAATACTGTGTTTGAAATAGTTATGCATTTTCTAAGTTTCAAATAGTTTTAAAATAACAGCAACGTTCTCGTACGCTGTTTTACCATTAAATTGGTCGGAAGTATTTTCAGCCTTAGCTCCTGTAAAATAAAACAGAAATGAGAATGGGGCTCTGTCAGCCTCGTACCCTGTAACGTGGTATGTGTACGCAGACACTGCACAATGATGGCAGCTGCTAAGTAAACATCAGAACAATCTGAGATTTCTATCAACAGGATGTTTACATTTTAAAGAGTTTCTAAGAAAATAATAAAGATTTCCTGCAGTTGACTCCATTGGCACTTGTTTTAGCATGTATGACAGTTCACAGAAGTATAAATTACAGAGAGATTTCTTGTATGCCTCGTCTGTGGCTGTCATAGGTCAACACTGAAAAACAAATCCAAAAACTTAAAAAACATTAATTGTCTTCCCTCTATCTCTCTGGAATTTGGTACGTGTTATGACAACTTTAGGATCTTATTACATGGGCAGGCACCGCTCCAGCTGACGGCAAAGAGCGAAGGACTGATCTCTGTGGACAGAAACTAGCGGCACACGTGCAATGGCAAGCAAGACCGTACCAGCGTCTTTGCTGCAATCCTGCTCTCCGATACATCAGCTTTTACCAGGATTACTCCCACAGGCATTCGCTGGATGAGGCAGCAGCTTCTCTCTGGGTGACATCTCTCCCCACTAACCAGCGAATAGTTTCATTTGCTTTTGGATGAAAACTCGTTTAAAAGGCATTAGCCCAGAAGTAAATTTTAGTTTCAGTCAAGGTTTATAGAAAATGACTTAGCTTCTCTGGAATTATGGAAGCGTCTCCACCTTATCCTGCCAAAAGAAAAGTATAAACGACATGGGAACAGACTGGTTTGGGACATGCTTTTTTCTTGGGCCTGCTTCAGTTGTATTTTTTCTTTACTAATCAGTTTCTGGGAAGAATTCAAAGAACTGGCGTTGCCCTAGGATGCCCTAAAGGCTTTGGGATCTGGTTCTCTGAGACACCATCTCTCTCTCGTGATCCTGCCGTGGTTGAGATCAGCTGGTTTGATGGCAAGGTCTTTGGAACTTGCTTCTCAGCTTCTTTTACCAGAACTGGGATTTCTCAACTTTCCAAGGACAGTGCAAAGCCAAACTTTTTCTGCTGGACTGTTTTGAGAAGAGGTAGTTGACAATCTGGGGTACGTGATGCTGTTTTTAAATACTAACCTGTAGGGGTTAGAGTAAGGGTGCAATGGTAGTTCAAGTATTTGGGGTGATTTTATTTAACATAAGGAATGTGGCCAGTTTTGTTAAACCAACATAAACAATAAACAAAACTAGCTTCCCTACCTGGAAAGGGAGTGGAGAAACATTTTAGTCTCAGAGAAATTAAGAAGCAAACCCTGAGACACAGCCAGACGCAGTGGCTACTTTGCATGGGATTCAAGATGCGTTACTCCTCTCCTTGGCATCACATACGGTGTGCTACCAAACGGGCAGGCTGCAGGCTCCCTGTTTTCATGCCTTTGTCAGTGTTAACTGGAAATTTGGTAAACTGAGGAAGGGGAAAGGGCTCCTCTTTAACTTTGCTGCAGGTTGTTAGCGATGCTACCACCAGCCCTGCACGCAGACCCAAGAGATCACATGAGGCCACTTCTATATCCACTTTCTCACAGATAAGGAAGGGTCAAACTCAATGCAAAGTAAAAATGGGCTGTTATAAAGGATGCACAGGATTTATCAACAAGCCAGGGTGATTAACTGATTCATACTATCTATGTTACTTTTAAAGACTTAAAAGCATTTCGAGGGTATATATTTAGTTGTGTCAGGAACATGAATATTTCAGAAGTCAAGTCTGTATAAATACCAAAATAAAACCAAACAGATCTGAAGCCACTATTTAAGCAATACTATTACCGGGTCAGATTCTTCCAACCATATTTACTACAAACAGTATTTCCCTCTGAATATCAGCCTGACACTGTCTACATTCAGTGGGACTTTATCTAAATGCATCAGTTGGATTTCTCTTGCAGCAGCAGCATCAGCATGTGGCTGTAAATGGCAATTTTATTCACTGCCGTGCAAAGAGCTCTGTGGCAGAGGGAGGGAAGGTAAGCGATTAAGGGGTAGTAAAGGTTGGATGGTAACTTTTTAAGTATACTTCAGAAGGCTGGGGAAATCCTGCTGTCTTTGCTCCTTGTGTGGAGCACACACCTTATGTCCATTCCCAAAACCCTGGAAATTCATGTCATCACTTCTTTATTAGAATACCACACAGCATGAGCAACAGTTAACAGAAGCTTGGTGAGAGAAAAAGTGAAATACCACAGCTAAGTGTATTGTGGTACATTGAACTTTATGAATGCTTACTGGGATCCTTTTCCACAGGGGAGAGAAACTGCTGGTCCCTGATCAGGCATTCCGGGTGCTTCAAAGAGAAAGTTGTTCTTGTAGTTAAATGACACAGGCACCAACTGCCCCAGGCACATGTGTAACTTCCCTAACTTCAACTCTGCACCTCCAGGGAGCGCAAGCCAAAAAGGATGTGAGACCAGCCAAAAAAGAGGTGTTCTTGGCTCAAGAGACCACTTTGCACCTCTTCAGAAAGAGTGTTTGGAAGGTTTTTCACAAATGTAGGCAAGCAACTCACTCAGGCTGTGGGCAAGCAAAGCATTTGTAGTATTCTTTTAACTACTTATCTTTACATCATGCTCCTCTCACTGGGAATAATTACTAAACCCCTGTGGATGTCAAACAAAAACACCGGGCAACATCAAAACAGCAGCTTCAGGGGTCAAAATAGTTCTTGGTTGCTCCGTTTTAAAATTCTTCTCTAGCAAAGACTTTTTTTTTTAAAGAAAAACCTAGCACTTTTCTGTGCAAAGGAAACACTTCGTTTTTGCAATTTTTACTCAAAATCTCTGCCTATTACTGTTTAGTTGATGCTCTTGGAGAATACATTTTCTGTGGCATTACTGAAGTGATACAAACTTGTATTACTTTAAATTTTAAATACACCATTGAAATAAGCAGGAAACGGTAAACATACACTTCATTCATTTAATTTTTTCAAAACTGAAGTCCTTCCCCTCCTAACCATCTATATATAGGTGGTTATGAGCCGCCTGCAATACAGACTTCCTCAATCTGAGTGCAAATAGGTTCACGTGTCCATAAGCTTCCAGTTTATACTTTCTCCCATTTGATTAAAAATAATTCTTCTCCAACAACAGATTTTTTTTTTCCATTTTGCATCTCAGATGTTTCCTGTCTTTTTACCTTACACCATCCATGTATCTGCTACACCAGACCACTGGCACAACTGAACTCGAGGAGCATACAAACCTTTTTTAGTTTAACATGCCAACCAAAAGAATCATGATTTTCAGTTGCTGGAGGAGATGATTTATGGTCTTAAGAAATCACGAACCACTACAGAAAGTTCACTGCCAAACCGATTCAAGACTTCCTGAAGTCTGTGGGAGCTCTTCTATTGATTTAGATGGGCTTTGGAGCAGATCCTGTACTTAAATATAGGACTACTGTGTATTACACATGGAGTTATGAACAAAATATATCCAAATAAATATAAAATCCGAGGCGTGATTTTTTTTAAACAAAATTTCCTCTGTAAGCACCCTAGGTTTATCCTTTAATGCAGTATCTTCTTGATTGCAACAGGTTTATAAGCTTACTTGACAGAAGAAGAGTCAATAAGGCTAAGTCTTAAAATAAAGCAATGAATGTGGCATGATGCAGACTTAAAAAGTTAAGTGCTGTAGAGAGCCTCTACGTGGAAATATCATTGTTCATCACAGGCATGCTAGTGAATGCCCAACACAACCATTTTCCCTCTCCTTTTTTAACTTTTATTCTATCTGTAAAAGCTCTGCGATGCTCAATGCTGATCCATCCTTTAAGAATACGGAATTACACCCACTTCCTTTTGAGCAACAATTACAATAAACTTCCCCTAGCGCAGTAGTATCTTTGCCTCCAGTTTCTGTTCGGAAAGGGAGCTGGTGGTGTTCCAGTGAAAGAAGGTAGCTCAGCTGACTTAGACGCAGTCAACTAATGTTAATTAACCATCAAAGCTGAACAAATCCCCTACCTCATTTGTTTGGATTCTGTGATTTATCACAACTCCCTGTGTCATTGCAGTAAGAAGCCTACATTCATGCACCGCTTGATCCAGACAAATAGCTTTAGAGCCAATATTTTAAATGTTTTATCATATATTACTTTGTTAGAAGACAGGTCTCCATCCTCCTCACACAGTTCCACTGCTATTTAATGTGCACAACTTCTGTCTTTAGAAGACTGTAAGTGAAATACCTCACTTAATTATCCAAACAATATTCCAGCTCCCATTCTTTCAACATAAATCTGAGCAATTAGCATTGTTAGACTAAGAATCTGGTGTCTGGAGATAAAATTTCTCCTGGTCCCTAACTTGTAATAATTATAGTTAAACCTGGGCATGGAAAGATTGGAATAATTCAGCGTCTCTTCTTCTTTCTTCTTCAGATCACAGAATGCAAATAAGATCCAGAAATAACTTTTCTATTCCACAGCAGCTGGCAAAGCCAGGTATTAAGATTGGCTTTTAGCATACGATCACAGCGACTACTAAACAGTATAAACTTTTTGAAGTGACAGCTTGCCAGTTCTATAGCAACTTGGGCTATAGTTCCTATTTTTATAAACTTCCAACCTTTATAAGTTAAGCCCATTTTTACTGTCAATACACTTCAAATTTAACATAATGCCAACTCTAAATTTTTTCCTTAATTCTTATATTCCCAGAAATTACTAGAAGATGAAAAAAGAGAAACATTAGCTTCATTTCTAGAGCTGCTTTTTCTTCAGTTTCTCAACTGCTTATGAGTTTACTGCAGCTTTTTGTTTTCTTGAGTATGTTTGCCACTTTGAAAGTATGAGGACATAGAAGAATCAATAAAAGAAAGTCAACACAGGTTTAAAAAAGCTCCTGCCTGCCAAAGCCGCGCTTAGATTGACAGAATCAACAAAAGCACAGATGAAGCAGACTAGGACACCTGCAAACTCTTACTGTTGGCTATGAGCCTTCATTCAGTACAAAAAATAAGCATTTCTGTAATGTGAAGCATCTGAAGTCACTGGAGCTGCAGCTGATTGTCACCACTATCGTCCTCATCCAATGAAGCTTTTATGCTTAACTTCAAGCACGTGTGCTTGTGATTAAAATTTCCAAAAGCACCTGAAGTCTTGCTCCTGCAAACTCTTCACTTTTGTACCCTGACTAACACGGTAACCTGCAGTCTTACCCGCAGTTTCAGGGCAACAACAGGCCTCACCAGCCCTGCCTGGGACCCCGACCCCCCTCCCTGCGCAGGGACCCAGGGCCTCCATCTCTGTCCTTTGCCTTTAGTTTCTACCTCTCTGGCTACATTGTAAGAGTATCCATCTCCAGCCCTTGCCCTGGCCCTGTGTCCTGGATTGACATCGGACCCACATTGTACCTAACGTCACCTGGATGGATCCCACCTTGCAGTTTGCCTTCTGTCCTGTCACAGAACCACAGAACGGTAAGGGCTGGAAGGGATCTTCAAAGATCATCTCGTCCAACCCCCCTGCCAAAGCAGCGTCACCCAGAGCAGGTCGCACAGGAACGCGTCCAGGCGGGTTTGGAATGTCTCCAGAGACGGAGACTCCACCACCTCTCTGGGCAGCCTGTTCCAGTGCTCTGCCACCCTCAAAGGAAAGAAGCTTTTCCTCATATTGAGATGGAGTTTCCTGTCTTCCAGTTTGTGCCCGGTACCCCTTGTCCCGGGCAGTGGTCACTGGGCACCACTGAAAAGAGTCTGGCCCCATCCTCTTGACACCCACCCTTTAGAGATCTATAAGCGTTGATGAGATCCCCTCTCAGCCTGCTCTTCTCCAGGCTAAACAGACCCAGGTCTCTCAGCCTTTACTCATAAGAGAGGTGTCTTTGGTCACGTCTTCTTGATAGACTTTGGACCCACGTTATAGCCTTGTCTCCAGTCCTGTCTCTGGCCCCGTCTCCTTTTGATCCTGACTGGATTCTCTGGAGGGATGCTGGACCTGGTTCATTGCCTTGCCTTGTCTGGGACAGTTGACGGACCCTGTTACCTCGCTGCGCTTGCGTGCTGTGGGACTGGACCCTGCTCGCTGAGGACACTGCCTGTGCTGGGGTCACCCTCCGCTCATGGCTCCCTTTCCCTCAGGGAATACGCAGACCCTGCAGCTCCCTGACATTTGGAGAGGTGATTCAGTCAGTAAAATCAACCGTTCTTCTTGAATTCATTGGGCTTTGGATCAACCCATGGATAGTTTTGTTTAAGACAATGGGAATATTTGCCATCTGCAAGATCAGCCCTTCAGTTTCTTCACTGAAATTCCCTCTGAAGTGCAGGAGAACTTGGAACGCTCTGCAACAAAAATGTGAAAAACCATGCATGCCTAGTGCAGTGTAGCATTTTTTGTTCACATGTGCTATTTCAACTCCTTTAAAAAAACTAGAACTGAAACATCTGAACATACCTTTCAAAGTGCAGAGAAGGCAAATGGGATAAGTAAAAAATAAATCCATTTTCAGCCCAAAAAAAAAAAAAAGACTGATTTATGAAGTGAACTTTGTACCATTTCTATTTACAAGGCACAAAGTAATCTTACAGAGATCTAGGACATCTGTCCTAGAAAATTCCATTCTCCAAGGAAAATCTCTGCCAGTGCCAAGTGCTGGAACCATTCTTCCAGCAAAAAGACAGGGATGATACAAAAAAAATGGAGGGAAGGAAGGGGACACATTAGAATAATATGTTACCCTGATTATCTACTCACACAGAGGCTGCACCAATAGTAATTTATTAAATGTGACAGTTTTCTGGCTCATAAGCCATCTGGAATTGTCTGACCATGGCCACACTATTAAATTCCCTCAGCTTCCAAAACAGGGTGACCACATCAAAATTTCAATTAGGAACAGCTCCTGGCCTGTGTCAACCCCTAGGAATTGACTGGAAGAATGCTATCGGTCCACCTCAAAATTGTACCAGGATCTCTTTCAATAATAAATCCGTACAGACAAGAAAGTTCAGTGCAGGAGAAAGGTCCACTAAATTACTTTATTTACTTGTATAGCAGTAGCTCCAGTCTCTAAGCTACCCACTTTCTGTATAGGATGAGGGGTAACAGCCTCAAACTGAGGGAGGGTAGATTTAGATTAGCTATCAGGAAGAAATTCTTTCCTGTGAGGGTGGTGCGACACTGGAACAGGTTGCCCAGGGAAGCTGTGGATGCCCCATCCCTGGAAGTGTTCAAGGCCAGGCTGGATGGGGCTTTGAGCCGCTGGTCTAGTGGGAGGTGTCCCTGCCCAGGGCAGGGGGGTTGGAACTAGATGATCTTTAAGGTCCCTTCCAACTCGAACCATTCTGTGATTCTGTGATCTTTGAGTTGGGGTTGTTCAGCCTGGAGAAGAGAAGGCTCCGGGGAGACTTCATACAGCCTTCCAGTACCTGAAGGGGGCCTACAGGAAGGATGGGGAGGGGCTGTTCGCAAGGGCATGTACTGATAGGACGAGGGGCAATGGTTATCAACTAGAGCAGGGTAGGGTTAGATTAGACAGTAGGATGAAGTTCTTTACGACGGTGGTGAGACATTGGAACTGGTTGCCCAGAGAGGTGCTGGAGGCCCCATCCCTGGAGACATTCGAGGCCAGGCTTTAATGAGTCTCTGAGCAACCTGATCTAGTTGAAGATGTCCCTGCTTACTGCAGGGGGGTTGGACTAGATGGCCTTTAAATGTCCCTTCCAACCCAACACATTCTATGATCTTTCTCTTACAGTGCAGTTGCATGGCTAAAACTGTGGAGCCATAATAATTTTGCTGACTCCTCTCCGTTATGTTTTGATACCATGGAAAAATCAAGTCTGCAGAATCCCATTATATTAATTGACGCCCCACAATGCAGACGGTACATGTTCTGCTTGATCTGTCCAGCTGCAAAGTCAGAGGATTTGGTCAACCAGCCTGCACTCATGTCCTGGTTGGCCATGTACCTGTCTGATCAGAACCCAGGTAACTACTGGTTTCATTGGGAACCACATCTCAGGCTTGGCCAGAACATACACAGTTTCTGTTCCACCAAGGACAACGTACCAGATGGGACACTACATCTGGCAGTGGGGAACGCGACATCTACAAAGGTGTGGATCAATGACACTTTAATGATCGGTGACCTCTTTAATGGGTTCTCCAAAGTCAACGGAAGGACACTAAGAGAAAATCAGAATCAATCCTGCAGAAATTCTGATTTTGCACAAATATAACTGGATGTATCATTTCCCCATGCATGTGGGCTTCCCATGAAAACTCTGAGGATTAAATAATTACCTTCTTTAAATTTTGCTTTATGGTTGTACTGTCTCTCTCCACAACCTTCAACATTTCTTGGCTTGCCATATACAAGATGTTGGCTGCAGAAAAAGAAACGTACAACAATGTAAGCACACAGCAAGTCTTTTAGAAAAAACAATATGGGCCCAACCCTGCAAAAAAATAAGGCACATAGAACAGTCATCACCTTGACAATACCACTGAAAAGAATCCCCCTGACAGAAAGGGCAAATTTTTTCTCACCTAACTGAACCATTAAAAAGGCATATAGACTAAATTAAGTCAACCCCCATTAATTACTTCCATAACTAATGGAAAGACGGAACGTAACTCTATCCATTTATCTTACAGACTTCTGAATCAGCCCACAGTGATGACTTTCTCTCTACTGACCACTGAAGGAACTTTGATGACCAGCTTTCACTACATACTTTTAGAAAGATAAATGTAAATGTGAGAAATTGCCCATGAGGTGTTCGCGAGAGTGGGCTTTTGAATACAAAGCATACACTAAAAGGCATTGTTAATCTATAGAATATTGTATTATTGACATTTCAATATGCAAGTCATTCAAATATCCAACATAACGAATAATACAAATAATAGCAAATACAAGTATCATTGAAAATTGCAGTCCTGCATAATATTAATGGTACTTACCCAGACAGGACTCGACTGGACACAAAATGTCTAAGCCTTACCTTTCTGGAAATGTAAAGTTCAAAATGGCTCAGTGCAATTTATTGTGAGTTGGTCTGCAAGATACTGTCTCAGAGACATAAATGATTGAGTCCAACGTTTGGACACCTAATTAAAAGCAGGCGAATTTTGTGAGCTGTTGAGTTCTGGCAGGTCCCATGTATGTTAGCCAGCAGTGGGAACTAAGCATTTCTGAAAAGTGGGGCGGCTTGCCTGGATGCCTAAATATTCATAAATGTAAACATTTTGACACAGAAGGATCACACCGTGTCCACCCAGCCTGGCTTCTGTTACAACAGAACCTACAGAAGCTTGGCAAGAAATTTCAGTGCACAGTCTAAAACGTGGCTTTGCACAAACACACAACTGTTAGATTATGAGTTTTGCTGCTAGAATAAACCTCAGGTATTCAACTGCAGAATCTAGAGTTGTTATGTGACCATCAACGTTGCATTATGTCTGCAGGCAGTGAGAGGTCCTCCAAAGGGTGTTCAGATTTACACAGCTGTGATAGGGGCTATCCATTTCTGACATCAGTGCTGTACTGACGAAATGTGCATATACCACTATTCAAAACACAAGCACTTCTTTTACCCTTTTTTTTCTGTCCAGTCAGCTTACTGCACTAATAAGATGGCCAAGTCTCTCCTGTCCTCACAATCCGAAGCCTCTACGCTTGTTGGATCACAGAGACATTCATAACCTACATGTGGTAATGAAGGGCAATATTCTTTTCTCACCAGTCTGCAAAACCAATGGAAGACGCTGAATGGCTAAATTACCTTAAAACTTTTCAATTTCCAGGTCCTAGAATGACTGAAAGTATTCTAAAATACTAGACCCTCTCCTGAAAAACAGAACAAAATGGAAGGACTCCGACAATCTTTTAAATCTGAACCAATTAAGTTCTGTGCACAAGTAGTTAATGACAGTGTTGGATCTGATTCTGCTCTGAGACAGGAGTAATATATTCTCACAATGTGTGATAGGGGAGGAAATGGCAATCACATAGGTCTTTGGTGGTGACCAAAACATGGAGTTGGCTGAATTCCAGCAGTGCTCTAAGGAAACAGAACGCCACCAGAGAGATGAGTGATGGCTGCAGAGATCAAATGTTAAAAGACAAAGCCAGTGGTCTCAAGTTAAAAAAAAAAAATAAAATCCTAGAAAGTAGCATCTACTTCTGAGCCAGCCAAAGGAGACGTAATTCAGTTCTACGCCTACAGAGCTCTGTCTTCTTCAATTAAATGTTGAATGCAGCTACTGCAAGTTCTTCCTTTCCCAGACAAGATGAAAGAGTTGCAGATGTGACATCATACAGACAATCCAGCAAATTTGCCGGTCCCATCCTATTCTACTGGGCAGAGGGACCTCCGTGCAGTTTTGTGTCTAGCAACCCAGTCACCTAATCCTGTGGTGCAGCTGGTGAACGTCTGGCTATCTACAGCATCGTTAAGATCATGCCCTGACATTGGTCTTCTTTTTCTCAATTCGGCTCCAATCACTGATGCATTATACACTTTTGTTTTCAGAAGGACACACATCTTAGCTCTCCACCTCCAGTTCAGTCGTACAGCAAGAGTGGGAAGAGTAAGTACTCTCCTGCTCCCCATCTCCCATCTTACTGGTTTCTCTGTCCTACCTCTTGTTCTTGGTGGGTTCTGCTCATATTTCTGAGTTGCTGATGTTTTTTTTTGCAATAAAAAAAAAAGTGGAATTCATACGCTTGGTAAACTTAGATTAGTTGTAAAGATCCTAAAAGCAAAACTGTAAGCCGGCAAATGCAATAATGACAGTGCTTTAGAAGGAACTGTCTCTGAAGCCTTGTGTGCTGTGCAAGAAAGGGAACCAGGAAGGCAGGATTAAGCTAAACCGGATGAATGGCAAGGTTCAAGAGTCTATTTCAACCAAACAGAAATCCTTCAAATTTTGGAAACATGATCCCAGGGAAGCCAATAAACAGGAACTTAAACTTCAGCAGGCGTTAAGTAAGAGGAAATTGCAAAGTGCAAAAGTAGGTTTCCAAGAACAAACATTAAAAGATGTAAAAACAAACAATAAAATATTCCTTAAGTATATCAGAAACAAGAGGCCTACAACAGAATTTGTACAGGCCAAGGGAGTGGCTGAAGAAGATAATTACACTGTTTGGGAGCTAAATGATTTTCCTTTTTTTTTTGCACGTACCTTTCTTGTTCAAAACATTCAGGAGGCTTCTGTTCTCTATGAACTTTTTCTGTCAATAACAATGATTTCTCTTTGAGTAGTGAGGTATTGAGAAGTAGCAACAGCGGAGATCACAGAACATACAGAAGGTACATTTAAGAGTTTTGAAGAGCCCTAAATACAGAATTGCTGAGCTGATAACAATCTTGCTGCGTAAGAATCACCCTGTCCAGTGGTTTGGGGAGTAGAAAATACTGTCCAATTGCTACTGATTTTACAAAGGAAAATAGCATTTTACTGATCTATAATTTCTTGAACATTTCAATAAACTCAACCACATGACAGAAATTACTGATCTTCTAAAAGCTCTCTGCTACATTTCACACAATAAACTTTGGTTGAAACTAAACAGCTGTAAAATGAAAGGTTGTAATGTGTTAAGAAATTCTCTGGAGCAAAGATTAGGATTGGATTGGATTGGATTGGATTGGATTAGATTAGATTAGATTAGATTAGATGGTTTTAATCACAGGAAGGAATAAGGTCTAGATTTATCACAATATGTTTGAGGAAGCAGTGATTATTACTAAAACCTGTAAATCATCACTGAACACACCTGGTGATTTGACCACTTCTGGGGTGGGTTAAATCACCTCTCCAGATGACTCTCTTTTCAGTGATAAGGCCTTTAGACCTTTAGCAGCCCAACTTGAATTAAGTGCCTAAACTGAGGTAGGATGAATCCTGGCCTAAGATTATAGCCCAGCTTCATATTAAAGTCATGGGCAACTTATTTCTTAATGGTCTTGCCAATGGATAAGCAGGTTATTGTTAGCATTTGCAAAGCACACAACGCTAGTCAGTTTGTGAGGATCAGGCAGTGAGAAATGTGAGAGAGACCGAAAGAGGAGAGAGAAAAATATCAACGCACTAGCAAATGAAATTCAAACTAACGAAACAGTAAGTAACATACAGGTGGAAAAATGACAAAATATTCTTTTCCCTTGCAAGCTTTTAAATTAATCCAAGGAATGGAATCAGAAACCCAGAGACCCCTATGATGGCTGTTATTCACTGTGCACATTTACTCGAAATTCCAGTAAAATCATAACTATGTTACATAAATAATAGGAGGATGATGATAGAGAATTCTGCAATGTCACATAAATCACATAACATGAGCACACCTGAAGAACTGTGTACACTGACAGTCATGGCCTCTGTGGGACACTGCAAAACTGAGAATGGTGGTGAAAACAAAGAAGTACATTTAAGGATGTGTTGTTGCCATTATGTCAATGATACTCCATCATACACTATTTTTCCCTCTCTTACAGCATAATACACTAAAAATGCAAAACAATAAAAGGAAGCACTTTTTTAATGTCATATGCAATTAACTATGAACCTTACTGCCACAGGAAACTGATAGGCATATGTATTTGCCGCATTCACATCTAAGCCTGTTGCCCTGAGCTCCTCTAATTGTGAATACAGCTAATGCAATTAATCTTAGGGCAAATATCTACAAAGGCTGGATAACTTAAACGTCCAGCAATCTCTCCTTTCAGGTACTGTTCTCTAGGGCTGCTATCATTCTTCCTTCGTTTCCTCTAGATATGTCCAGGGTCTCATCTCTCTCTTGAATTTTACTGACACAGCATTTCAGTTTATGCTGGAGAATGTCTCTCTTTTCAACAGTTGAGCTGTAGCTCTTTCAGACCATGTACCTCTTCACGGGTACCAAAATCACATCTGTCACTCTATGACATGACATGTCAACCCACATCAGCTTGTGACCCATGATATTCCCAGGATTTTCTCCTGCAGAACTGTTGCTTAACCAATGACTTACCATCCTTGTACTTAATTTACATACAGAACAACTTGGCTCTTTAAGGAATGACAGCATTCCTCCCTCCCAGCCCCCCAGCCTCTTCTCTTAGCTTGTGAAGGTCATTTTGATCCTGTCCCTCTCCAGCGAATCTGCAGCGTATTCTAGCATCGTACTACCTGTAAACTCAGTAAACACACACTGTATTCCATCACACAACTACTGAATAGTAAAGGAATGAAGGTAAGACTGTTATAATATACTGTTGTATATACAGTTATAATACAGTTATAATGACTGTTATATATATATATAGCATCTTTCCAGTTTCAAAAATCCTCCTGAATCCTATTTTCCTGACATTCATATATCTGCCTAACAGTTGTTTCAGGTATGTCATATTTTCTGAAACTTTTGTTTAATAAGAAGATAACAGGAGACACTGTAAAAATCTTTAAGGTCAAAATATCCTAAATCTGCAGTTTCCCTGTAATCCACATTATACTGCAAAATGTTTAATGTCTATGTCTAAAGCTATATTGGAAGAGAGACCACGATAGAACAGGAACAGTAACTTTCTCTCTTGCTGCTGTGACAGCAGCAAGAAACCGGGGTTCTTCAGAAAAGCTGTTTTTCTCCAAAGCTAAGTCACAAGTTCAGGGAGAAATCTCTCTGCTATTTCCTAATGCTATACTCACTAACCTTGGCATTTTTTGAATATTTAGTTCTTTCCTTTTCAAAAAAGGTTGTTCTGTTTCCTTATTTCATGAATACTGAGCTGCCTTTTCAAAGGAAGTAACTCAGAAGAATTCACTCACTTTTTGTGTGTAATTAAAAAAGCCATCTCAAAAGGCTCCCAGGGACTGTTAGTATGAGCATTTCAGCAGCTCTGAAAATCGGGCTGCGAATTGGGCATAACCAGAAGCTGAGACATGCAAAATGAACGGCCTCCGAAATCCTTCTTTAGGCTATGCAGGGAAAGGTCGTCTTGTGGGATCACCTTGTTCTTGCTACCTGGTGTTACAGTCTCTGGGAAGACTTCCAACAAGTGCTAATGCTTGCTTTAGCTGAAAATCTCTGAAGATTCCCAGAACTATTACCAAGAGCCCTGGACAAATATTTATTGGTTTTCATCGTCGTGATTTCAAGCACAAGATAAAACGCCACCTAGAGCCCACGTCCCAAGTGATGAAGCTGTCTCACCGAAATCTGCAGAATGAGTCTCTGCGCAAAAGAAAGCACAGGAGTCTGCAGAATCCTGGCTCAAAACACAGAAGTGGGGAATTCCCATAATGGGCTGTGTGGAAGTTGTATCGGAGTTGTGACCTTGGTGCCTGCGCTGAACTTAGGGCAAATGTGTAGCTTCAATCTGTTTGGCACTCACCACTCTATCTCACTCCTCATTGAAGAGAGAAGTGTCTGGGGTTTAGTAAAGACAAAATAAGATTGAAATTAGTATTCTGAAAAATCATTACATGTGAAAGATAAGACTGAATGTGGGATGAAAGGTCAGGAGGCCTGGAATTTTTCTGAACTATCACTGAAGTCCTCTGAGACCCTGTGCAAGTTACAAAATCTGTATGTCTCAGTTTCCTCATTTTATGAACATGCTTCAGGCTGCTATGACAATGAAGTGGGTTTTGTAGACTGCCTTAAAAATACTTGAAGTGAAAAAGCATTGTGTAAACATAATTAGTTCTTGAAAAATATACTTCCATAACAATAATGAAATTTACAGAGCCAAACCGAACATGTCCCTTTAGAATTGCCCACTGCTACCTTGAATGTTGCATTTCACAGAGGGCAAATAACAAAATCTTCAAAGCTATCTGACGAAGAACACATGAAAAACAGAGCTATGGGGTAGACTGTTAAGTACCCAAAGTCAAGATGTGTCTCTGTGAGAAAGTTTGACTTGTTGAGCTTCAAATCTTTCTCTAAACTGGCTTAGTGAAACCAACGCAAAAGGCTCGGAGGACAGAATTCTGCGCACACATGCACTTCGGCCCAGGATCTGCCGCCTCTTTGCTTTTAACAGGAATGCTTATAGTGATAATGTAAATATTTGAAGGATCAGAACTATCGTATAGTTTGAACTAGGTATGTCTTCCTTCAATCCCTAACTGATATTTCCTTCAGCTGAAATAAGCTGATCTTATCATAAAATGAAGGCGTATGCAGTGTTTGCATGAGCTTTATGAAAAGCTGTGCAGTTGATACAGTTTTGTACTGAAAACAAGCCAGTTCTACCTGCTTGCTGAAGGAGGAACTAAACCCGTGATAAATCACAAAAACATTCAGCGTCTGAAGAACCCCACCACAGCACACCTATGATGAGGTGTGTAAACGAGGTCAACACCAAAATACATCAATTCCTTTGGTAACTTGGATACTCAGACCCCAAAATGAGATGGGAGTTCTCATGGACACGAATATGAGCACTTCAGAACTCCGCTCAGAGACGCGCACAACGACCTGAGAGCACTTTACTTGGCACGGACGGTTTGTATTACCAAGGCTGGAGCTGAATCATAAACCCTGAGTCGCAGAGATTTGACTCAGGAGCCATCTCCATCCACTGAGGACACAGAAACTGCACTCCTCTACAGAAAAGACTTTGGAAGAAATGAACAAAGCTTATTCTTTTCTCATCCTTTGCCTGCACGGCAAAAGCCCAGTGCCTCTGCGCTCTTGATTCCCACCTACGAAACAGGCTCCTAAAGATTGGGTCTTGAATCAGCCGAGGATTTTGAGGAAAGGAACACATAGAAGCTCTTTAGCTTTTCCTGCCAACATATTTTTGCTTATTCAACTTGTTTATCTGGTTTCACAGTCTAAAGCCACTTTTAGTGGTGTTTTTTTCTTAATTTTCATGGTCTGATCCCATTCCTTCAAATCTCTGCTTATGCATGTGCTGGACTGATACATTATGAGTCAGCCTGGGTCAGCAGGATAATCCAAAGCACAGAAAGCGAAGCATATAACACGAAACTTTGCAGTATCATAGCCTCCGTAAATATTCCTTCGTGTGGGTTTTCACATAGCAACTAGGAAAGGAAAAGCATTTCTGAAAAAAAAAAAAAAAAAAGAAGAAAACGTGGTTGCAAACCTACAGAAACTGGCCAACTTACCTGGCGACAGCTGTAGAACCCTAAAGCATTTTTATTACATTCTACTCCACCTCTAGTTGCTGATACCCCTTGTAATTCATAACCAGGTCACCAGAGTTGAATAATGAAAAAATCTATTGTTAACTATATAATTATCATAACCAGTAAGGCCTTAAGAGCTGAAAAGTGAAATCAAAGTTTTAACAGACAAATACTGTGTTTATCGTGCTTTTAACACATAAATACCTTCTTAAAATATCCTAACTTTTGATATGCAGATCTTTTGTATACACAGATTACCTCGAAAGTGGAAGCCCTTCATTTATTCCCAGGTCAGGCTTATGAAATTAACTGCCAACTTAGTTTCTCCCCATGCTCCTGCCAATGACCTTTTTCCTGCCCTGGTAGGATCATTCCCTCTCCATGGATTAAAGGTGATTAAGGATCAGTGTCAGTTTAGTCTCATACATTTGCTAAGCAGAGACGACAAACTGTGCCAAAATGTGTTTGATTTATTTGTGGGGGTTTTGTGATAGAGGAATCCCGATTGGGCTCAAATCAAGGATCCAGAAAAGAAAAGAGTGCTTTATATCATTGGTAGCTCTTTAACCCAAAGTGTCACAGCAAGGATTTAATATTCTTCAGCTAAATTATTAGTTTCCACAAACAATAATGACTGAAATCAATCAAGCTTTCCAGTGCTTAGGGTTATTTAACCACCAATTCAATTAGCCAGTTGTCAGATGAATACCTGTATCTATTGAGCTGAACTTCAAACACATTGATATATCCACAATGCACTTAAGCAAATAATGTATGAAACAGAAGATTTTCCATTTTTGAAGAAACACATGTTTAGCCGCAGTATTATTACTTTCTAAGGATTTTAGAGCTATATCCTAAACCAGTATGTTGTCAGTTGACTCTACAGATATCCACAGATCTATACTGGAACTTGGAAAGCTCTGTTAATTTCAGGGAAGAAACATGATTCTAACTCAGGACAGATAAACTTCTCTTTATACTTGATTCTTGAAGCAATACAGAGATTTCCCGTGCTTGGACTGAAATATGTGTTTTTCCTCAAGCCTTTAAGCTTCTTGCTTCATTATTGAATATGCAACGATCATTTGCTTGCTTCTTCACAACAAAAAGATTAGATTAGGGCTCGATGAATTGTAAACTCACACTAGAAATGGAGGGGTGACATTATGTTGTCTGTGTAAATTCAAGATGAGCTCGAACTGTGTCTGTATGGAAAGAAATCTTAAAAAATATCACTTACACACAGGGCACGTATCCATAAAATATAAAAGAGGCTTAACTATTTCTGACTTAACCCTGACAAACTTTGAGAGATATACATGCCCTTGATTAATTTAAAAATCAACTCTGTGTTGTAGTGCCATGACTAGATCTCGCTCGTGTGGTTTTGCTCTGTAGTCAGTATCTTAATTACGTAAAAACAATACTGTATTCTTTGCTGGGCTAAGGAGATGAATTTGCTGTGACAAAAAGAATGCACAGAAAGAGATGCCATACTAATGAAACAACACTGACAATAACAAAGCAAAAAAACCCCTTTTCAACTTGACTGGCTAATGAATTTCAGGAAATAATCAGAATAGTTCCTTTTCCAACAAAAATGAGTGGTTGTGAAGATAGCCCCAATCTGGACACTTTAATGGATGCACACACGCATTCTTTAATAGCTTGTTCATCAGACTAAAATAAACACAATACTACAAAGGGTTACCCGGGCTCACTTCATTTCCCTACTGCTGTTGGCTTCAGATTATGTTGACTCTATCAACAAGATTGTGGCTGTAGGTGTAAATTTATTAAGTCCCACACATCAAAATATTGCTCTGTTTTGTTAGTTAGTAGGAGCTATGCTCTGGAACGGGTACAGGGAGAAACACGAAGCCAAATTTTTACTTCAAGGTCCAGACAGCCCAATTTCAACAGCATTAACCTTGGAAGAACATACTGTATGATTTTCCAGAGTGGACAAACCCAGAGGAAGAGGAGACCGCAGCCCTACCTTCATCACGCTTCCCAAATGCAAATCTGGTGACACTTCTCTTACCATATTTTGACCAACCGACCCCCTGAGCAGATGAATAGAGAGAGTGGAGAGACTTCTTATGCTGTCTTACTAAGGCCACCATGTACTAAGGTACTGATTTTTTTCATCAAGAAATGAATAAACTTTCTATAGCTAGAACTGGAGGAGTTTGGAAGGGACCAGTGATCCTCTCGTGACTGTGGTGGAGGCTGTGGGTATTCTCTGTACTTCTATAGGGTATTCTGAGACCCTGCAGCACTGTTAGTTTTTATCACCCCTCCTGGCCTCCCTTGACTCTGTTCCCCACCTACAGAGAACCTATGCTTTAGATACATTTTTTTTTTCTTCGAATGTATGCTATTAGTGTCATTTTTCCAGGTTAAATGTCATTTAGTTAATTCATGTATTTTTCAGCCAAATAACACTTTCCAGCTGGTCTCTGTCCTCCCCTGTGTTTGAGACATTTAATAAAAGAGAGCTCATGATGATTAAAATAACCCAAATCTGAAGTGCAACCAGGCCCAGAAGATATCCCTTTAGTTCTTCAAAAATCTTTCCCAACTCAAGGAATATTAACAAGTAGAAATACCAGCACCTGTAAAAGGAAATCCATTTTACACCATATATGATACAGCACAGAGGATACAGCCCGTTACACAAAGAACCTCTCAGGACCAAGAAATTAGCAAGTGACCACAAAGACACTGGAAGTCAACAAATATTTAGAACTCTCTTAACGAACTACAACCAAAATTTAGAGCTATATACTACTACAAAAGCCTCAGGTCTGTAAGCCTCTACCTCTAAGAACGACGCCTTTACTAACTGGCAGACTTTTCTGTTGCAGAGTTTTTGCCCCTGTCGTGGAAGCATTTTGTTCTGACTGTTGTTGGAAATGAGAGACTGGACAGGATGGACTTTGGATCTATTTCCAGATATTAGCTCCTGTGTACCTCAACAGTGTATCTCAGTTAGTACAATAATGCTTACGGTCATCCAGTTTTGAACTAATTTTTCAGCAATATTTGTCACCATCTCTAAGATAGGATCCTGCTAGGTTAGTACTGTACTATCAGGGTCATACGTACTGAATAACAATTCTACTAGATTCAAGTAAAAAACTGAAGAGTGGCTACAACTTATTTACTTAGTTCCCATTTCTTACATTAAAGCCTGAGCAAAGCTCTTTATCAGTTTGCCTTCCCTGATGTTGAGACTCACAGGTTTACTCTTAAACCGAGAGCATAGTATAGTTCTTCCAGACATGGCTTGATGGTTTGGAAAATGAAGATTTACTGTCTGCCTTTAATTACATCATCATGAAGTACTCATTAATTATAGAACAATCTGCTCTGTTTTTCCATAAACAGCACTCTGTAAAGAACACATTTCCACACTGGCTTGCTTTCGATAGCCTTTCCTCTTCTGACTGATCACTACCTTTGTAAAATGCCTTTGCTAGTCCATCTCACCCCCCTCCAAACTTTAAATGCACCATCTTTTGCTTTGACGTATAAATTTCTCAGCTTATGCTTTGATAATCGTGAAGTCAGATTTCCACAGTCTGTCTTCTCACAAACTGCTTTCCAACGATGAAACTGTTGCTGCTTTTGCAGGTACAAGCATGGGCTATATCTGCACCATTATACCAAATGGAGGCAGGAACTATTTTGTGGCCCTCAGGACAACTGGAATAGAATGGCTGGTTTTCACAGAATTGAGTTTTCACAGAATTAAATTTTACCTCTACAGAATCACAGAATGGTAGGGTTGGAAGGGACCTCTGGAGATCATCTAGTCCAACCCCCTGCCAGAGCAGGGTCACCCAGAGCAGGTTGCACAGGAACGCGTCCAGGCGGGTTTGGAATGTCTCCAGAGACGGAGACTCCACCACCTCTCTGGGCAGCCTGTGCCAGGGCTCTGCCACCCTCAAAGTAAAGAAGTTCCTCCTCATGTTTAGGTGGAACTTCCTATGCTCAAGTTTGTGCCCGTCTAAGCAGTCTACCCAAACTGCTTATTGGGAAGAGCACGTGGCAGTGCTAAGTCCTGAACATCAGGAGAATGCTAGTTGGAGAAGGCTAAAACCATACCAGAAAATTCATTAATAATTAAACAGTATGGATGATCATACTCCAGTGCAACCACGTGTCTTACACTCATTTAGCTGATTTCTAGAGGTAACATATCTTTGGCAGGTCCTACTGTAACATTTCTGTTTCCTTCATGCAACCTGAATGCAGATTCATTCAGATATTCAATCAGATGGTTTCTGAACTTTCAAGTCTGCTTTTAACTAACGCCTGACACTTCTTTTGCCTATATTTTTGGTTTCCCCATACATTCTGCGTTGCATCTGTTCCTCTGTTTTGCTTGGTTCTTACTGTGTTAAATTGTCCCTCATTACAGTTCCGGAATTCTGGACGGTACTCTGACATCTTTAATTAGTGTCTATGAAACCGTAGGTCTTGAAGGGATCTCCACTGGTCTTTTTGTCTTCAGAAGAATCAAAGATATTGCGCCATTTTCAGTGGATACTTATTCACTCTGTCCTTAGGAAGCACAAATGATAAAAGTTTCATTATCTTCCCAAGAAATTCAGTCTAGAATTCCAGTCGTATAATTAAATAAATCTAATCTGAATCACCTCTGTTGCAATCTGCTCCATTACACATTACCTCATCTACCATGAACATGTGGATTACATTATTCTCCTTTACTTGAAAACTCTTGCCATGTCCTTCAGTTGTCCCTTGTTTAGTCTAAAAAACTCTAATTTTTTTTTTTCCTTGAAGTTCATAATTTTTTGGTGTCTTTCATGGGATTCACCTGATTAAATGTGGCTATCCAAAGCTTAATTTTTCTCCCTTCACAGTCAGTGGAAAGAATACAATTCATCTCATCCTAAAGGGTTCACCTAGATAGATTAGACAAGGGTTACCTATATCTCTCCACTGACTATGACAGGATTTTAAGGGGATTAGTGGGTGAATAGATGTCTACACAGTAGACATGTTAAGTATTTCTGTCCTGGCACAGATGTTACCCTTTTGTGAATATATTCAGCCTCTCACCTTCAAATCCTCTGTATCAAACTGCCATATATTCTCTGCCAATTGCTTTCTCTGCTTTAGACAAGGCATTGTGAGAACTACCTGAACAGTCTATACGTTGCCAGATTCCTTCCTCTTTAGACATCAAGCACACCCCACACTGCACTTTGGATGGCTCGGAAATTTCTCAGAAGTCTCTTGAATCCCTCTGTCATGGTTTGGTGGATATCATATTCAACAGGGCTTCCTGTCTTTAGTATCTGGATGTAAAGACAAGTCCCTCCATCATCCTTTCTCCCTGCCCTTCTTTCCCGAGCAAGTTATGTCCCTTCATACTCATATTCTAGTTCTGTCATTTATCTCACCTATGTCTGTTAAGCCAATTAACTAATAGTTTTGGTAATTTATAAAGGCTTGCAACACTATTTTCCATACTTTTCAAATTTACATTACGCTACATGCACATCATCTAGCTCATCTCCTGTCTTCCTACCAGTATTTCTTTGATCTCTCAATGATTTGTCTACCATAATTTTAGATCCTTCACGAGCGCTCTTTTGCTCATAATGATACAGAATATATTTTTTACCTTTCCCCTTAAACTCATCATCAAGCCTTCTTTACTAAACATTTCAACGTTAATCACCTTTTCATGGTTAAGGAAGCCAAAGCTCCCATGACATTGGTCTGACTGAAAGCGCTCCAGTCTCTGTACACTCGTGCATACTTGCAAATATCCTTTTGAGGAAGCACAGTGGTTTTAATACCATGTCTTATACCCTGTGAAAAGCAAGCAATCTCATTACACTGTCATTAGTCTCTCACTCTCTCCAGTTTGTTTCCATACATCTTTCTTTTCCACGTCGACACTGAAGCTTCCCAGGACAGTTCTGATGCTCTGCCTTACAAAACTATCATTTACTGTCAAATTTTTCACAGAATGAGTCCGCTATTTCACCATTTGCCATTTAATTGCTATTATTGCTATTAGTTTAGACTCTTGTTTGTGTTGGCCGAGGACCGCAGTAGAGACTGGGGACGCATTTTGTCAGGTACGGGCAGGACTGCACATAGAAGAGCCTGAAATGATGCTTTCTTCTGTCACACAAGGGACTCCCACAGAACCTCCACAAATTCTTAGTCTCCTCCCAGAAGGCTTCACTGACGCCTCCCTTAGTAAACCTGCCTGGCAGCAGGATAATTTCACAATAATTTGGTAATACAAAATGCTTGAGAAATATTTTAAAATGTGCAAAACACTGGCAAGTTTTAGTTCCCATTCCTGGCCTCTGTAAAGGTGAACTGGACAATACACAAGTAAATTGATGATTTGCTGGTAATTGTAGCAAAAGGGAAGAGTCCTAAATGACTGCCCGATTGGATATTTTTTGTAACTAAGAATTAGTTGTGCTGTGTGGGAACGCTAAAGGGCCCAGACAGGGTCTGGCTTCAGTGTGCCAGAGACTATTCAAGCCATCAAGAAAAACATCATTTTTGCTCCACAGATTTTACAGTCTATTTCTAAATCCATGACTGTTCAACATCAAGTTGGAGAGATGTGCATGCAGAGTTTTGCTCATCCTTCTGAGGAACTACAGGTAGAAGAAGAAAATAATTTGACTTCAGTGGAACAATTATTGCCAAAGACATTTTCACGTGCAACGGAGCTCGTCTGTACTTTGACATGCTATAATATGATTCTTTCGAAAGTTCTCTAAATCTAAAGTAAAGTTCCTCAAATTGCCAAGTGATGAATCAATTCTAGGTTGGATTCCCATGCCAAATGGAAATGCCCTGCAAAAAGTACATTGAACTTTTGAAAATAAGTTTTCCTCAGGGAATGTACTACTGTCTGGTCACATTTTTTTTCCTGGTAAGTTGCCCGCCGTATTGTAAGGTTCTTCAGAGGAGTGTAACACTGGTTTCCTTTCCAGTTTATCCTTTGCTTTTGAGGAAGCAATCTCTGTCACTCCTCAGAAAGTGTCAGAAAACAGTGGTAAGAACTAATAATACCAAACAGCAGTGTCATTTCCTATGGGGAAAACATATTTTCTACCGGTAATTATTGCCAACAGCAATCTTGGAAATATCATATAACTTATTGTTTAAAACATCAAACAGAAGGAACTGCTTAGTGTCAAGAATGACTAATGCAGGAACATGTGCCTCCACACTTGCACACACACATTATCTAAAATGTTGTTTACAGGTTTACAAGATGTAAACATTGACTTTGGGTTCTGCTTCAGTTTACACTTGAATTTAGAATGAAAATATACTGGTTAATATATAACCGTGATTGACACAAATAGGCAGAAAAAGCTGCAATTGTTATGACAGACTTCTCCAATCCGCTTGGTATTAAAGTTGCAGGAAGATGAGAACTATACAACAAAATCAGTCATCTGTGCTTGGGAAAGCACAGCAGAGGCTGAAGGCAAAAGGAAAAAAAGTTATCCAGTTATACTCAGGTGCTTTACAAACAATACACACTTTGTTGAGGAGGGTGAAAAACACTCATTTACTTTGTGTGATGAAGCATGTGCAGGTAAAGTGGGGTGTGTGATGGAAACTGCAATGTCTATGGACTTAATCCTGCCTTGAGTTACTTTGGAACAACTCTCACCAACTTCAAATGGCAGAACTGTCCCTTAGCTGGAGAAATTCACCTCTAGTTTAAAGTCTCACATACTCTTGCAGATGGCTGTGGTGATGACATTTCTTTTACGGGCCAGATTTTTGGTCATGGAAAGTGTCTGCTCTCTTAATTCTGCAAGAGCGGCACAGAAGGCTCTGCTGTAGGTGGTGCTCGGTGGCCAGGATGAACGCTGTCTGCAGCAATTTAGCATCTCCACGCCGTGGCTCCTGCCTGAGCTCTACTGGGAATTAGTATGCTGTTCGAGACAAGGGTTTATGCATGTCAGTAGCTATATGGAGGCCAGTTTAAGTGCTTTTCTGGATTGGGACCTGACGCTGACTCTTCTTGAGGAACCCTGATGAAATTCAGTAACTGGACCACCCATCCTTTGAACGAGGTGAACTTCCTCTCAGGTGGAGTGGCTTTCATTGGTATGAAAGGTGACCTCTACAGCACCCTTCATTAAACATAAACCACTGTTTATAAAGCTCATTTTAAATACCCTTGACCCTTGCACCATACACTTGACCACTGCACTAACCAGTAAGCAATCTCCTGCACCAGAGTTTGCTCAAGACAAGCCAGCATTTCCTCCCCAGAGCCATGAAGACTCTGTAGGCTTTTTCTCCCTGTCAATATAGTCACATTAAAGAATTAGGCAAGGGAGATGGTGAGTGCTGGTGGACAAGAAACCGCAGCAAAGCAGACTGCAATATTGTTTTAGGTGACAGCAGGAATTACATCCAGAGCAGTGTCCCCTTTAGGCGCATGGAATGACAGGTATTGCATCAGTTTGCAGCTTTGAAAATGTCATTTTCCAAAAAAACCTTATTCCAAGACACAAATGCTTATAGTTTACCCATAGGTATGGATTTCGCAGGTGTTTTAAGTGCTTTGCTGAGACTGCATGATGAAAGTGTTCGATGAATCGAGCTAAATTCCCAACCAGTAAACACAAGTTGTGACAGAACCACGAGGTCTACTTCAGATATTCCTTGGGGGAGTTGAGACAGACACCTCTGAGACAAAAAGCAGGAGGGAATCCTTCCCCTGAATTCAGGGGGCTTTGTATTGGGCCGAGGGCAAATAAAGTGCCAATTTGCAGCCGACTATCTGGCACTGGCTAACACAAAGCAATTGTGGCTGCTAGCACTTAACTGGCATACACTTATTTTCAATGTCCTTTCTGCTTTGTTGATGTTACCCCTTCCTTTTTCATGCCATTTGCAACACATCACTAGACTCGCTGCAAATTTGTGAGAGTAAGTCGTATCCCTGGGGACGAAACTCCACCAGGGGTGAATAAACAATCTCCCCTTCCCCAACCAAATCCCAACTGTGCCTCACATTTCATGGAAATGATCATCAGTCCCACTATCAAAACATTCACGCCTCATGAGTAATACTTATGATGGGAGTTTTTTCGTTGGGTTTTCCCCCCCAAGAAGAAAAAGAGGAATAATTAACAGAAATAAACCCAGTGAGAAATTTCCACATGATTACTATTATTTTCACAAGGCTTTCACAGGAAAGTAAAAGCTTTTGCAAGTAATAAAAGTCCTTGTTAAACATCTTTCTTTCTTTTGGAAACGGGGTAAATTAGGAAGCAGACTGACTTTAAAAAATAAATAGGACTATAAATACATAAAAGTCGTTGCCTTCCTCCAGTAATTTAATATGAGCATCCTACTCCGAAATAAGGAAAAGTTTAGTTCACTCACAGAAAGAATAAAGCAGATGTGAGGTTTTTCCGTCAGCTTAAGTGCTGCCTTGGTAAGGTGAGTTGTCCGACTACATTAAACAAACATTTTAGTCAGGCATCACACAGGAAAATAAACAGTAGCAGAGGAAACATGAAAATATTAAAGACTGTTATTCTTTGGCCCCTTTTCCTGCGAAGCAGGTGATAAAATATTACTGTGTTTCCACAGGTAAGGAAACACGCTCTTAAACACTTTGCAGAAATACATCTTACGATCATCACTTAAAACGTCAGCAGTGGATAGGACTCAACTGTGTCAGCACACAGGAGCCTGCCGAGAAACTCTGCAGAAGCAGAGATTCAGCACGCCGGGTCGCACTGCCGGGCTCCCTAAAGCAGCCTTCTGGCCCGTGGCAGTATCGGGCAGGAGAAATTCAGATAGAGGCAAAAAAACATCGTGTAAGAGACAGCCATAGAGTTACCTATTTCAGGAAAGATGACGTCTCTTGAATCGCGATTAGTTAGATGCTAGGGAGAGGGAGGGAGATCATCTGGTGTGTCATTCTGACCCTTTTCTGCCCCACTGAGCACCGAAGAATGCACATAGGAAGAAGAGAGGAGACCTGCTGAGCTCCAGCCTTTTTGCTCACCTGTGATCCCCTACACTACACTGTCCAGGTTTAACATTATTTAGTTTATGTAGATGTAATTTACATACCATGTCATCGCTTTCTGTTCTCCGTGAAATTGTGTCTAGCTATATATCACGTCTGAAATTCTATATGTATTTAATTATAAAAGTAGAAAAATATCCTTGAAATGATTTGTGCATTAGAGCCGTAAGTAATCTAAAACTTACACTCATCTGAAGAAACAAAAGAATCACTTTTTACTGCCAGAGCTTTGACTTCAGTCAGTCTGGAAAATCAACTTGAAAATGTACTGGTCTAAGTTCAAAGATCTGCACAGTTGTCCAGGGGTGAGGGGGGACGAAAAGCTTTTATTCTCCTGCCCACTATGAAAAATGTAGGTGTGAGATTGCAAGGTGCTCCCTGAAATCTTTTGTGGTATCAGTTTCTGTCTATAATGCACTTAAAATGCAATTAAAATGCAGCGCAGGCACATCAGCCTGTCTGGCCAATGTGGTCTATGGATGCTGCTCGTGACTAACATACGTACATATATTTCTAAGGTTAAACTAATGGTTAAGCAGGTTGAGTAGATCAACTGTTGCCCTGGGATGCAGGTCTATGTACAGTTCTGCTGCTGACCAGCTATGTGATGCTGGGCAATAGCTTGTCTTGAATGTCAGGCTCTTTTTTAAATGTGCTAGTACAGTGTTTGAAATAATAAAATCTAGATGAGAATGTAACGCGCAACTCCCCCTTGGCCTTGCATGCCTCAGTGGAGAGTTTTAGCTCCATTCAGTACGGAAGCCTCTGCCTTCCACGCTTAATTTAGAGGTGCTCATCATATCTTCTGTTGCTTTTAGGAGTTCAATTTTGATTTCCGTGCAAGAAAATAACACCATTTTAATTTAAAAACAAAGACAGAGAAGTAAACTAAATTTTAGCTGCGCGGTTATACAGCTTTTAAAAATACTCTTTAGGAGGCAAAGCACTCCTATTTCACCATTTCAGGTGAATTCATTTATCAAGTGCTTATCTAACACTTTAAATGCTATATTTTAACTCTGAAAACTATGAGTACAGCAGGTGGAGGGGCTATTGACTGCCATGAATACAACACCATGGACTGCCCTTATCCAAGTATTTCAGTTAGATGGGTACTTCTACAGCATTTGAGTCCCCAAAAAAGAACTCTCCAAAAAATGTCCCATTTACTTGTCAGGGAATGGATGTGGAGATGTAAAATGAATTTTCAAAGAAAGCAGGAAACAAACAGGACTAGTATCCTAGTAGGACTCTTACCAGAAACCAGCAGCTGTAAATTCTAACGTGGCCAAAGCATGGGATACCTGCCTCCTGGCAGCAAGGGAAAGGCTGCACGGACAATTCAAATCACATTGTTTTCTGCTGTCTGCAGCAAAATCAACAGCCAGTAGATACACGGTGGGATTTATCTCCTCTAATTTTACGTATCTAGTAGAGAGAGGTATCAGTATAGAGAAATAGTGATCTGGAGGGTGTGATTCACCTGACCTGCTTTAGATGCCAATTATTTGGACAGCTTGCTGTCCACAGTGGTCAGATGAAGATGACCCATAATGTCATATTTAAAATCTCTCTGATTAAGAATTGGAATAGAAACAGATCTCAAGACATGACAACTCCCAAGGTCGGGATAATTCAAACCCAGAAATAAATTTTCCAGTTAGCTCCCCGGAGACAAAATTTTAAAATAACTTAGTCAATGTTAAAGCTTAAGTTCCATTTTCACAGCAACAGGAAGGAACAGAAAGAAGTGGCTACTGCTGGGAGACAAGCCCCAATACCTCAGTCAGGTCTCTCGCTTCCTATGCAGTCCTGTGGGCGCAAGAGTGGAGTGCCTGAAACTGCCTTAGCCCTTTTTCCTCTGTAAAATGTGGGAAATGGAAACACTCCACGTGATATCTGAATGTCTCCACACTTGGAACAAGAGAAAATTCGAATCCAAACTCTGCAGTTTAATCTCAGTTTCTTGTCTTCTTACAACATCTCTTGGACACTTAAAATATACTGTCTCCAGCCTGCATTTGTGTGATAGCCAAAACCCAGCCGAAACCCCCATTTTAGGTTTCTGAGTCCCCTCCTTCCCGACCTGGATTGCAGAAAGCAGATCTGCCCCCGCCGCAGATCGCTGTGCTCCCCTGCTCCCCGAACAGGTTAAACAAACAGGGAGATTCCTCCAGGGAAGTCACAGGTTCAAGATCACAAAGGACGCACCGCATTTGGGCCAGCTGGAGGTTTTTTCTTGCTATTGTGCTTATCTGTATCTTCACTGTCATCCAGACATTCACCCCTGACCCACGTACCCGCCTCTCAAAAAAGCCTCGCGGTGTTTACCCATTAAGTAATGTCTGTGCTTTTGTGGAAATTTTACAGAAACAAATGGAGGAAGTTTGCCAGTCAAACGGCTGGACAATAAATCCTGTCCCATGTAGATAGAATGGTTTACTGTCACTGTAAGTCTGCTACTGGCATCTGTCACCGAAGAAATGTTTACAAATTTCAACGCGCTGGAGTGCCACAGTGTTCCAGCATTGCCGGGCTGTACATGATTTGTAGAACAACCACCGCTGTGCTAGATAGGGGTATCCTTGTTTTGCTAGCCTGAATAAACAGAGCGACAATGTTTCAGATAACTAAGGTCATTAACGTCCAATTTTTCTGTCCATTCATCTCCTAGGCTCATGAATACCAGTACCCAAGTGCTAGTTTGTTCATTGTAGTGCTGTTTTCTGCCCTAAGGTATCTTTGCTAGAAGTTTAATCCAGGTAAACAAACTGCCTTCAGACCCCTTTGCTTATTTCTAATAGGTCCTTAATTATATATACACTATGTCTTCCCATCCTTCCTTACAATTCATTTTCTTTAAGGTCCCTGCCGTCTTTCCTCTTTCTGCGCTATTTCCCATTTGGGACAAGTCATTATATTATGTTCCCTTTCTGCACAGCGTCATCGCAATGCCTTCTGCTGTGTGACTCAGGCTTCCAGTGCCGTCAACTATAAAGTCAGGACACTGGGAAGACGAGTTTGGATAAGAAGCAGGAGCAAACATAATTTGAAACAGTGGGACAGAGAAGTAGCATAATTCTTCCTTCACTGACTCTTTCAGCTAAGGGCCCGATTCTGCTGCCACTGAAGGGAGCTTTTCCCTCTCCACGTCAACAGGAGCGGCACTCGGGCTTAGAGTTCCGCTATAATTAAGTTTTCAAATCTCATTTCCTTTCAGAGGAGAGAAAACATTGTTGTGACTAAGCTTTGGATGTGGTAACAAATCCCTGGCAGGTTGGTTTGTTTTAACGGACGTATTAGTTTTAAGGAAACTTTTACCATCTTTTCTGCCCTTAATCACAGCTTTTATTACAATTACAGTAATGCAACAGATGTACATGCCAAAGGCAATATGTGTATTTTTAATGAGTTGACATGCAACTTTCCCGGAGAGGAGAAACAACTTCATTTGCTGAACGTTTCTGAACCATATCTAGCAGTTTATTAAGGAACAAAGAATCAATCAGAAAAACATTTACCACAAATTCAGAGGCTTCAGTAACTCACAGATGAGCAGTCCCATAAGACAGACTCGTTTGTTGTGCTAGATTTAGCGACTTTTTGCTGAATGGTTACATTTTCTATTGTCCGCAAACAATACAAGACAAGGTTAACGGGCAATATCCGGAAAGCCCGAAGATTATTAATCCACACATGTGGTCCTGAGTCACTGGGCTGTAAAACATCACCAGTTTCCAAAGATGAAACCAAAGGGGAATTCTGCTCAAGAGAGATGATATCACAAGCCCAAAGGAACTAGTTGCATCAATAAGGCCTATTTATGCAAGTTTTACAAGACATTGGCTCACAGGGGGTTTCATTCTGGTACAATGAATTCAGTCAATAAACTGAAGATAGGCAGAGATCACACCCTGTGAGTGAAAGAGCCTTCAGCCTGGTTTCTTGCCTGAATTTACCTTACAGCTTGGAGACACATCAGACCCTGGTGCACACAGAAAACTACAAGAGGCTGACACGCACGCATCAACTGGGCTCCTTCCCCTGGGGACTGAAGAGCTCGCAGAGTCAGGCTCCAACAGCAGCACACAAAATCCGTTCTGGTAAATTATTCCTGCCACTGCTGTGGTCTGGGCCAAACAGCCCGCACAAACAATGGCTGGCCATGCTTTTTTGGAGGTTAATGCAGGCCAAGGACCATTTCCAATACAACCGTGGATGTGGATAACCTGTTTTGAGAGGTAAAAGTTTATCTGTGGGGACCAGAGAAAGATTCCTGGCTTGTGGAGATGTGACCTCACAGACCTTCACATACCTTTCTCCCAGACTAAATTATCAAAGGAAGAAGCCTGAAAGCCCAGTGTGTGTATGACTGCATGCTTGCTTTCTCCTTGCTCATCAGAAAACTGACATAAATTAATCGGAATTGAAGCAACAGATAATATGACCCCCCTCAGAAGTTTACATTATCAACCGGGAGCCTGATTTTGTCAGGCACAGGGTACGGCAGTGGAGTGACTGTTGTTGCGCCAGGTTTGTACAACAGAAACGGGGCTTTGGCAGTAAGAACCCCCACTGGCCATCCCGCTCCCAGCCCCTCCACAGTCCCACCGCGAGCCTCCAGTACAGACCAACACATCCACAGAAATCTGCCAAAGGCACAGGACCTCGCTGCAGTCACCATTACTCTGGCACATCTGTTTGGAAGATTAGTAGGTGAAATTTAACTGATAGAAGGCAGAGCACAACTGGAAATGTAGGAATGTGTTTTTACTACTATTAACGCAATCAAAACTTCCTTCTTGCTATTATTACCGTGTTAGCACGTCAATTCTATTCCAAATTGTTTTCAACTGCTAACTTAGCAAAATACCTGGAGTATAGCACAATCCACGTTCTGGTTTTCATTCTAAACTTAATTTATCTGAAATTATTTCCTTTCTTAAAGCTGTTTCTCCTGCTAGAATGTGCAAAATATGCATACAATATGCACTCGAGGAACGTTAATCTCCTTTCTTCATGTGCCCCAAAAGGCGCTGAAATTCTTCTGTGCATGAAGTAACTTCTGTGTGTCTTTGTAGGCCGAAGGCCCTTTTCTGAATTTACCAATATTCCTACTCAGATGACAAAACCCACGGAGCTGGTTAAACCATACCTTTAAAAAACAGATGCAAAGAACCCTTTGTAAAAATGATTACTGATTCATTTTCATCACCTAATATGAATGAAATGCAATAAGAAGACCTAAGTAACATAAACTAGATTGTAAAACCGTGTTTTAATCACATGAGATACTGTTAGTAGTATAGATCAGTTTTCTTAAGAAATATATTCTTTGCGAATTTTCTTATTCCCCCCCCCCCCTTTTTTTTTAATTGACTCATTTGAAATTTTCCTCTACCCTTGGTCTTAATTTGAGAAAAGATTAAACCTGTCCTTCTTCAAAGCTTATTCATGCTTTAATATTAAACTTTTGCCTACAAAACTCCACCACCATTTACTACGTGAGAACAATACAAAAGTTGGTGTAACGAAAGGAAAAAAAAAAACCCAAGAGGTGCTCACCAATGCAGTCCACGCTGAAGAGGTTCACGGAGGTTGTTATGGAAGATTCATCGCAGGTCTTCATTCCTCGCAGAGCAAACCGCACCAGGGAGGCTTTGACTCCCTCTGGTAGAAAGGAGAGCAGGTAGACGGGCATGTACAGAACGTAACGAAGTTTGCACAGCAAAGGGGTCATGAGCTTCCCTTGAGGGGACTGAGCCATGCGCTCAATCGTCGGAAACAGCAGCACCGAGCGAAGAACCTGTCAGGCCACAAGAAAACCACTGTCAGCAAAGTCCTACAGCACCACATCCCAGCCGAGGAGACTTATTTTTTAAATGCGTGTCCGCTTGAAATGAAATTGGG
Organism: Rynchops niger; assembly: GCA_013400035.1. Classification (NCBI taxonomy): domain Eukaryota; kingdom Metazoa; phylum Chordata; class Aves; order Charadriiformes; family Laridae; genus Rynchops; species Rynchops niger. Next base: position 1,329,384 of record VXBH01004374.1, read on the forward strand.
TTTCAAGGCGCGTTGGCTTTCAGACACATTGGCAGGGCTTGCAGCATGCCCATGTTAAATTTTTTAAATGACTGTGCTGGTTTTGGCTGGGCTAGAGTTAGTTTTCTTCATAGTATGGGGCTATGCTTTGGATTTGAGATGAAAACAGTGTTGATAACAGGGATGTTTTAGTTATGGCTGACCCAAGGCCTTTTCTGCTCCTCACACCACCCCCCCAGTGAGTGGGCTGGGGGTGCACATGGAATTGGAGGGGACACAGCTGGGACAGCTGACCCCACCTGACCAGAGGGATACTCCACATCACATGACGCCATGCTCAGCAATAAAAACTGTGGGAAAAAGAAGGAAGGGGGGGGGCATTTAGAGTGGTGGTGTTTGTCTTCCCAAGTAAATATTACCCATGATGGAGCCCTGCTTTCCTGGAGATGGCTGAACCTCTGCCTGCCCATGGGAAGCAGTGAATGAATTCCTTGTTTTGCTTTGCTTGTGAACGGCTTTTGCTTTACCTATTACACTGTCTTTATCTCAACCCCTGAGTTTTCTCGCTTTTAATATTCCAGTTTTCTCTCCCATGACACCGGGGGGGAGTGCATGAGTGGCTGCATGCTGCTTAGTTGCTGGCTGGGGTTAAACCATGACAAAGATGAAGCAACCAAGAACGTGGTTATGAAATGCTCAGGTGTATCGGTTTTGAAAGCAGGGCCCAGGAGCACGAGCACAGCCCCTTGCTCCAGGAGGAGGTGACCCCACCAGAGGGCAGCAGGCAGGAACCCTCGCTGCAGACCAGGAGGGCTTTTTATGTCACCAAAGGTACACCGCGTTTTATTTCATCTGGCGAACTCTTTTCTCCACGTAAACCAAAGAACCAAATTAAAAAGATGTCAGCCACCGTGACAAGATCTTCACACTTTGACAACACACGGGGTTTTTAATTTGCAGTTCAATATAGGTAAACCTGGTCAGAACCAGAGTCTAAGCACACAGTCCCTTCACTGAGATGTGTACAGTGGCGCACGATATCGGATTTTATATACTGAAACAGACATATTCTATAGCTGGTAATTATTTTATGTTACGATAATAGAATACACGGTAGCCTTAAAATTGAATGACATTAATTAAAACCCCCACGCACGTTAACCAAAAGGGAATTGATAGACTTACTCTCAATTATATTTCAATGTTAAGATCAAACAAGTATTATAAAAGGATACTTGCCACTTTTTACTGGAAAGTAAAAACATATTACAAGAACTCTTATAGGAAAACCCGTCAAAGACACATGACTATAGTACCTAACGGAAGTACCAGGAAAGCAAAGTAAGAGAGATTCTGGATATTACATAATTAGGTATAAATTGCTGTGCTTTGCTGGTAACTCAATGTAAATAAAACAGATGTAGTTATATACATCTGCTTACTGCACATATTCTACTTATTGCACAAATTAAATTGATATTTTTGTAAAAAAATTTTTTAAAACAATTGCCTTTGCTGTTAAATGAGACTCAGCTGACGTATGCCACTGCATCTATGTCCAGCGCCACTGGTCTCAGCAGCTACGCAGCGGCAGGCAGGGCCTGCCACCGAGAGACGCTCACAAGGTCTGGGCGCTGTAACATAGCACAGAATCACAGAGTCGCCTAGGTTGGAAGGGACCTTTCAGATCATCCAGTCCAACCATCAACCTAACTCTGACAAAACCCATCACTAAACCACATCTCTAAGCACTATGTCTGCCCGTCTTTTAAATACCTCCAGGGATGGTGCCTCAACCGCTTCCCTGGGCAGCCTGTTCCAGTGCTTGATAACCCTTTCAGTGAAGAAATTTTTTTCCGAATACCCGGTCCAAACCTCTCCTGGCGCAACTTGAGGCCATTTACTCTTGTCCTATCACCTGCTACGTGGGAGAAGAGACCGACCCCCCCTGGCTACCCCCTCCTTTCAGGCAGTTGTAGAGAGCGAGAAGGTCTCCCCTCAGCCTCCTTCTCTCCAGGCTGAACACCCCCAGCTCCCTCAGCCGCTCCTCACAAGACTCGTGCTCCAGACCCCTCACCAGCTCCATTGTCCTTCTCTGGACCCACTCCAGCACCTCAATGTCTTTCTTGTGGTGAGGGGCCCAAAACTGGCCACAGCCTCACCATCACAGGTGAGGTGGGGCCTCACCAGTGACGAGTACAAGGGGACAATCACTTCCCCAGTCCTCCACAGTGCAAGCAGAAGAAATTCAGGAAATATCACTAACTTGCCATCCTGTACTTTCTACACTATTTTAAAAGTGGACTTTGAAAGTGCTATTTATATCTATTACAGAACTATTTTAAGAAATCTTTCTGCTTTCCAGCTGATACTACTTTGGATTTAGACAAAGAAAAATACATTCTCAGGGAAATCAATCCTGGGCCTCTTTTTATTAAAGGCAACCAGCAGCTGAAGTAGAGGAATGCACCACTTGTACAAAATTATATGGTAGTTTTGTGATATTTCAGCTAGGAGCTGAACTCAAACTGTTGTGATCTAAAGCAGATTTGACCTGTGTTCCCAGGCACACATTAATCCTTTGACATTACAGTTTATAGATACAGGATTAGTTGCTTGGAGTGCTCTACTAACCACTGGGGAAGTTGCTAAACCTGGGAGGAGAAAGGACAAACCAAGAAAGCTGTAACAATGACCTCTGCATTCCTGCATTTTTTATCAGCACACAAATTTAAAAGATGGTGGTAAGGTGGAGGATAATTTTCTGGAATTTCTTTTTTAGTATTTTGCAGATAAGAAGAGAGAAATATAAAACTTGTATTTTTCAAACACTTATCAACTATTTCTTAGTTTATTGCTAGACTCCTGAGCCAGGATTCTGAAGTGTGCATTTGCCTGCAGAATTGCTTGAAGATGTAGTTCCATTTCTTTGCAATACCACTGTGGAAACAACAGATTTAACATATTTTATTATAATGACACACATTTTCATAAAAAAGTGTGTCGTATTTGTGTCTCGAAATAAGCAAAGTAGAAATATAGAGGTAAAATGAAGGAAATAAATGAGATTCAAATGCTCTTCAGTTTTCTTTTTTACTTTTCAATTGTCAGGATTCTATCTTCCTATCTATGTGCAATTTACACTAGCTGAAATCCAGCAGATGGCACAAACTATATTCAAGTTAAAACTTTCAGAGTAATTATAAGACCAGTCATTCTGAAGATGGAGGACATCGCCCATCATAGGCACCAGGTATTGACACACCTATGAATGCCACGGTACATACCGTTAAGTAATGTGTAAAGGTTAATGAGCCCTTTATTTATGGAAAAACTTCTCATATTTAATAACAGAAGTTTATTGTGATAACAATCAGTCAAAATACAAAAAATATATTCACATATCTAGAGAGAGAAATCCAGATTCACCTGGTGTAAACTGTTCCCAGTTCGAAGTCCAGTGTTTTTTATGGGCTAAGCCCATGGCAAGGCAGAGAGCTGGGCAACTAGAGATGCTAGTCACAGAGACTTGAGTGGATCTGAGGATTTCTGAAAGTTGGCCAGTGAATCTACCGAAGGCAAACACTCCCTGTGCCCACAAGTCAGAGAACTGTGTGGGTCACATCACCTACCCATGCTGTGCTTTGGTTGACCCGATAAAAATAGTACATGTATTCTTTACCTTATACTGGAATTGTCACTGTTGATTGTTGTGACAATAAACAATATTTGTAAAACTGTTATTCAACTTATTTAACAGTTATTTATTTAACATGTTATTAAATTGCAAGATTTCAACACTTAGGATGACGCACGCATTGAAGTTCAATGTGCAAGTCATAGCTGCTCTTTGGGTTAGTCACCAGGCAGCTGCTTCTACTTTCATCATTAGTTTTTAACTCTTTAAATTACACAGGGCTCAAGACCTGAATGGTTCAAGGGACTATAATACAATGCAGTGTCTCAGAAGTTTTAGATCTCGTTAACAACAAAAAGCTATCATTATCTGCAAGCTCTTCACATGATTCAATGTGGGTGCTGAGGCAGCTCCTAGTCCCTAGTCAAGCAGTATAAGCGACATGGTTTGGTTATGGTTTTGTCAGCGCTAGGTTGATGGTTGGACTCAATGACCTGAAAGGTTCCTTCCAACCTAGACAATTCTATGATTCTACGATTCTATATGTATCACTGAAAACATGAACAGGGCATGGCCTGAGCATGTGTCCAGAGAACAAACCGGCCTGAACCTTCAGGATGTTCTGCCCTTTATTCCTTCAACACACACCATAGCAGGAAGGAAGACTTCTGGAGCTTCACTTTTGTCACTGGTTATATACTTTGGTGTCTAGAGCTATCAGTCCATCAATTTCAGGTACTTTTCACCTGCACAGTAGATTTACAACACAGAGGGATAAGAAACTACTCAATTCATAGGAAAAGTGAGCCCGCGAGGCAAAGAATATTAAATGCCCATTCCCTGAAAGCAGGGCATTGACCGACCAAGGAGCTTTGTTCAGGCAGGATCCTTAAATGGATCCTTAAATTCACTTCATGTGATTGCTCTTTACAACTACCTGAAAGGAGGGTGTAGAGAGGTGAGGGTCAGTCTCTTTTCTGAAGTAACAGGCAATAGGACAAGAGGAATTGGCCTCAAGTTGCGCCAGGGGAGGTTTAGATTGGATACTAGGAAAAATTTCTTCACCAAAAGGCTTATTAAGCATTGGAACAGGCTGCCCAGGGAAGTGGTGGAGTAGCCATCCCTGAAGGTATTTAGAAGATGGGTAGATGTGATGCTGAAGGACATGGTTTAGTAGTAACATGGCAGTGCTATGTTAACGGTTGGAGTTGATGAACTGAAGGTTCCTGGAATGTACTGG